>CM070550.1:15638633-16125708 GCA_036346405.1 Phyllostachys edulis | reverse complement strand
GCGCCTTGGCGAAGCCACAACTTTGCCATCTTGCATTAGCACACAACCTAATCCTTGCTTTGAAGCGTCCAATAACTGAAAGTCCTTCTCGTGGTTTGGTAGTATGAGCACTGGGGTAGTGGTTAATCCGACCTTCAATTCTCGAAAGTTTTTCAGCACTTATCCGCCCATTTAAAAGGAATATCCTTTTCGAGAAGTCGGTAAGGATTCGGGCTATTCTCGAGAAATTTTCTATAAATCATGTAATATCCCGCTGCACCTAAGAAACTTCTTATCTCGCCATCCGCCTTTTGGTCGCTTCCACTCTTGCACCGCCTCGACTTTTTCTCGGTCAACTTTTACTCCTTCTTCCGTGATGATGTGCCCCAAAATGACACTTCTTTCATCCAAAATTCGTGACTTGGAGAATTTTGCATACAACCGATGCTCTCTCAACTTGGTTAGGGCCAAATGAAGATGCTCCTTATGCTCTTCTTCACTTTTTGAATAAATCAAAATATCATCCACAAATACTACCACAAACCGATCCAAGAATTCCATATAGACTTGGTTCATCAAATTCATGAAATATGCCGAGCATTGGTTAATCCAAAAGGTACTACCGTGAACTCATAAAGTCCATATCTTGTAGTAAATGCGCCTCTCTCTATCTTGTTCTCTAATCTTGAGTCGGGTGATATCCTCGATCCGAGATCAATTTTGAGAATACCTTAGTTCCTTTTAGTTGATCGAACAAATCATCTATTCTGGCAAAGGATACTTGTTCTTAATGGTTACCGCATTCAAAGCTCTATAATCCACACACAATCTCAAAGTTCCATCCTTTTTCTTAACAAATAAGATTCGTAAAGCCTAAGGTGAGACACTAGGTCTTATGAAACCTTTTCTTCCAACTCATCCAACCTGTTTCTTAAGCTCCTTTAACTCACTCGTTGCCATTCTCAGATCGTGCCTTAGTTACGTGCTTGGTCTCGTGTACTAACTCTATAGTAAGCTCAATCATTCTATCCGAGGTCTTCCGTAGTTTCTCCGGGAACACATCCGGTATTCATCAACCATCGCATCCAGATAGTGACTTCGAGATGGTGCTATTGACCTTTCGCTCTCTGCTTCCTTATCAAAGACCGACCGCATGACCGTCACTTCTTGCCCTTCTCGCATTCTTCAAGGTTATCGTTTTCTTCTCACAAATAACTCGTGGCTTTATATTTTGATAACCAATCCATTCCCAAGATGACATCTATGCCTCTCATCTGATCACCAATAACTCGTTTCAAATGCACTTTGAACTTCTAGGTTCAGTTATCGCACTTATATCGAGATTTCAATATAGTCCCGTGTTTGCAACACATAGGGATTTGGCAAAACAATAAAAGGCAAACAACTCTCCACAAAGAAAATCCAAGGAAATAACCGAATGTGTAGCTCCTGAATCAAAAAGCACTAAAGTCGATCTTGCATTGAGTAGGAACATACCGACGATGATATCGATGGCCTCCACAGATCCCGAGTGGTGATATGATTGATCTTCCCTTGCGATGGTGTCGGGTGCATCGCCCTCCTCGAGAATTGACCCGATTGCCTCTGCTGGTTTCTGGTCAGTAGCATTCTCCTCTATTGGCCCGAAGGTGGAGGATTCCATACTCTGCGTGTCGGTTTCTTGCTTGAGCTTGGTTGCATCGATGACATGTTCTTCAATGGGCACTTCCCTTGAAGTGACCAAAGTTGTCCACAATGAAAGCAATTGGAGGATTTCGAGGACAATCCTTCAAATAATGGTTTCTCCACGCTTATAGCATTGAATCATGCTGCATGCCTGCTTTCCACTAAAAGTCGATCTTCTTCTTTGGGTTCATTGATGGTCTTGGTAACAGATTCATAGAGGGTCTTGGCTCAAATCGAAGATGGAAGCGGGCCATTCTCCCCTGGTGCACTTGTATGGAGTTATTTGCTTCATTTTCCTCTTTCGGGTTTCTTCCATATCGCCTCGCTTCTTACGAGATTATCAATTTATTCACCATGGAAGCTAGGTCGTGAAGTCAAGAGTCGAAATGTGAAATTTCAAAGGACTTTTGCACCTTGTGAAAACTTCTCCATCTTCTTAGCTTCAAGATTCACCTCATGTGGAGCATACCGCGCCAATTGGTTAAATTGGTGCAAGTATTCTCAGGATCAGACGGCCTCCTTGCTTAAGAGCAAGAAATTCCGCAGACTTGGTCAAGCAACTATGCCCTCGTGGACATGGGCTTTATGAAATGCTTCCTTGAATTCCGCCCATGGTATATCTCTACCGGATGAAGAGTCCGATAATTCATCCACCACGCTTCTTGACCTTGTAGTTGATGAGAAGCAAACAAAGTCTTCTTTGTCACTACCATCGATAGTGTCCAACTTTCTCTCAATATCCCTTATCCACCATCGACCACTAACTACTCGTGACACCGTGAAAGTTGGTGGCCTTGTTTTCTCAAAATCTGCCCATCCGAAGCCCGAGTCACTCCTCCATTGTTGCCTCCGTGAGTATGTCCAAATGTAGGTCTTATGCAATTTGTTCGAGGAGTTGAGTATGTTGCTCCATTAACTGGCTTCGATTCTCGCTTCGCCTCGAATCTATTTCTCCATCATAGCCATGACCTCTCGCCAAGCTTGGTGGTTGCCCTGCTGATTCAAATTTCAGCCATTGTTGTTATTTCCGACATCTTTGTGAATTTACTTAGCAGCGGCGGTTTTGACCAAACACAAGGAGATAAGTAAGACTCAGATTCTTAGATAAGCGGTGAAAGCAATAGGTAAGTGATTAAGACTAATGTATGAAATGACTTTTGACAAGATGATATACGATATGGATAGGAAAACAACTTATTTATTATATTTTACACAAAGTAGACAAATTAATTTACAAAAGTCGGATGTATACTACTTAGAGTACAATACACAACTTTTCTTACAATCAAAAGTCGTTCTACTACTAAGGTAGGTGGATCTACAATACTCTATCGTAATCTAACACCTTGCGGAGGACTCTACCACCCATCGGACTGAGGGTTGTCCGGTGTGTAGTGGATCAAGATCTCCGGTCTTCCTCCTCTTCGTAATCCTCCTTCTTTTTCTTTACTTAGCGCCACACCGCCGGGTCGGGTGTTGCCTCTTCCATCTTCTCCTTTCCCTTGTTGGATCCTCGAGCGGCGGCGATTAGAAGTGCTATGCCCGCTGGATGAGGGGCGCTACCGAGGTGACTCGAGTAATAACTTGGAGACAAAGGAGTGTAATCCGGTGATCTCAGCAGTATATTCCATCGTTGGATCTTCAGAACGCCGGGCTCTCATCACGATTGATCTCGCCCCCGATCCGTTCATTATAACGATCTAACTCCTTCGCATGTTCTTGATTCCGCGTTTTGGCCAAGTGATACTTCCGTGCACCTTCCGGTATTCCTTTAGGACCACCGTATATAGAATCTCCGGCTAGCACGCGGGTGGCAACTTCACGGATGCGGGTCTTCATCATCACTGGCAAGGAATTTGAAGTCGGATCCATCGCTTCCCTCGTGGAATCACCGATATTCGTGAGTGTTCAAACTCGAATCATAATGCCGACGCAGTGTAGTAACCGCTACGCTTTTGCAAAGATCCTCAGACGCTCTCTCAGAAGCGTTGACTCCACAAACCGACATTCGAAGGTCGTTTGTAAGCTAACTAACCAGTTTATCCATGCCTTCAGCAGGTACCTTTTTCCATCATGATCTGCGCCTCGTGTGGAAGACAGTAATCGCTCAGTCATGTGCGCCGATAAACCGTGCATCATCTCGAGTAGTCTTTGCTCCATCCTCTAAACTCGAAAGTGGTCTGAGTAGGATTTTCATTTTCGACAAACGGAAAGTTTGAAAGGTTAGTTAAGAGGAGATAAATCTTTTAGAAGAACAACACAAGTTTTTCAAGTCGAAGTAAGGTAAGGTAGCAAGAGAGGAAAAGAGACAAAGAATTTAATACTTATATTTTTGTTTTGAGAATTCTTTTGTAGTTTTTGAAATTATTAGTTTTAAAGGTCTTCAACCTATAACCAAGCTAAGGTCTCAACTTACGGGCAAGTCGGCTCGATATTACTTTTTGTAACGCATTTCAAACTAGGATCGCTAGAATCTTTACAACCGCCCGTGATGTACAAAGTAAGCAAGTGGTTTCACAAGCAAGCAAACGTTACAACAAAAAGATGACTTTTATTACAAGACAGATAGGCTTAATGTACCCGCTTTAAAAGCTTAAGCAAAGGCTCGAGCCCAAAGTAATATAATACACTTGCAAAAGAATTGCTAGAACCACAGAAGCTTGAGCGTGAACGAGACCCTAGTACCAGAGATGTCGCAAGTTCACGGTTTTTCTTGTTCGTAGAGAACACACGGATCTTCCCAAAACTCTTTCGTTGATTGATTTAAGCAAGAATGAGTACAACTACCGTACTCAACAAATCGCATAGGAAAAGCTATTTAACTATATGCGGAAATATCAAGGAAATGGTACGGCTTTACCAAACAGTATATGTGGAATGCAAAAGTTGACTTTAAAAGCTTTACAATAGTACGCATAAGAAAACAAGAATAAATATAGCCACGTGGGTTTAACAACTTCGACATTACCAATTAACATCTCAGAATTCTACTTATGCTTTGTATGTTGAATCACCCATGAACACAGGCTTCATTAACCTGAAGCACGCTGTATTCAATAACATTGATTACACTCGCAGAGTTGCCCAACTTTACCCACACGATATCACAGACTCATATTGCCACGCAACATGTTTATGCATCAACCGAGTAAGGATAACAAAGCCTTTTCACCGCTTATCCTTTTAGTCTCTACCCAGAGATCTTAATCCATACAAATTTCTGAGACCACCTACCAATAGCGGACTCGCACCCCGAGGCCGACGCAAGCCCATACTGCTTAAGGATCGAGTGTCCCAGGGGTCCCCGACTTGCCTTTTGATGCTATAGATATTCAATTGGATGAGCAAAGGTACTAAGTTAGGGAGTAATGACCACGCATGTGGTTGAGCGTTTATCGGTTCACATTTAGCACAAGGTTCTTGTCCTTACTTGTCATCCAATGAGGCGATGGCCCAACCCGCTGTTGCCCACCTCTTGATCTCACCGATGACCCATTTTACCAAGTATATTGGGTTGCCCAACTCAATGGACCCGACCCTCAACTTACACCCAAAATCCTATTGGCCTAAAGCCAACATTCCTTAACAAAGATTTAACAGAGGTTTTCATGACTTAGCGAATATTTACTAATATTTTATGTGAACCAAGGTTGTCAAGGTAAATATGGCTTACAAGAATAGGTGGTTTAATATGTGGGGTTAAGGACTTATATCTAATCAACATGGCATTCCAAAGTATTATTTCTTTGTTGAAATACTTGGCTAAAATATTTTAATGAAGATAATAATATGAATATATGACATGTGGGTTCAATATGTTCAAGGTATGCAACTTGCCTCCCGTTCAGAGCCTCGAATCGTCCTCCGCGATGTCGGTGTCTCCGTCTCCGTGAAGTCTCGAGCCGGCTCTGCCGACGCCGAAACCTAGCAAGAAGACACAAAACCAATAAACCAATTCGCTCGACAAGGATTGAGCCTAGCAAACTAATCCAAGTACAACAAAAATACTTAAAAGAGAAAGAAAATTAAATGAAGTCGATACTACTGAACGGAGTTAGGATTAGACTTACTGCTTCGAGACTACGGAAAGGCTATACTAACTCAAGTTAGTTTTCGACAATTAATAATCATTTTATCGTTTATATCTATTATTTAGACACAAACAATAAATAATCATTAATCTAGGCTTAGGAATAGGAATTTTGGCTTAAAAGCAATTTCTGGAATTTTGGAATAAAACCAAATTTTACTGTGCAAGGAACAGTGTTGGGCCGGTTTTAGGATGAACAGTACTGGGCTTTTTACTGTGCGGCCTAAAAGAAAACGGGCCGAGCAGGCCGAAACGGCCCACGGCCGGCCCACCTGCGCGGCCAAAGGCCGGAGGGACTGCGGGGCGCTGGCTTGCAGCCAAAGCGCCCCCGCGGCGCTGCGCGTGGGCGGAGCGAGCGAGGCGGCTCGGGAGCAGCGGCGCGGGCGCGATGGCGCGGCCGCAACGGCGACAGCGGCGACGGCCAAGGCGGACGGGGAGGACAGCGCGAGGAGGCGCCGCCCAGGTAGGTCTCAAAACCCTAGGGTTTTGCGCGTGTGTGGGCTCGGGTTTCTAGGGTTAGGGTTTTGGGGTGCGGGAGCGGCGGCGCCGGCATAGATCCGGCAGTGCCGTGACCGGGAGGGTAGGGGAGGGCTCTGGGTTTGCACCGGGTGGGGATTTGCAAGGGGTGGGGTGTTTTGCTCTTACGGGTGGGGAAACCGGGGCGGTGGGGCTTGCCGGGGTCGGGGAAGAAGGAGGGTAGCGGCGAGCTGGTGTGAGCTTGGGAGGCTGAGCGGGCGGTTATTTATAGCCTCGCGAGGCGGTGGGAGCAGGGGAGGGCATGGGGACGGCGTGGGTCGCCTCTGCCAGGGGGGGGTGAGGTTGGCCGCGAGGGTTTGGGCGGTGCCGGCGGGTCAGGCGGCGGCAGGGAGGGGCGTACGGGCGGTGGGCCTTAATGGCGCAGGGGAGGTGGCGGCGACCCCTCACTGGAGCAATCCGGGAGGTGGCGCCGCCCTTGCTTGGGGCGCGGGGTGGCAGGGTGCATTGAAGGCGAGGGCGAGGTGGAGGCGGCGCGCTGTAGCGGCTCAGTACGGGGCGGCGGCCAAGGCGGGTGGAGACGGACGCGGGCGCGACCGCGACCGCGTGGGTGAAGGCGGCGAGGGCTGGAGGCGCGGCCGTGAGGGAAAGGGAAGGGAGAGGGAGAAGGCGGGTTAGGGTTAGGGTTTGGGATTTGGGCGAGATTTGACCGAAATTTGATTTTTGATTTGAATTTTGAAATTCGATTTTGAATTCAAACTGATTTTCAAACTTTGAAATTTTTCAGGTGTTTCAGTTTTTTTTTTAAAAAAGAAAGTTGTCTGAGTGCCAATAAATTAACTCGGAATGTCATAATTTTTTTATATGATAAAAGTGTCAATTGGGCCCATAAAGTTACAAGTCGAGTCACTTATTATGTAATTACGGCTTTTTTTAGCTACCGATGATCCAAGCGCGCATTTTATTCAGGTCTACTGGCACATTTTATTCCATTGAAACACTGGCACTTTTTTATTTCGTTGAAACATTGGTACTTTTAGCTATGTAAGAAGATGAGATCCTCGCAAAAAAGAGTACGAGGCTGAGATGAATTGACATAGTTTGCAAGTTTAGGAACTTGCAATTAGTTAACTTTTATATTTATAGACATAGATGGCACTTTGATAGAAGTTTGGGGACATTTCAATATTTTTTGTCTAGTTGGGGATGCTGAAGGAAAAGATGGCCAAAATATCGATGTATAATTAATGTTATATTTTTTTCGTAAGCTTTACGATCTACATGCATGCACGGAGAAATAGCAGGACGAAATGTAAATAACAAATCCGGCGGGGTGTCAGTCGCAAATACAGTGAGAGGGCAATTTCCAGTTGGCTCCTACGTAGAACCTTCCCGGCTGCCGACGTCACCTCACCAAGCGCGTAGCCGTACTTCCATTTGCTATCACGTGCTCTTTTCTACTCCCCATCTCGTCCGAATAAAAAATATCACAAAAGAGAGAGAGGGGGGAAAAAACCAGATTTGACCATTCCTTATCCCGTATCAGCGCCATCCAATCGCATCGCGCAACCGCTTCCCTCCTCTGCGTCCGTCTCTCAAATTGCACACGCCATTTGACCACGTGACCCAAAGGCCGAAACCACCACAGGACACGACGCGCCCCCGGCCCCCGCGGCCGCGGCCATGGCTATTTAACGCGCGTTCGAATATTTCCCGGGAAACAATCCACGAACCACGCAGCACCTCAAGCAAGGACAGAGGAGGAGGATGAGCAGAGCACAGGGGGAAGAAACTGACGAGGAAATGCAAATGGACTCCTACTACGCCTTCCAAGACGAGGCCCCCTTCTTCGCCCACGCCGTGCCGGCCTCGCCGGAGCTGCCCTTCGGCCTCATTGCCTCGCCGGAGCCGCCCCTCGCCGTGGCGAGGCAGAGCGCGTTCCAGGAGTACTACTGCGCCGGGCCGGAGCCGCTCTCGGCGGGAATGCGAGGAGGAAGCGGGAGGAACATCCACCGGAGGGTGATGGACGTGCTGGGCAGGATGGGTGGCGGAGAGAGGGAGGAGCCGCAGCGGGGTGCCGTCGAGAGCAGCCGCGGGTTCCGCCACATGATGCGCGAGCGCCAGCGGCGCGAGAAGCTCAGCCAGAGCTACGCCGACCTTTACGACATGGTCTCCTCGAGGTCCAAGGTTCGTCGGCCGGCTCTGCTCCTAGGCCAATGAATAGTATTTGCTTCTTGGTTTTCAGTACGGGATGGTTAATGTAGGATTGCTTTGCTTCAGTTTACCTTTTACTTAGTTTTGCCCCAAAGTTAGGTGTTGGCTTCGCGTTCTTTCTTGTTAATTATCTGTGCACGATGCACAATTGGAGCGCTACATTTTGCATTTTCAGTTCCCATCTGGTTTGATTTGGGAATAGCTTCTTGTAGTTATACATTGAAAAATTTCAGTGCGATGATCGCTTCAGCAGAGTGTACTGATCGGGGAAATGAATCCTATTCCGGTGGCAGGGGGATAAGAACTCGATCGTGCAATCCGCGGCGATTTACATCCATGAGCTCAAGGGTGCGAGGGATCAGCTGCAAAGGAAGAACGAGGAGCTGAAGGAGAAGCTCCTTGGACATGATTCGCAGCAGCAGTGCGTAAAGGTTCAACTCGAGGTCGATGAGCCCTCGTCGTCTATCAACTCGATGATCGGAGCTCTCAGGTGCCTGAAGAGCATGAGTGTGAAGACGAGAGGAATCCGATCGGGCCTGTCTGGCCATAGGCTGTCGACCGTCATCAATGTCGAAACCACGGTGAGCCCATAACTTGATTTCTTAATATTCTGGTGGTTCAACATTACATACTGAATTTTCTGAACTTAGTCTACCTGCTTTATTGACAGTAACTGCTCCAAACTTTAGGTTAGAAAAGACACAGCAGTTCAGTCACCTACAAGATTTTTGAATTTTCGTATTCTATTAGTACACTGCATCCTGCCTTACCTCATTACATCGTTAAATAGGATAATGCAATGTCAAAAGGATAACGATGAAGATTTTTAATCAACTTCACAAATGAAACTCTGGTAATCTGACTAGGTCTATTTATCTTGAAAGCCACAAAACATCTTTGTTGGGAGAATTTGGGCTAAAATCATAAAAATGTCAAAGTGTATTTCTGTACTCATGGAAATACATACTCTCGCTTCCAATATACCACTTAAACGAACATATTATACTTCATTATCACTTTCAGTATACTTAAATACCAATTATAAGATACTCCAATGCGACTTGATTGCAATTTTTCATTAGATCCCTTTATTTTTGCTATGTATCCTTTTTCATATATAAAAAAGTATATACACAGATTTTGTTATAAAAAGTGGGCTTTAATGAAATTTTTCATGGAACTTACTTTGAGGTATCTTATAATCATTATTGGAGTATACTCAAATTGGTAAAGATGTATCATCATACAATTTAAGTGATATATATATATATACCTTTTACTCCCGCCTCTGATATACTACCTAAAAGAGTTTGACATACTCCTTTATCACTTTGGGTATACTCATATACTAATTATAAGATACTCCAATACGAACAACATGAAAAATTTGCAAGAGAGTCCATAGTTTTTAGCATATTTTGTAAATATCTTTATATTCACATATAAAAAGGAGTATGTCTAAAAAATTGTATATACCACCCCTAAAAATGTGTAAATACTACATAAGTGGTCTTATATACTCGTATACTACACATACACACTCTTGGTTGCACAAGATACTCTCTACGTTGTGAGATACGGTATAGGGGGTAACTACCCCCGGAGTAGAAAACACACACACATACACACACATAGGATGCCCGTTTCGTACTCCCGGCAGTACATACTCCTACTTTTAATATACCACTTAAATGAACATATTATACTTCTTTATCATTTTTAGTATACTTAAATACTAATTATAAAATATACACTCCAATGCGATTTGATTATTTTTTTCATTAAAGCCCTTTATTTTGTTATATACTATTTTCATATATAAAAGAAGTATATACACAAATTTTGCTATAAAATGTGGACTTTAATGATTTTTTTCATGAAACTCACTTTAGGGTATCTTATAATCATTATTGAGTATGCTCAAATTGATAAAGAGGTATCATCATATGATTTAAGTAGTATCTAAGAAGTAGAAGTACGTACTCCCGGGAGTACCATAATATTTTCATATATAAATTTTTGACGATAGTCAACTGTGTCAAAGTTCTACTCAAATCCTTCGATTTCTGATCAAATCATTAGGAGAGATCCTCACCCGCTTGCATGATATAAAACCTGCAGTTCCCAGTCTAAATCTAATTAATCTGCAACTGTTGTTAATTAGCATTGGTTCCAACTGTCAAAACAATCTTTCCTTACAGAAACATAAAATCGACCACGAACATCCAAACAACCATGCCTTTTTTTGTAAGCACTAAACAACAAGCATGCCAATGCCTCTCTAATATGAAAATACAGCATTTTCACAGTGCCAAGTTTACTATATACTTAAGTCATAACGATTGATCAATCATACTAAGCCACTTGTACACTCAACTAACCACGCTTTCCGCATGTGTCGTATTCACAGATTGCGGCTTCTGAAGTAGAAAAGGCAGTAGAGGAGGCTCTCAAGGAAGTAGAGAGGAACCAGCCTGATAGCAATATCCTCTCTCCTGGAAGCAGGGGCTTGTCTCAAGCATCACATGTGCAAAATGTGTTTTGATCAGTTTTGACTCCCAAAACATGATCCTGAAACCCCATTTGTTCATTCTTTTTTTGATGGAGCGAGTGAAAATCCCCACATGCCCTTATCTGCGTACTTGTTTAGTTGTTTCCCCCCTCTCCATCGTTGTTTATTCTCATTGGGCTTCTTGTTTAAGTATGTGAAGGTGTACGTAGCTTGCCAATCAATTTAAAAGTAATGTGCAGACAGTGAGGTCAACTGGAATCAAAATGGGTTGGAAAAACTGGAGAAGAGCACATACACATTTCTTGTCGCGCCCTGTTTAAATTATGAGCCGAGGTAGCAACTGGTGTTCTTTGTTTTGTGTCCCATTTGCGTGTATCTTGTGGCTCTAGCCGGCGCGGAGCTATCAAGGGCCCCAGCCCCAGTTCAGCGTGATGAACCAATTGACCCAAACTACCCGTTTAACTTCCTCGAAACTTCACATGGTTTGCTTATTTGAATTGGATCCTGGATCTTTTTGAGAGAAAATTGGGTTTTGGATTTGGGGCACAGTGGCTTTTATACTGCATGTTTTTTAGAGAATTGCGCGACACAGGGGCTAGCTGACCCTGCGGGCCCCGGTTGACAGCACATGATGGAAACGAAACCTTGGTGAAGAAGCACGGCGAATCAATCATGCGAGCGCTCACGTGAGGAGTCACGGCTCGTGTGAGGAGGAGCAAGAGGGGCAAAGGGCGGATGCATGAGGCCCACATGGCGGTATGCCTCTGTCTCCGCGCCCGGCTGGTTCGTTAGCACAGCAGTTGTCATCGTCTGTTCCCCGCGTATCTCTCACCGGCTCCCCATTTTTGTACGCGCGCGAGATCGAGGACATGACACCTGAAGCAAGTATAATCTGAGTGATATGGGGCGCCCGGCACGGCCCATGGACACGACTTTCTCGTTGGAGATTTTGGGTGCTCGGCTCCCGGAGCCCTCCATTTCTTTTTATATCTTTTTTTTTCATGCACTAGACAAATAAATATTTACACGTTACACCACTTATTTTGACTTGAATTACACAAGATACCAACTCTAAGGGTGTGTTTGGTTCCCTGTATTAGGTTGGCTCGCACCTGTGGATGCAACTTGCAGCTTGTTTGGTTCCCAACATCGACGCCTGGCCCGCCACACGCGTGTAAAAGTCGAGGCGAGCTCGCCCGACGGAACGCTTACTTGGCGTTCCTCACGAGCAGCCCCGCCAGGCATTTCTCCGCCCCAAACTTGGCCCTGCGCGTGCAGTTCCGAGTCCGCAGCCGCCTCCTCTCGAGCGCTAGGGCTACCTCCTCCTCCAGCGCCTCCGATCATTGGCGAGGACTCCGCACCGCCTCCGTCTCCTCCGTGGCGGGCATCCTCGAGCTCCTCCTCTCCTCCTCCAGGCGCAAGGCGCAATCCTCGCTACTCTCATCGCTTCTCGCCATGAGGTAAGACCCGGTGGGCGGTGCTCCAATGAGTTACCCGCTGTTGCTCGCCCCTGCCCCTCTCTCTCTTATTCCTCTCCTCTCGCTTGTTGTGCCTAGATCTATACTTGTTGCATGCTGGAATGACTGGATTTGGAATTATTTTTAGTTGATTCGAACCTTGTTAGTTCTTGATGTACTTTGTGAGGATGGTATGCCACTGGAGCGTTCTTGATGTGCATACATGTTTAATATGAAGCAGCAAATATTTGTGTAGTTCATCTGTTATGTTGTTATGCCACTAGATCCTTCCTCTACTATAGTAAGACCCCGTTTAGTACTCAGGAATTTGTCTAGATTCTTGTAAAATTTGTGCAGAGTTCTTGTGAAATTCCTGCCTTCCTGTTCCTGATAAGCTTAAATTGAAGCAAATGCCAAGCTCTGTTCCTGAAGTTTTTTTTGACAGAAAAAAATGATGTGAACTGGGAGTATATAACACCATTGTTAGTCATTTTCGGAACCAAACAACATAACAGTGAATATGAAGCATTCTTGTTTATACCATTGTTAGTCATTTTTTGGGAACCAAACAGCATACTTGATCTTGTTAGGCATTCCTGGTAATTTGCATTCTTGGTCCGTGATACTTGTTTAATATGAAGCATCCTTAGGATGTGGCACCGTGGTAGACATGCATAAGCGATATCAAGGTTTACAGATTTGGTTCAGTAGATGGATGACTTGGCGCGAAACGACAACTCCTAATTGTGAGGGTCTTTGGTCTAGTTGTCGCCTGTGTGCTTACATACTTGCCATAGTTAGAAGAGCTAGTGCTAGGCAGTCCACTCTCGTGATTACGTATGGTCCTATGGTAGAAAGGGACATAGCTCGCAATCGAACCTCCAATGGATCTACAATTACGATGACACACATTGTTTAGAGCACTTAGAATGAGGAGGGCCCCTTTTTCCATCTCTCGTAATTTGTTTCAGTGCAAGACAATTTGCTCCGAGACAAAGACATTAATACTGTGTTGAGGAACAAGTGGCCATGTTTCTCTGGTTGTTGGCCACAACCATAGGTTTAGGGCTTTGCAGCCAACATTTAGGAGATCCATTGAGACCATTAGCCGATACTTTCACGATGTTCTGTTTGCTGTTGGGGAGTTGTGTAACGAGATGATCCGACCACCCTCCACTGAAATCCCTACTAAAATCCAAACAAATAGGAGGTTTAATCCCTATTTCAAGGTAACAATATGCTTACTCAACTTGTAGAGAGGTTTGAGCTGGCCTAAATTGCTTCCATGTATGTTAGGACTGCATCGGTGCAATTGATGGAACCCATGTGCTCGCAAGGGTTCCTACAAAAGTCTCGGCGGCCTTCAGGGGTAGGAAGGGCACTACTACCCAGAATGTCATGGCTGTTGTTGACTTCGATCTTAAGTTTACTTACGTCCTTGCTGGTTGGGAAGGGTCAGCCCATGATGCTCTAATACTTGCTGATGCATTGGAGAGGGACGATGGCCTAAGGGTCCCCCAAGGTATACTAGATAATTACGTAGAAGTTTATGTTGGTTAAAATTTTGTCAGACTTATGGTAGTAATGTTTAGGGTTCTCTTATTATTTGGTAGGCAAATACTACCTTGTGGATGCGGGCTATCTTTGCCGACACGGCTTCCTTCCACCATACCGAGCCACTAGGTACCACTTGAGAGAGTATGGTGGAAGGAATTACCCTCAGACTGAGAGGGAGTTGTTCAACCTACGACACTCTTCTCTTAGGGTTTTGGTCGAAAGGGCCTTCGGCACATTCAAGAACCGGTTCAAGATTGTTTACAACAAACCTTTCCACCCATTCAAGACCCAAGTCAAGTTAGTTCTTGCATGTGCTATCCTACACAATTGGATCCTTCAATATGGAATGGACGAGTGTGTCCCACCGGAGTCCACGTGGGATGCGAACCCTATCGATGAGGAAGGACACAACGACATTGCACAAGATAATAGGGCATGGGCTCAGATGAGGGATGACTTGGCTAGGGAGATGTGGCAGAATAGGGGGTTCTCTCGTGTGTGATGGTGTTGTACTTTATCATTTCTACGTTGTCATTTGCACATTGTCATTTGTACTTTGTCATTTGCATTAACTGAGACTATTGGTTGCAATGGTGATGATTTCCGTATTACCTCTATCATTGTATATGTTCTCTAGCATTGTATCTGATTCCTACTTTTATTATTGTGTGTGCTAACTTGGTCCTTGTTGCACTAAAGGGGATGGCTGACTTGGGTGATGATTTGGGGGGAAACAATGGGCCGGGGTAGTGCCGCTCAAGGGGGTAGGCACGCTCTTCGCTGGACATCTGCAATGTCTAGCTTCATGCTTCGACGCATGGTTGAGCTCATAGGGCAAGGTATTAAGACCGATAAGGGGTTCAAAGAGGTTCACCTAAACCAGGTTGCTAGGACTTTGACTGAGGACACGGGTGTTGAGGTCAGTGGAACCCAGGTCTACAACCATCTTCGCAAGTGGCGTGCAAAGTGGGTGAAGATTACTAGACTTAGAGACATTAGCGGGTCACTTTGGGATGACAACCAATGCATGATAGTGCTTGATGAAGAGCACTATAAGGGATACATCAAGGTATGTTGTTGTCAATACAGCAGTAACAACTAACCTCCAATACTTGCTTGCTTGTCTCTAACACTAACATGTAACCTCCAATCCAACTTATAATCTTATAGGACCACCCTAAGGATGTGGACTACCTCAATGTCCCGCTGGAGAACTACGTTCAGATGGCAACTATCTTTGGTTCAGGACAAGCCACAGGGAGGTATGCCATGGGCTCCAGTGAAGCTCTTGGGGTTCCCTCCGAGCTTTCTGAGACCTCCTTCAACAAAGGTATCGAAACTAATGATTTTGGTGATGGGCTGGGAGGTGCTAGTGCTGCTGCTGGTGTTGGAGGTGCTGCTGCTGGTGTTGGAGGTGCTGCTGCTGGTGTTGGAGGTGCTACTGGTGCTAGTGCTACTACTGGCATGGGAGGTGCTAGTGGTGCTGAATTTAGTGGCAAAGAGGCCTTGAGCTCATGTGGGAAGAGGAAGAGAACTCCCCTTGTGACCGAGGAGGAAGCTGTGATCTTGAACAATATGTCAGATGCTGTACGTGAGATGGCCAGTGCCATCAAGTACACCATGCATGCCGAGTGTCATCCTGACCTGTATAATGCTGTCATGGATCTCCAAGGCTTTCATGAGGAAGCACTGTTGGGTGTTCTTACCTACTTGACTAACAACAAAGCTCTAAGCCTGATTTTTATCCAAATGAGTGAGTCTAGGCGTGCGATGTGGGTTAGTTCTTACCTAGCCACTCACACCTAGGCTAGATTTGTGGATGACAAACATCCCAGAGGTGGTGCTTTAAAACCCCTCAAATTTTGTAATTACACCTCCAACTAATACTTATGTTGTACACTCTTGCTTCATATTGTCGTTTGGATTCCAAAAATTGTTGTCATGTGCTGTATTGATTATTCCATGTGCTTTGAATGCTTGTCATGTGCTGTATTGATTACTAGCAATCTGGATGTATTAGTGCATGTTTGTGCTGAGATTCTAGAGCTGAGGTTGATGCAACTCAGGAGGATCCTGATTCTGCAGTACCTCAAGATATTTTGTGTGATGATGTTGGGAGGAGGAAAAAGAAAGGAGGGTCTACTTGTCATGTGCTGAAATTACTTGATTTATGCATGTTTCTGCTGACATTCTGGAGCTGTGGTTGTGCTGACATTCTGGAGCTGAGGTTGTGCTCAGATTATGTTGAATTTGAATTGCTGATGGTTTATCACAGATTATTTCATAAAATACTAGATTATTTATCACAGATTATCAAATTTTCTGTTGGCTATGCATCTCTGTCGACTGTATTTTTATCCAGATGTGTATGTATGTGCCATTTATGCTTGGTTTCGAACAAAAAGGGATTAATGGGGTAAAAGTTGGTCATTTTATCCAAATGCATTAAATACAAATTAAAAGGAATTAAACCTATTTACAAATTTTTCTCGAGTTAAACTAAGCTTAAAACTATTTTTAGATTAAAGTTTAGTTAAAAATGAATTATCAAAATTTGAATCAACCGAATTGGGTTTAAAATGAATTAGATATGAATTTCTAAAGTTTAATTCATTTTTCATTGCAAAATAACTCTTACCGACAAAAGGAAATGAGTTAAACCAAATAAACGACGTGGCTAAATCTGGGTCAGAATATGAAGATGGATTTGCCCAAGACGCGGCCACCACAAAGAGCGCCGCTCACAAAAAGCAACATACGCCGGATTCAAATGGACGATCGAGATTCACCTAAGATCGTTCATGGTCCGAACGGCCCAATGAACGTCGGCCGTCGATCTGAGAATGGAGGGCTGAGATCAATGCACGGTGCGGACGGTCCGAATGGCCCAATTGATCTCGGCCGCTGATCGAAAATGAACGGCTGTGAGTGATTGGGCCAATCCCGACTTGAACAGATCACCGACACGCGGGCCCACTGTCACCACCGCGCAAGTCACGCAGCACGCAGTATGGACACTGGCGGAGAGAGAAAAAGGCGACCCACATGTCGATGCACGTGCGTTGGCGCCGTGGGCAGTCTGATTTGTAATCAATGCCCAGTTTTGCCACGCCCTTTTCTCTCGATTAAGTTGGATTTAATTCGGTAGGTTTATTTATCAACTGAAATTGTATTTAACTTAAAAATTCATAACTAATTCATGTTAAATCATTTTGGTTGATTCCAATTTTGTTAATTCTGGTTTTAATTAAAATTTAATCTTAAATTGTTTTTAAGCCTAATTTTGCTCCGTAAAATTGTTGTATTAGAAATTTCAAATTAGCTTTATTCATTACATCAAAAATTCCTTTAACTTTAAAAAGAAAGGAGGTGCTTGTATTTGTTTGTTCCATTTTGGTCTTAGCAATTTGCTAAAGATGCTAATGTATATGGTCATGTGAGTGTATTTTTTGCTTTTTCGAACAAAAAGGGATTAATGGGGTAAAAGTTGGTCATTTTATCCGATGTGTATGTATTCGTTTATTTGGTCATTCCAAAAGTTGGTCATTTTTATCAAGTTTGTTGTTCAAGAGACTTTCCAGTCAAGTTCTGGCTGAGTTCAACCATTTGTAGACTAAAGTTTAGCTCAAGGCAGAATTATCAAAATTTATTTCAACTAAAAAGGAATTAAAATGAATTTATTATGCATTTTTAAAGCTAACTAGAATTTTTTTTAATGTATTAAACACGACTTAAAAGGAATTAAACCTTTTACAAATTTTTTCAGTAGTTAAACTAAGCTTAAAACTATTTTTAGATTAAATTTTAGTTAAAAATGTAATTATCAAAATTTGAATAAACCGAATTGGGTTTAAAATGAATTAGATATGAATTTCTAAAGTTTAATTCATTTTTAGTTGCAAAATAACTCTTACCGACAAAAGGAAATGAGTTAAACCGAAATAAACGACGTATAAATCTAGGCCCTAAATCAAGATGGATTCATTACGCCAAGACGGCCGCCATAGTAGCGCCGTCACTAAAAGCAACATACGCCGGATTCAAATGGACGATCGAGATTCACCAAAGATCGTTCATGGTCCGAACGACCCAATGAACGTCGGCCGTCGATCCGAGAATGGAGGGTCGAGATCAATCTTGTGGTCGCGAGACGGTCCGAACGCCCAATTGATCTCGGCCGCTGATCGGAAATGAACGGCTGTGAGTCATTGAGCCATTCCCGACTTGAACAGGATCAGCTGACACGCGGGGCCCACTGTCAGCCACCGCAAGTCATTTTCCTCTCGGTTAAGTTGGATTTAATTCCCGGTAGGTTTATTTATCAACTGGAAATTGTATTTAACTTCAAAAATTCATAACTAATTCATGTTAAATCATTTTCGGTTGATTCCAATTTTGTTAATTCTGGTTCTAATTAAAATTTAATCTAAAATTGTTTTTAGGCCTAATTTTCCTCCAGAAAATTGTTGTATTAGATTTAATTTCACATTAGCTTTATTCATTACATCAAAAATTCCCTTTAACTTTAAAAATGCACAAGTAATTCATTTTAAGTCCTTTTCGGGTGGAATAAAATTTGATAATTCTGTTTTCAGCTAAACTTTAATCTAAAAATGGTTTTAAGCTTAGTTTTGCTCCAGAAAAATATGAGAATGGATTTAATTCCTGTTTAGGTTTATTTTTTGCATTACAAATTCATTTAACTTGAAAAATACATAAGTAATTCTCTATAACCCCTTTTTGAGTGAAACCAACTTTGTTGGCTTCCTCTATTAATGAACTTGCTGGTAAAATAGGTTTTGAACATGTTTATTGTAATAATTGTCGTTAAATACGCTAATCCTTGATTCACATGGCGGAGAAATTCGTACAACATACTTCAATTCGGTGCTTGATCAGTTTTATGACTTGGTAAGGTGTACTTGATATCTACAGCATATCTCAAATGTCGTCAAATATTGTTAAATGTCATCAAATGTCGTTAAATATTGTTAAATATCATGAAATATTGTTAAATGTCGTCAAATGTCATCAAATATCGTTAAATGTCGTCAAATATCATTAAATTTGTTTTTCGAATCAAAGATTATCTACAACTCTTTTCGAAGCTTTAAACAAAAATGGAAATAAAAACTTGTCATAATCTTCTGCGAACAATTTATTCAAATATTACATTATTTATCATGAATTAAAATGATTTTTTCAAAAAATTTTGAACAAAACTCAACCCGTTAGTTGTGGACTTGTAACCCTACTGTACCTGATTAATGGGAAAATGCTAAAGCCTAAGGGGTATTCTTACCACCCAATACAAGAGGTGACCACACACTCCCACATGCAGGCAACCAAACAACCCAACATTGCATCCATTCATGCGTTCACTCTCCTGATGCAACCAACCAAACAATATCTCAGCATAGTCTGTCCCAACAGAAACAGCCAACCAAACAACCCATCTTGCGGCCCACTCACTGGCTGGTTCAACTGAATGACCCAGACGGCCAGCCGAGATATGCAGGAAACCAAACACACCCTAAGCGATCTTTTCATATCACCCTTCCTATTTTTAAGAGGAATTCATTATTTGTCATGCAGATACCAGTTTTCTGATATGCCAACGAAAAACAGTTCTTTCCTTAAGTGCCACTAGCTCATTTGTGGTGTTAGGTTTAGGTTCGCTAGCCCACAGGGGCCCCAAAAATAAGAATTGACACAACTGCCTTGCCAACTGGTATCATACGATACAAAATTGACGCAAGAGTAGCAAATTAGGTTTAATTTTGGTTGCGTTGGTTGACGGCGGTTGGAGAGGAGCATCGGTCAGCCTTGCTTAGCGTTGGAGGCTACTCCAACGAGGCGATGGGAGGTGGCGGTGGCACTAGAAGGGAGTGGGTTTGGGTTACAGGTGCTAAGGTGGGACCGTGGGAGGATTGCATAGTAGATGGAGGCGGAAAGAGAGACCTCGGATCTCCATCCAATGATTCAAAAAACATGTTAGACCAACAAAAAGAATGACCATGGACGAGGGGGGATCGGACAAAAATAGTCATTTTAATGCAAAAACGTTGAAGCTATCAAACTTAAGGCCCAAAGTCCACAAGGCTCGTATATTTTGCTATATTTATCCACAACCCACCATACGCATAGACAAAAAAAACTAAATTTAAGAAATAGTTAATGAGAAATAATCATACATACCCATATTAAATGATATAACATAATCACTTAACATGTTTTAAAGCATTTAAGTAGGAGTAGAGAGTAGAAAAATCAGAATAAATACACTCTAGATTGTATTAATGAAAGGATGTAGTATTCCTAAGATATTAATGAAAGGAGGGCATAGATGGGGTTCAAACGTGGGTTGGGGCAATGAAACTAGGATGAGCTGACCACCTAACCGCTCAAGTGTTATGTGTCATGTATAGTATATGACCTACAGTCAGACCGCCGGATCGTTGAATTAGGAGCATGAGCGGTTCATGACCGATCCGGTTATCAAAACTACAGTGAACCGGGACACGTCCAGGTTTCGGAGTACGAACTGGTCGGCCCCACCACCCCACCCATGTGTTGTACTTTCTGTACTCATTGTGGCATGGGGAAAGAGTCTGGCGTGAGATACGTGCGACTGGAGAATTTTTTTTTAAATAATCTTTTTAATTAGGAATTACAAAAATATTCCTGTGTCCTTTTTTTTTTACAGAAATAAGCTTCTATCGTCTAACGCTTGACGATCGCTCCAATCATTTGTCGATTAGGCGATCGAGTCTATCGCCCAACCGTTAAGCATTTATACTCTGCGCCGAACCGTTAGGCGGCATTATTGCGATCGTAGAAACGGTTAGGCATGATATGTTCGATCGCCAACCGACAATGACAATGACTTCTAGTCGTCAACGGTTCGGCGATGGATACCTATATAAAGGCCAGCATGTCCCTATTTGAACGAGCAAGAGAGAGAAAACAGAAAATAGACTTGTGCGTGAGGAGAGGAAAAAAAGAGAGGAGAGGAGAGGAAAAAGAGAGGAGAGGAGAAGAGGAAAACAGAACACAAGGTGAGGAGAGGAGGAAAAATTTGATTGCGAGGTAAGTTTGTTTTATTTTGTAGTGTATTTTTTTGTAGTAGGTAAATAGTTTATTTAGTTAAAATTGTAGTATAAGTAGCACTCGTACGAAATTTTAGTTAGAGAAAAAAAATGTAGAAAATCGAAATATTGTTGATTTGTATGTAAGTAGCAGCGATAAAAAACTTTAGTTCGAGAAAAAAATAGTCTGTGAGGGAGTATTAGTGTTGTTTATGAGAAGTATTGTAGTTGTGTGGGTGCATGCGTGGCCGACTATTATTGGGTGAATAATGCGTGACCGAGAGCATAAGGAGGATGAATTATTTGTATAAACTAATTAGTAGAAGTTAATTAGTATGAACTAATTGACTTAGGTAATAGGTATAGCTCTGTAGAAGACTGGAACGCCACTTATAGCATTTCGGATTGCAAGTTAGCGTCCGAATCGGATAATGCCTGCTATGGAATAGCTCGGTTTTGAGGTTGAATCTAAATATCGTACTGCACGTTCATTGTGGCCTCTGTCCTAGGTAATGAATGATGTCTTGATCATGCTATCGTGTAGTTGTCGACGATAGGCGAATGGCCTTAGAAATGTAAATTACAATGTAGCAGTATTTGCATGTCGTGCATTGCGATCTGACAAGTTGCAATGTTGGAAATATTTGCAGCCATACAATAAGTCATGCCTATACCCACTACATTGAAAGTGCATTACGGTGTTGGCACCGTTCGTGAAGGTCCGTCTTGGTGTTGATTTGAGCAGATTTTGACAAGCCACTCTGGTACACGGACGGCGAGAATGCACGAATCGAAGATGTGATGCATTGGCTCACCATGACTTCTCTTTGAACCCTGAGGTGTGCAGCGTGGACATACAAGGGCTTTGGAGCCGGTCTCCCACGAACATCAGATGGGAGTTGAGAAGACTAAGCAGCGCGACGGTACGTGTGGAAGGGCTTTATAAAAGGATGTCAGCGCCGTGGATATGAGTGTGTGATACTTGTGCAACCATGCCCAAAAGAAGCTGTGCAGGCCCCCCCCGGCGGATATCATCCGGGTGGTGTGAGCAGCTCAGGTGCCCAGCATGTTGGTGAAGAAGTGAAGAAGAGGACCCGGAGGGCTGTATTATAAAGAGTTCAGAGGATGTTGCTTGTGATCAGCCCGACGCGGTAGATACAGGAGAGGAAGATCGGTCACCGCATGGTGAGCCTAGAGGACAGGCTGATGAAGGAGAGCATAGGGATTACATATTGCGTCAAATGCATAGCGATGATCGGATGGCCTTGGCTGAAGAGGAAGCTTTACAAGAAGATGACGAGGACAGTTCCGATGAGGACGGAGCTCCCATCCCCCGGGAATGGAACAGATTTGATGCTGAGGGTCTATCTACGCATGACGAGCACGAATCGCCGTGGGAGTACCATGCCACGGAGGTTCGGTTGCACTCAATGTTTGCTGATAAGACATCCTTGCAGGATGCCATTAAGCTGTGGGCTATGTCTATGCAGCGGACGTTTTGGGTTGTCAAATCTAGCCAGGAGCAGTACACCGTCAAGTGCGAGCAGGCCGGTTGTCCTTGGCGAGTGCACGCACATAGACCGAAGTATGAGACTCACTGGATTGTCTCGAAGGTGGAGCCGCACTCCTGCATGCTCAGCAGTGTTTTGTGCAGACATCGTAACGTAACGTCAATATTCATAGCTAATTTGATGTATGGAGAGATGGTGGAGAAGAAGGATGTGGAGGCCAAGCACATTATGGTAGCTATTGAGAAGAAATTCAAGTACAAGATCAGCTACGCGAAGGCGTGGCGTGCGAAGCAGAAGGCTTTGGAAAGACATTTTGGATCTTTTGAGGCGGCGTACGACAACCTTCCTTGTATGCTTGGGGTGCTGCAGGAGAGAAACCCGGGCATGTACACTGCTGTATAGGACATGCCATCTAAAATTCCGCTAGGTTTTTCGATATTGCATAGGGCCTTCGTAGCCTTCGGTCCCTGCATCGAGGCTTTTAGGCATATACTGCCCGTGATCTCAGTTGACGGGACCTGTTTGACCAGGAAATACAAGGGGCAGATCCTTACCGCCATAGGTGTTGACGGGAACAATCAAATTCTGTCATTGGCCATCGCATTCGTCGAAGGTGAGAATTTCAACAGCTGGTTGTGGTTCCTTCGACATCTGAGGGTGGGAGTTGTTGGAGCTCGTCCTGGTGTGTGCGTCATCCATGATCGCCATGCCGGGATGCTGAAGGCCATAAGAACACTTCAGGAAGACCCGGAGGAGTCGTTTCCTTGGCCGAATATGAGGAGTAGATGGTGTATTCGCCACTTGGGGGGGGCAACTTCTTCAAGAAGTACCCGAAGCAATCCTTGGTGAAGCTATTCAAGAGGGCTATCTGCGTAACCAAGTATAAATTTGACGCCTTGTGGCGCCGCCGATGAACACAAGCAGAAACACGTGGACGCGAGGAACCAGGGACCAGAGTCTGAACCTGCTGGTCCGAGGCGGAGGACCTCGAGGAACATCGAGTGCTTCTCCCACTGGATCGAGGCCGAGCCATTAGACAAGTGGTCTCTGCTGCACGACACGGACGGGGCAAGGTACGGCATAATGACCACTAACCTTGCGGAGGTATACAACTAGGTTCTTAGGGGCCTTCGTTCTCAGCCCCTCGTCGCCATTGTGGAAGGTGTTCTGCACAGCACAATCGGGTATTTCAGGGAGAGGCATGCAAATGCCGCACTTCATGCCTGTGGATATCATGGGGATATGCCCATGATCTTAGGATGATGAAATAATTGGCAATGGTGCTTTTGGTTTGAAGTTTCAAGTGTTTTCGACAAAGTTTCAGATCTGTCAGGTCAGCGGCGGTCTGAACGGCTTTTGTGCTGAATGTTGATATAAGTGGTGAATTGATTTTGGGATAGGTCATATCCATATTTGTTAATGCATGTGTTGCATATTGCATGTTTTGGCTAACGTGGGTCAAGTTGTGAGGAACTTGTTCCCGGATTCGTGTTTGCTTGTCTATTGTTGTGCAGGTGGCTTGAAGGTCAATGACGGTCAATGGCGAGGAGGATCGGGACTAAGCTTGGAGAGCTGAGGTCCAGAACGATTATGGATGCTGGGTGAGGTCAAGTGACTCAAGCGTGGCGCAGAATGGACAAGGATGACCGAACGGGCAGTTCGGTGCGACTGGTTGGATCAAGCGGTGCGGGAGTCGTTGCAAGTGCTCATTGGTGCCGGTGGGATCCGGACGGGAGAGACTTGACGACATGAAGCCGTTGATCAACCTACACGTGGCGAAGCAGGCGATTGCTTCAACAGATGGACTCGGTCTTTTGGAGAAGGATCGAGAAGGGGTATTTTGGTAATTTTACCAAATACCATCTTGGTGACCTTTTGACTAAGCCACGGCGCGGGTCGACGCATGGTGAAGCGGTTTAGATCAATCGACGATGAAGACGGCGCGTTAATTTGCGTGCGTGTGTGTTCCGTTGTTGTTGGGCCCTAACGAAAGCCCATTTGGGTAAATCATCTAGAAGGTTTTTAGGGTTTGTTGTTGCCCTATAAAAGAAACTGTAGATGGGTCATTTAGGGCATCATCGAAGAGCCTGGGCGGGTGAGAGGAGCTACCAGAAAAATGCTGGCGAGCGCTCAGCTTTGCGTTCTTTGGGAGAGCTTTGTGGTGGCGCCCTACTGCCCTGAAAAAATATCAGTGCCTGTGGCGGCCTGGTGTTGTGTATCGAGTGGAAAAACCCATGGCGGCGCCTTGGAGTCCGAAGAAAATCAGGAGCTTTTGAGCGACGCTTTTGGAGTGTGGCGGCGCCCCCAAAATCGCGCATGTAGCTACCGCCCGGGAAAAATCTGGATTCCTGTTTAGTCTTATTTTATTGTCTTGGCTGCCATCTTGATTTGTTTGACCGCTGGTCTCTTTTCTTCTTGCATGTTGAGTAATTGAACGGCTGCGTCAGTATTTGATCGAAAGTTTTACTTGTCCATCCTGTGCGGCGCCTGTTCTCCCGCAAAATCTGGCCGGTCTTTGATGCTATTGAATCATTTTTGCTGTTCGGTTTTGCTTGATGCGGCCGATTCCTGTAAAAGATTAGAGCTCTATGCGGCTTGTTCTTGCCGCTTATCATTTCTCTTGTCACCGAGTCTTGCGGCTACCAAGAAAAAATAGTTGGTTGCGGTGGCGGTGTCCAAGAGAAATTAGGTGCCTTTCGTGAGAAGCCCCGTGGCGCACCTCACCGAAAAATCAGAGTCTTTAGCCGCCTTTTGCCCTCAGAGAAACCGAAAAAACGAGGCTTTGGCGGCTTGTTTATGCGCTGGGTTCCTCCGTGAAAAAGAGTCTTGGCGGTCTTTGGGAGCGCACATCTCGCCCATAAAACTCGTCTCAAAAACCGCGCTTGGTTCCTCGATGGCAAAATCTGGAGTTAGGGGCGCCTTGCTCCTAAAAAATCCAGAGCCGTGGCGACGCTTTTGTCCTCTCAAGAGGTTTGATGGAGCCGTGATAAATCGCTGTTTTGCCTATGCATGTGAGCAACTGCTTCGCTCAAGGATTTGTTTTATTACCGGCCGCTCTCGATGCTTTTAATTTTCGATTCTTTGAATGTCGTTTATTTCAGGTCGCCTAAGGAGCCGTGTTGTGGTCATTGAATCTCCGCCGATCGTATCTTTGTTTGATAGATGTTGCATTGATTTGCGTCTCGAGAAATTGGGTGGCGGCGGCTTGTTACGTCATAAAAGAAGCACCCGCTCATCAGGATCTTGACAAAGAATGCCGCCTTTACTAGTCGTTTTGGTTTGTGAATCTCAAATCTTTTCTTGATCGCCATATTTCTTCCGTGAGTGTCCACGAGCGATGCGATGGCCGCTTATTGCTTTCCGTGAGAGGATGTTTTGGGCTTTGTGCATACAGCCAGATATGGTTTTAGTCTTTTGCTTCGGTTTGATCGGATTCAACACGAGATCATCCGCCGGTTCAGATACGATCTTCATAGCTTTTATAGCTATTGGAGTGAAAGTAGTGTTGAGTTCGATCGAGGTGAAAATAGAGAAAGCGCCTATTCACCCCCTCTAGTCGCCTTTCTGATCCTACAATGCCACCAACCCTCAAATACCGTACTGGTCGAAGATTACGGCATACATGCAGGCGAAGACAGAGAAGGGCCAGTCGTACACGGTGTACGCGATGGGCAATATGGAGCATCGTTTCGATGTGCTCCTCCGGGATAGAGCCGGATTTAGGACGGCTCGTTCTCTTGTCACCCACGAGGTATGCCTTGGAGATCATGTGAACGAACCTAGCTGTACGTGCAACAAACCGAAGCTCTTACACAAGCCATGCTCTCATGTGCTCGCCGCATGCGGGACTGTGCGTATGGACCCTTTGAACTTTGTGTCCGAGTACTTCTTGAAGGAGAGGTTGGTGCAGGCGTGGACTGGCGAGCTTAGGGGTTTTAGAGTTGTGGGTAACTTCACCACCTTGGATATTGCAAATAGGATCTGGATTCCGGATATTGACATGCTGAAGGGTGGCAAGGGTCGTCGACAGAGTCGTCGTATTACCAATGATATGGACGAAGCACAAGCCGAGGCGTTGGGTAGACGCTGCGGGCACTGTGGCCAGGAGGGCCACATAGCCAGACGATGCAAGGCACCAGCTGAGGAGTAGGCACTGCCATGGTTTGCGTTAGCACTTCTTCCAGTGTGCAAAGTGGGACCAAAATTGCAAATCAGTGTAGATTGTCATCTGTACTTTGTATTTTTCATGTAATTGTTCTGGTACTACCGAATTTTTATTTCATGTACGTAATGCCGTATGACATGTATCGTATGTTGCACGTAATGTTTATGTAAGTGCTGTAGTACTATCCCTTTTTCATTACTTTTGAAAGACTGTCCTGCTAGCTAGTACTTTTTGATTTATTTGTTTGCAAGTTAAATGTACTCATTCTTTACATTCGATGTTTTATTTCCGCGTATGTGCTAACTTCAAGTTGTGTTGCAGGTATGGCTCACAGATCCGACTGGAGTTTCGGCCTCCTAGAGGAGCGCATCGACCGGCTACATCGCGCGTCGCGTTGTGTCCCGCATCCTGCAGGTGCTGCCAACGCGACTGTGTTGGGGGTGATCCGCACGCGGATACCTCGGGTGGCCTGGAGGCTAGACCCACGCTCGACAGTCAGGTTAGTATACGTCGACACTATCTTCTCGCCACACGTACCTTTTGTACTAACCTTTTGTTGCTTCGCAGGCTCAGCACTGCCGGTCTACTACCTATCGCCCGGATGGTGCAAGCCACGGATGAAGACGAGCCGGCAGCACCCGCGATCGGCGACGACGGAGACGTCCATACCGGGCCGGAGCGGTCACGATGCTTCCTGCTTGACCGCTCCTCGCCGACGGCGCTTGTGGACGGTGGCGACCGAGACTCACACTTTCCATCTCCCATTCGGGAGATGGCCCTACCCCGCAGACATCTCCTCGCTTCTTGGCCTCCCTATCACGGAGGTGCCGCCTCCCGCAGAGTCTCCCGGACGGCGGCGCGAGGACCTTCGGCGAGTTTCAGGAGTCCTTCCGCTATGGTCGGGCCGGTACTACGTCTTCCCGGAGGCACAGAGGCACGCCCGCCTCGTGGTGGTTGTCGCGATTCCGCACGTGTTCGACACCGTTCGCATTGGAAGCGCGGCGCTCTCCTTTCCGCATTACGGTCTTACTAGCTTTTTCCTTGTGCATGTGTCGAGCGGATGGACCCTGCTGCGGACGACCAGCAGGTGTCACGCCACCTCGAGGCGTACTTGTTGTGGCTGTTTGGTTGGGTGCTGTTCACCAACAGCCACGGCGACACCGTCGACGCGAGGCTCATCGCAGACGCCAGGCTATCGCAGACGGGAGGCCCCCAGATCACCGGGTTCGGGGTTGATTGTCGCCACCTATCGCGGCTTGTGCGACGCGTGCTTCAGGTCGAGGCCGAACTCCGTCCTCATGAGGTGTCCTCTCCTACTGTAGTTGTGATCATTCGAGTGCTTTAGCCTTGGACGGCCCCTGTTGGACGACAGCGCTCCGTACGGACTGGAGATGTATAACGCAGACGAGGTGGACCGGCCGACGATGGGCTCTCTTTGGTGCCGGCGACGGGTACGTACTCTTTCCCGCGACTAATTTCTTCATATTACCGATCGTCCTATCTAATATGTTGTGTTCCTTGCAGGTACAGTTCACGCACGTGCAGGTCACATGGGCGTACGAGCCGTTCGTGGAGCAGTTCTACCGGCTCACGGCGGACGATGTTCGTTGGGAGCCATACTCGCCTCAGGAGTTACTTGCCCACGCTCCCCACGGCCTGTCCTCGCTGTGCCTACGAGACAAGGACTATCGTCGACCGCAGGCGCTTGTCTTCGACGTCTTCGCCGAAGATTACGGGCGATCGTGTGATGCGCCAGATTCGCCTACGGCAGAGGTTCCGAGATTAGTTAGGCGCCCAAATGTCGGCTAACGCACGCTGCGTGAGTAATCGGCATACATGCGTTGTTTGTCTTTGTCGTCTCTCACGCACGACTTCTAACTACATATTACGCCTTGCGGCTTGAGGAAGGGAGTCCGCCGCGCACTAACCGGGGAGTAGGATTGACTCGTGGGTAGGGCAAGTGGGAGGGCGCTTCACAGACCGTGTGCGAGAGGACACCCTTACGCACCACAGGACCTATGGCGAGTATATTCGCCGGTACGCCTCGACACGCATCGAGCTCGTGCTTGCCGCAGACGAGCCCGCACCACGCCTCCCTAAGATCGACCGACACGCACTTCGTGCATTTAGCGCAGACGGCACCACGCGGTATGTTACATCCGACTTCAAAACTTCGCTCGCATCCGCCATTACAGTTTTCACTGTGTTTTGTTTTCGATGTAGGCGAGCATGGCTGCTAAGATTGCGACGGACTGCTGCTCCGGGCTTCAGAGGTTCACGGACAGTGTGGAGGGCACACGCGAGACACGGCCTAGGCTATCCATCGTGTGGCATGCAAGTTACACGATTTTTACCGTTGTCATGCACCGCCTCCCGGAGGTTGGGACACTCGAGCTCGGGTCCACAACCGTATGTCCGACAAAGAAGACAAAGAAAGCGGGAGGGTCACCTGCACCATGTCCGACACCGACGCACCCTGACGAGGCCGGAGGCTCGACCAGACCACGTCCGACACTGCCGAGGCCTGAGGAGGCCGGAGGGTCCGCCTGGGCACAACCCTGTACACCGGCAGCGTCGCACTACGTCGGTCCTCGACACCCCTTTGCCTTCCACACATAGCACACGCAGGGCGCGTACGACGTGCCACACTTCCCTGTGGACTCCTTCGTGCGCGCCATGGCGCTAGCCAAGGGTACGTCACGTCTTTGTTTGTCAGCACGCATCACGTTTTTTATTAACTAACAATATTTTGTTGTGCAAGTACATTGCCCTATGACGGAGGGGCCTCCTCAGGTGACGTGGACGCGCAGGAGTTCTTGCTGGACGACGACCTGGCACCTCAGCCCACACCTCAGCCCACACCCACTGAGGTTCTGTCTGGGTCACAGCTCCTCGGTGCGCCAGTACCCACACAACACCCAGTGTTGTCCACCCCTTCGCCTCTCGGTCCTCGTCAGATCAGGGCTCCAGATCGTTTTTCCTCTGGCCGAGGCCCCGACACCCATCTTGAGAGGAGGGCCCAAGCGAGCCGTAGGGGAGGACACGGAGGTGGAGTGGGCGATGGGGATGCGGAGGGATGTCAAAGGGTGCGGGGGGCGCTAGTAGGGGGCATGCTTGTTGCATTGGTCAGACATTTATTCGTTATGTGATACTTAAATTTTGCGCTTAATATATGATGCTTGTAATACTTTTGCGTTCTTGTGTGTACTCGTTCATATAATGCATGCTTGTTCAATGTATATCGACGCCTATAGCTTAATGCACACGACACCTCGATGCAACAGTCAACTCGATAAATGACAACCGCAATGACGCGTCCACCATTTACTTATATGCGTTACGAGATTGAACATAATTGCGTACAGAAGAGGAGACTACCTCGCGGATGCAAATTTCCTTCAACGCTGCCACACGATTCCTCCTCGACCCTGCTAACTCGCGGACGCGAATTTCCTTCAACGTTGCCACACGATTCCTCCTCGGGCCCGGTACCTCACGGATGCGAATTTCCTTCAACGCTGCCACACGATTCCTCCTTGGGCACGCTACCTCGCGGACGCAAATTTCCTTCAACCCAATTGCAATTCAGCTGCATGCTATATATGGATGCTTTGGCTGCCATTCACCTCACTCTTCATTTCCTCTTCTCCTTTCTTCCAGTCTTAGACGTGATGTCTTCAGATCATCTAACTTTCGAGTGGAGGCACAATTACAATCACTTTGCGGAACTGGTTTTGCCCTCGCCGCAGATGATCCGGTGAATGTGTTTACCTCACATACTCCAACTAATCCATCTCGAGTGTTCATGAGGTGTTCAAATCTTACTAAGAACTTGCGCCTAATCACCTTAATGAATTTCATTCAAACAACATGTTGTTTTTATTTCACTTGAAGCCGCAATTCTTTTTGAGCACAACATGTCGGTTAAGCGGTGGGGTCGTGAAGCTGTCCCGATGGTTCAAGATATTGCAATGCAAATTATCGCTTTGCAAAATGACTCTCGTGGTATTGTCAGATTTAGATCGATTGGCTCGACCCTCTGAGCCACTAACGCAGAATGAAGATAATACACTTAAAAGACTGGATGAAAGGATGGAAAGAGTTGAGAACATGCTTTAGAAATTAGTTAAGCTAGTTAGTTTTGTGGTATTTCTTCTATTATTTCTTGTTGTTGCCAAGTAGAAGTTTAGTTGTAATGAGATGTAATGTCCACTCTTTACTTATGCATCGCAGTCCGTCATGAATGAGAATAAACCAGTAATATTACCTACCCATGAATGAGTTTGTTCGATGCATATAACTTAAAGCACACGACACATCGATGCAACATGTCAACTCGATAAAAGGCAACCGCAATAACGCGTCCACCATTTAGTTACAAGCTTTAGGAGATTGAACATAAGTGCGTACATAAGGGGAGACTAGCGACGTACAAGCTTCTCCGCTCGTGCCTAATTGTACAAGGTGCCTCGCTACCCACATAGAGTGTTCTCGGCTTGACGCCTGACGCTGGTGGCCGTCGTTGTAGTGGCACGCACATATGCAGACTAGGGTTGGCACAAAGAACATATGGGATCATAGGAACTTCCTATGTTCACGACCTCCTTGTTGCCCTCTCGCGCCGCATCTGGCGGAGGTCATCATTTTGCTCCTTGAGATCGCTAATTTGCGTCTCCAAATCAAAGATTCGGTTCCACAATATATCCACGTGCCTCGCAACATAGTAAGCGTGAGGAGGATCGATCCAGCGGGTAAAGTTGCATTTCACCATCTGCTGTAAGGGACGGTTAGTGTGGAGGATGTATTAGCAGTAACATGAACAAAACTATTTACCCTAGAGTACGGGCATCGGAAGAAACGCCGTCCGCCATCGAAAGGGCCATCTATGACCTGCACGATAGCGTCCTCCCCGTGTCCGCATTTCGGCCACTTAGGTTGAGCACGCTTGTTCGGCATCAACTGGTAGTTAGGGCCGAAGTCCTCCCTCCTTTCCAGGACAAGGTCTGGCTTCGGCGACCCCGGTTGGACTGGTCCCTGGGCGTCTGCCATCGTATGTTACTGTAAGACGGAGAATGTTCTTCTTTCTATGGTTTCAAGGGTCGTGTGGTCCTACTTTCGGAGCGTGGGCGTGCATTTTATAGCCCGCCGGGGGGGGGCTAACAAAGCGGGTAATGTATTGGCTTGCAGATGAAAAGACCACACGGGCCTGGCTGCTTTGCATAGAGACAAGACCAAATGAGACAGCTTTGTGCAGTGACAAGACGAAAGGATACAACCTTGCGTAGTGACAAGACCACACGGGGCAGCTTTGCGTAGTGACAAGGCCACACGGGGCAGCTTTGCGTAGTGATAAGACCAAAGGAGATAACTTTCTGGAGTGACAAGACCACACGGGGTAGCTTTGCGCAGTGATAAGACCAAAGGAGACAGCTTTGCACAGTTTAAGGTTTAGGTTTAGGGTTAGGCTTTTCAGATGGACTTGACAACCCTAACCGCCTCGCCAGCTTTTAAGACCGAAAAGACAAGACTCCGCAAAGAAAGACATGACAACACTCTGCCTCGCCAGCTTTTCAGACCGATAAGACAACACTCTGCAAAGCAAGACATGACTTCACACTGCAAAGTAAGACGTGACAACACTATGCCTCGCTAGCTTTCTAGATTGACATGACAACACTCTACCTCCTCACCTTTTCATAATTAAAAGACATGACTCTCTACTCTGCATGAAAGTAACCACACCATGCCAACCATGGGGCTTATAAAAGGGGGTTGAACCAAACCCAACTCTACACAACACTACACAATAGATACCCAGCTATGGAGTCTTCGACAAACTTCTACGCGAGGATGTTGCAGAAGTAAAAGTGGCTTAAGCAGAAGAGGAAACAGCTACAATATCGACGACGTGAGTTATGAAGAATTTATATTCTTATTACGTTTTTCACTATACGGTGTACTTACATCATAGAATCGCAGGACATGGATGACTTCGACATACCAGCCTAACGTGGACAGTCCCGCGACAAGGGCAAGGCTCATGCGGCTCAGCCCAGCCGCCACACCGTATCCGGTCGCCTGGGCGTAATCCGTATCCACGACGTGAGTTATGAAAAATTTACATCCTTCTCACGATTTTCACTATACGGTGCGCTTACATCATGAAATCGCAGGATATGGACGACTTCGACATACCAGCTCGACGTGGACAGTCCCGCGACAAGGGGAAGGGGAAGGCCGGCGAGGAGTTCAATGCCGAGCTAGCAAGGAAGGAAAATGGCCCCGTCCACGCAAAGAGGTCAGTCATTACGTAGTAGTCCCCCGCCCTACCCCCATGTTTTTTACTATCTCCTAAAGGCATGTAGACTTACATGGTCCGGATGCTTGTGTCGCAGTGTACCATAGTAGTAGTGAGCATGACTAAAGCAATTAGCCGAACTATCATGCCATGTGACTATGTGTAACGTGCTTCTGTCCGCGGACTCTAATGTAGTTCTGGTTCTGTGTCTCCGCTAAGCCATCAAAGCAAGCCTATATTACAAGTATGCCTCTTCTAGTGGAATCCCAGAAAGAACCATTCGCACCGACATTGAATCCTCCATGTTTTAGGGCATCTTCATAATCACAATGAGCGTTCTCAGTCCCTTCAATCATATTCTGTATAAGCTTCATAAAGCACGATATCGACTACCTGCCTATATATGCATTATACGTCAGACGACTTCATCGAAAGCGAGACTCCTCGCACATCATAATATCACTTACCTTTCTACTTACAACTCATCACTATCTCAATCGTCCTCCCAAAATTCTACGTAAATTTTAAGACTACAACAATATCCGACGATCACAAAATGTTATTATGAGTCCGACAAATTTCGTACTTTGATATTCTCTGAAAATAACAAATGCAGACCAACCAACATCGTCACAACACTATTATTTTCAAAATAAATAACATCATACAATCAAATTTGCTAAATGTAATTAACCCACAAAATGTAATATTCATTACAACACAATTAAACAATAATTAAATAATACAAAACAGGTGGGGCCCCCTGTCGCCTTACGGTTGGGCGATTGAACTTGTCGCTTGAATCTGTTAGGCATCAAGTGCTATCGCCAAGACTTCGCCGCCCAACAGCCATGCGACAGAACTTCGATCGCTTAAGCTGACAATGACTAGATCCGATCACCCAAGCATTAGGCGATGACGCATATTTACGTAAAAAAAAGAACGCAGGAATATTTTTGTAATTTCTAATAAAAAATAGATTATTTAAAAAAAATTCTGCGACGGGACGCACTGGGTAGGAACCACATGCGTGACCGTGGTTGCACGCTAGCTAGCTGCAGGCTAGTGGAGGATTAGGACTAAAATTTAGGTAAGACGAAGTCTGAAGTATGGATCAAAAGTATTATTGAAAAGCAAAATAATTCATACACAAATTATATTGTAATCACACTAATAAGAGTATATGACATTAAATAGAATAAAAAACTATAATCTGCATGCGAATATGCGAAGATGAAGGTAGAAATAAAAAAATACATCAGAGATGAAGCTTACTCAATAATTTGCCACCAAATTATTGAACATAGTAGTTTGAATAAAAGATGAGCCATAGAAGAAACAACCTGTCAAAGAGAGATATATTAGTATTTAGTAGTGTCATAATTAGTTGGTAACAAATCATAAAAAGATGCAGAAAAAAGAGAAGCCAAAAGACACGCCACTAAAGCACTAATTACGCCTACAAAGAACGAGGCATTTTTATTCTCCGAGATTTCATGTCTTGAAACCGTTTCTCGACTCTATCATGATCAAGTCCTCTGAATATCGCTCATTCGATGTAGCACACTATCAAGTCATTAAACCAATCATCAGATATCTTATTGCGCAAATCGGTCTTGATAATATTCATAGCGGAGAAGACTCTTTCAACCGATTATGTTGCCACCGGTAGTAACAATGCTAGCTCGATGAGACGGTAGACAAATAGAAATACAATATGTCTTTCACTTTCGACCATCTTCACGGCCAGACTTTCAATAAAAGATCATGAAGAATAAAGATTGTAAGTTGATCTTTTATAGCTGCACGATCAGCAATAGAGAAATCTTTATCATAGATCTCCGCTAGACCTGTTCATGGGCGGGGCCGTTAATGGTCTTACCGAGCCCGATCTTGTCGGTAGACTTGGGATCGAAATCGACCGACAATGACCCATTTCGGCCAGAAATCACGCAGTAAAAACAATTAAAAAAGCAAAAAAATATTTATTTAATGCTGGAAATGAATTAAATATTAATTTGTAATTCCAAACAATGATTAAAACAATATTTTTAAACTGAAAATCCATTTTGGTCACTCCGTTCCTCTTGATTTTAGTAGGGCTTTTCAAGCCCGCCCAAGCTCAGTCGGCTCGGCATTTGAATAGGTCTAATCTCCGCTAGTTAAGCAATCTTATCCAAATCGAACTCAGAGAATGAGTCTCTTGGATCAAGACAAGAAAAGCACACTAGCAACTCCGAAGATACCTCATTGAAGCGACGATCCATCTTTGTGGTAATATCATCAATAGCAGTAAAGAAGGTATCAAACGATAATGATGGTCTTGAGCTTTGGTAAAAAATGACGGTCTTGAGTGATTGTGATCCCGTCCCGCTTTGATCGACCCCATCTTGGTATCGCTTCATCCATATTTGGTATCGGAATCTTATTTGCATCACAAAATGTTTTGACTTATGCAAATAATGGCTCTCAACTATGGTTCCTCAAGTTGATCAAACGTTCTTTGACATCAACCAATAAAGACATGGCCTGAACAATGTTTTGATCCTTCCTTTGCAAGATAAGAAATAAATCATTTGTAATGCGAAACACTTCCAACATCATCTTAAAAATAAACACAAAGTTAAAACTCTCTATTATATGCAACAAACCTACTGCCTTAGATGGATTACGCCCATCTTCATGCACAAGGCCTAGCACAATTGTTACTGCATACCATATTGACTCAATACGGAGTAAGGTTGCATAATAAGTGCCACATATAGTATCTCTAGGTTTGGCCAAGCTACTTTCTTTATCCTTCACTCTTCCTGAAAAAATCTCACTACTCTCCAACTTATCCAAAAATGTTTTGACGATGCTTCTCAACCAATACATTCTTCCTCTTGCAAGATGCACCAATGGTGGTCACAATCAAAGTCACAAAGTCATCAAAGAAATCATGGATAGACGAACAACAACTTGTGATAGCAACAATTACCAACTGTAATTGGTGAGCAAAGCAATGGACATAGAAAGCATGTTTGGTTCTCATCACGAGTCTGTCCTTGAACTCCATTGAATTGGCCTCTCATATTTGAAGCTACATCATACCCCTGCCCTCATAGTCTAGCAATAAGTAAACCATGCCCACCAAGCATCCCAACCAATGCTTTCTTCAATGCATCTGATGTTACCTCTGTGACATGTTGGAGACCCAAAAATCTTTTTATAACATTCCCTTTGTTGTTCACAAACCTACACGATAAATGATACAATTAGTTAAGTAGAATAATGGAAACTAAAAAAAAAAGAATACATAATCAATCACTAATCTCACAATCATGGCCATTTTCTCTTTAATAGATATACCACGAGATTCATCAATAAGAACGAAGAAAGGACTATCCCCAATCTCTTCCTTTATTACTTTGGGGACCTCCTGCACACAATATTTTGCAAGCTGTCTTCAAATCTTTGGGCAAGTCATATGGGCATTTAAAAAACATAGCTCATCAATTGCAAGCTTCACTTCCTTCTTTCTTTCTTTGTACCAATCAACCATCTCTAGAAAATTACCCTTGTTTAAGGAAGAAAAAGATTCATCGTGTCCACAAAATGAATGACCATGCATTAGGAGAAAACTTGCAACCTAAAGATGCAGTCACACAAATTTCATATTTGATTTCGGCATCCTTACTATAAGACACAACCTTATGTGACACGTTAGATCTTTGATTCTTAAAATCTTCACATGCTGCCGTTGATTTATTGTGGACACTATTAGCCCTACCAACATGATATGGAAATGATTTGAATGCATTCTTCCAAGTGCTAAAACCTACTTTTGTAAAGATATCATGACCGAGGATCATATAACCGTTTCCGGGGAACTTCCCGCTGCCTGGCCGGTACTGGTAACCGGCCGGTTACCGGTCAAATCGGGTTTTTTCGGATGAAATTCATTCAAATCTGATTAAAAACCATTCAAAATTTGAAATTTTGAATTTGAATTTGAAATACCCGCCAGGATCCCGTATCCGGCCCCCCTCCGGTAAGCGGTTACCAGCCGGGATTTTAATCCTTCATGACTAAAATTTTCATCCAAGGGATCATGTCGAAAAAGAAAGCAATAGAAGCAATAAGCCGCATCCTTCTCCACACTATATTCCAACCCATTATACTTCTTATACCAAGCTTCACGAAAGCTCCTAAACTACTTTCCATATTGTTTGTAAGGAAATGTATAGCCAATTGGTTGGGTCGGACCCTTAAAAAAATAAGCCCTCCTAACTTGATCTCTAATGCCTAGATCAAATTCATCAATTGGAAAATGAAGCCCCATATCAGCAACAATGTGATCCAGATTTAACTCATTAATACCTTTGGCTTCTTATTGTGGTTGCGGTTGTGCTGCTTCAGCTCGTGCTTTAGGTACTTCTATGGTAGTTGTTTCTTCAGTTTTAGGTTGTGCTTGTGAGATTGTCGCACTGTTTGCTTGTTCTTGTCCATCACAGTTGTTGCTTTAACAACTTGTGCTTGTGCTACAGTTCCACTAGCACTGGTACTTTGGCTCGAAACATGCTAAAGTATCTCTTCAAATCCATTTCTAGCAAATTAAAAAATCAAATATTCAAAATCAAACAAAATCACAATCCATTTGAGACAACCATTTGTAAATTAGAAGTGAGATTTCAGAGGACAGAGAACTTACTATTCTTAGACTTGGACATTGCAATGCCCACGCGTGGACGTCCTTTGGCTGCTTTCAACCACTTGTTTGTCCCACCTCTTAGATGGATGGAGGTGGTCCCTTGCCAGAATAGTAGTCATCGAGCTTTCGTTGGAAAACTCGACAATTGCGGAAGTCATTACCTTACTTTTTATGGAAAGAGAACCACCTCGGCTTGTTTGACTTCCATTCGGGGCGTTTGCCTTTACCCCAGTCGGACTACTGTTTGGAGTCACGAGGCTTCTTGTCGCTTACAGCTAGAACTTCCTTTGAGCTCTTCATTTGGAGATTCTTGCCTTTAGATTTGCTCTTAGACTTTCCAGCCTGCTTTTCTTTCTTTTTGCCACCATCGTTTACTCCTCGAGAATCTTTGCCATCACAATCAATAGTCTGATTACATTCGACTGCTTTAGCAACAATCGCATAGCAATCGGCCATCTCAAACTATTCAACAACAGTGGTCGGAGGGTTCAAGGCAATGTATTCTGTGAAACTCCGATTTCGAACTCCCTACTTGAAAGCTCGAATGATAGTTGAATCTGAGACTTCAGGGATAGTGTTGCGAACCTAACTAAAATATTGTATGAATTGACGTAGGGTCTCATGTGAACCCTGTCGCATGCGATGCAGGTCGTCCTCCTTTCCAGGATGATTATATGTGCCCTAAAATTTTTCAAGTAGCAAATCACAGAGATGTTCCCATGAGAAGATCGACTCAGGTGGCTGGTTGAGCAAACACGATCGAGCAAAATCTTCAAGCACTGTTGGAAGGTAGTTAGCCATTACATGCTCTCCTCCTCCAGCGGCTTGGACTTTAGTAGTGTAAATTTATAGAAATTCAATGGGGGTTTGAGTCCCATCAAACTTTTCCATATTCGCAGGTCGAAATCTTATTGGCCAGCGAACTACTCAGAGGTCGGGTGAAAATGCCCGACAACCGGTAATAGTGTCATAACACCTCTCTAATAATCTTGTCGTACAAGACATGTACTCTAACACTGTGGGGACCCCCGAGTTATTCCCGTAAGACCAAGACATTCCCGGCCTTATGGAGATAACACTGGGTCTCCCGTGTGAATGAATTCCAGCTTAACTTGTAACATCCCAAAGTTCTGTTACCAAAATAAAAATAAATAAAGATATTATTTTATTGAATTTTCTGGCTGTCGAAGTTCTTTCTTGATTTTCTGTAATTTAAAAGAGTTTTCTTTGTTAAAAGAAAAGAAAAGAAAAGTTATTATTTAATTTTTTTTCTTTTAAAATCAAAAAGTAAATTTATGGAGTTTTCTGAGATTTTATTGGATTTAAAGTGAAAAATAAAATTTTAATTAATTTCTGGAATTTTAAAAGCTTTTCCCTAATTATTTTAAAGCCAAAATAAATTATGTGCAAAAACTATTACCATTTATAAGTTGGAATTATTTTTATTAAGTTTAAAATAATTCTAGGAATTTTTGAGAATTTTTATAGAATTTTTGGACTCTATTTGCTATGTTCTAAAAGCTATTTGAATTATTGCTTAATCTTTTTCTCTCTTGGCTGCCTTCTTCTCCAGAACGTTATCTTCCTGTCTTCCTTTTCTTCAACCGACCATCCATGGCTACCATGCCGCCACCAAACCTCACTGGCTCGCGGCCGCAGCCACCTCCTCCCTGCCACCCAGCCGCCCTCCTCTCCCCTCTCCTGGCCGCATCTGCTGCTGCAACCGAGCTCCGAGCTCCATTAATGGCTGCCGACCGCTATTTCTCTCCATTCTCCACACTCGATGCGTTAAATTGGATTCCGTTTGAAGCAAAACGTGTGCATTAACGTCACACATGTCACAACACCATCAATTGCACGTTACCTCCACTACATACAATTAATTTAGTCGTTTCATTTCGTTCTTCAATTGCACTCGAAACAGTCGCGTCGTTCTCCCTCCACGGCTCCCCTCCACCCCTATAAAAGGGAGCATCGGGTGCGCATCTCTCAACTTATCCCGTCCCCATCACCCACTCCTTCTCTCTCCCCTTAGGCTTGCCATATTTCGCATTTGAACCTCGCTGGCCGTGCACGCTTTCTTCATCAATTCCGGCGCCGTCACCGCTGCCCCACCATCGCCGTCTGCACCATCAACACCGCCGTCGCGTGCTCTACCTCGGGCTCACCTCCCTCTCACCAGAGCACCACCCTCCATGGCTGCCACCCTCCTCCATGCACCATGTGCTGTTCGGCCGAGAGACATGAAGAAGATGATTGAACAGTATGCAATTTAACTAGTTGATCCATCCTTTGTACATAAGCATTTTATTCTTTCAAAAATTCTTGCTCTCACATGCAAACTCCAAATCCATCAATTCTTTCTCCTAAATTCATCTACTACTTTTAGTATTTATTTTGTAATTTTTAGATTTTATTTAATTTCTGTTAATTATTTGGTCCATTTTGCGCGTCGTTGCCGCCGCCGGCCGACCGTGCGCTTTCCACCCCAACCGAGGCGAGCGTTGCATTCCATGTGGTTCCCTCTTCGTTTTTCCACAAACCTCATCCGCTAACTCCTCTCCGTTTGCCTGCAACGCCGACGTCAGCCGCCGCCCGCCGAAGGTCTTCTCCGTCAGACTGCGTCGCCATCGAAGGTCCTCTCGCCGAGCCGTCGATACCGTTGAGTTCGCCTCAACACGTTCTACGTCGTACTTCCATCGCCATGGCCATAAAGCTCTTTCTTTGTTCCCAGTCATCCAAAACCACAATTTTTGATGAATAGTATAATTTTCGGAATTCATCATTTCATGTGATTTTCAACCTTCCAGGGGTTCGTTCTCCTTCGCACGAACTCCGATTTCGTCGATTCAAATTTCTAAATTCATATAAATTCAAGATATAGCTAACTAAACTAAAATTATTTAACTTGGAGTTCATTTGAATCTTTATTTGAATTTGTCTTATTTTCGCGTATAGATTTCGACGACTTCGGAGAGTCAGATTTCGACGTCGTTGGAGATCATATAAGAGGATTGATTTTAACTGTATGATCATCATGGTTGTATGCATAGACTACCTGGAGAGAGTACTTGTGAGTACTAGGTGACCTGTTAAGGAAAACAACATCGTCTAATGAAGCAAGGCAAGTTATTCCTTTGATCATATTTGAGCCCATTATTTAAAATTATTTAAATTCGGTTTTAAATTATTTTGCATGCTTATTTCTATTCAATGTAATTTAATTACCTGTTTTAAGCTTTATAGTTATTACCAATTCCAATATATAGCCTTTATTGTCAATACAGACAGTATGAAGAATCTTTTTGATTGTGATGTATTCAAGAGTTAGAAATTGAAAAGACTAGACTATAGGAATAAATTATTGTTGGAGGAGATACCTTATTGTTGAATTAAAGTAATACACGAATGATGAAAGTTGGATTATAGGAATATATGATTCTTGGATATTGATTATAGATTGATGAATTGTTGATTGTTGGATTATAGGTTTTGAATAATTGTTGGAGATTGAGCCGTAGAAATGCGATATTGACGGATGTGGATTATAGAAATAAATGATTGATGGATGTTGGACTTTAGGAATATATCTTAGTTGGATTACACATGTATATATTTTACGTATTATTAGAATATATTATTTTTGATTTATATAAGGTGAATTATTAGAAATAGGTCATTATTGAAGAGTGAATTATTGGAAATTGGATTATAGAAGTAATTATCGAATGTTGGATTATATGATTATTTGTTGGAGAAGGATTATAGGACTAATTGAGGGATGTTGAATTATAGGATTAAATAATTATCGAAGATTGGATTCTAGGATTACATGATTATTATGGTTGGATTATAGAAATAAATAATTATTGGATATCGGATTTTAGAAGTAGATAATTTTGATGTTGGATTAATAAAGATTGGATGATAGACATATACTATAGTCAAATCTTGAATTGTTGATGTTGGATTCTTGAAATAGATTGTTATTGGATATCGATTATCTAAAAATTTGATTATAGGATTACATAGTAATTAGATTGATGTTGAATTAGTAGAAATAGTTTATTAATGAATAATGGATTGATGGATGTCGGATTATAGAATTAGAGTATAGTTAAATGTTGGATCGATTGAAATTGGATCATAGAAATAGACTTATATGGTGTAGATTGGACTGATTGATATTGGAGTATAAGATTTTACAATTGTTGGAGATTGGATTATCACAATATTGATGGTTTACATACTGATCTCATACTTGACAAGTCTTGCACATTAATCTCTCATACCTTGTCACCCTAGATAAAACCTAGTTGATACGATAGTATGAACTAGGATTATTTTGAGAAAAATTATGCTTAATCATGCTTAGACCAAAAATATTTGATTTGGGGAAGTTTGGCCAAATGATCAACTATTGTTTTAAAGGTCTATGGCTGTCATGGGAGATTTTACAAATGATTTTGAAAAGCAAAAAGGAAAAGTTGGTTTGTACTTGGGCGAAATGGATGGTTGGTGGGTGCAGGCTTATGCACGAGCTCAACCTGGTCAGGGTTGAGGCTCGGGGTTTTATTGAAGTCGCCCAAGTCGCTTAGAACCACTGAGCCGCTTTGCTAAACTCCACCGTACTACCACATGTCTTGTGTGGGCAGGACTAGGCTTAATAATTTGCAATACTCTACTGTTATTTGTGCCATGTGTTGTGTGGGTGTTGGTTAGACAGTATTCCCACCTGGCACAAGTGGGCGCTTTCGGAGGATGGTCAGTCCAATGGAAGTGAAACCTTAGCGGGTATAAATACTTTAGGGTAGAGCATTGTAACGGCCTTGTGATAATTGCTTAGTCGCACGCCTTCAGAAGCGTGTATTGGACGACATCAAAAGCAGATTATGTCTTGTGGGTAAAGCTATACAACCTCTATAGAGTGTAAAACTATTCGAATAGCCGTGTCCACGGTCATGGACATGTTTAGCATTTGCCACTCAAAGTTAGACTTTGGTTTTGATTTCAAAATGGATTTGACACAAATGGTTTATCAAATTGGGAATTTGGGTAGTTAGCCATGTGATAGGAGGGTATTCTTCACTATTTTTGTTTGAATGTTATCTGACTATAAAACTTGAATTTATAAAATGAATTTTAGTTATAGAATAATTGCCTTGGAACTTAGTATGAATATTTGAAAGAAACATGGATTTATGCAAAATCAACCTTATAAGCCTTCCTTTGATATATCCTTGCATGCATTATAATCTGTTATTGGGTATAACTTGCGAGCACGAAAATTGTGCTCATCCTTGCTTGATGTAAATAAATTTCAGAGGAGAAGGACTTCGCTACCGGTGTGGATCGACGACTAGGCCGCTACCCCAGTCGATTGCCTATGGCAGATCAGCTGGACTCCACTACGTCTTCTTCGTCTTCCGCTGTGTTTGTTTATTGTTGGCTTGTAAGCCTTTCTTGTAATAAACTCTGTTGATTATTAATATAATTGTGTGATTATGGATGTTACCATATCTGTTCACTGTGTGAACTAACTACTGATCATGGAACTAGTTCAGAAATGCACAGAGGATTTGGAGTGTTAATCCCGGGTTCGACATAACTTCATCTAAGCGAGAGGCTAGAGTGAAAACTAGAGCGCTGACGATCATACGCGCTGCACCTCTGCGAGCACTACATGATGATTAGTTCTCCAACAGTCCAAGCACGACACTTAGTGAGTTAAATCAAAATTCATAAACAGCGAGCATGAGATCATGTTGGCTCCCAAGATCAACGACCAACATGCCCCAAACTCATATAAAGCATTGATCACATCCATACAACAATCATACATTCATAGTTCCAAAAGACATACAACATAATAATTCAAGTCTACGACTATTACAATTGGCACGGTCGACCATAATCAAAAGAGAACATAAAGTAGCAGCGGAAGTAAAATAATTAAACCAAAAGGTCCAGCATGGTATGCCCAATACCCATCGGCAACCGACTAGGAGTTAAATAATAGCACTACTCGTTAGCGTCGCCTAAATCGACGCTAACGAGCTCATCGGGCTCACAGTCTTCCTCACCTGAAATTACAGCAACCGGATTGAGTACAAAGTTGTACTCGCAAGTCTTACACAAATAAAAATTATCTATGCATAGAGGTTGTTCCAAAGGATGGCTCATATTGGCTTAGTTTTGCGAAAGACGCAACAATTTTAACAACCTACACATACTAGTCTTTCAATTGCCATTTTGTAAACAGATTTGAAGTAGAAGTAAAGCATGTGAATAAATAAGAAATTGAATAACAAATGAAACAACAAACCGCAAAGTGGCTACCCACTTTGGTACAACAAATTGCATGAACATCCCATTCATGCCAAACCACAAGTATCCACAATTTAAAAACAAAGTCTAACAATAGTAACTCCCAAACTCAAGCGGTTGTCTATAACCGTGCACATGGCTATTCGAATAGTTTTATCTCTGCAGAGGTGTACTACTTTACCCACACGACTCAATTAGCCCGTAAGCCACCGGAATTAACACACTTCCTTTGGTGTGTCGGCCGGGGAGAATCGAGATACGGTCATTTTTAGCAAGAAGACCCTATTGAGCTAAGTCCCCCATGTGAGATGGTTCCTTTCCTAGTACAAGCGTCTAATAGCACTTGCTAGGGGGCTCACAAGTTGTATTGGAAATACTGATGCAATGTACATAAAGAAAAATGGTGTGTCTCTTGCACTCTATAGAAAAATTACATCGGCTCTTAAGGAACATAGGATTTCACAGTCGCTATGTCCTTACACCACCATGAGACTTAACATAATAAAACCTTCCCCCTACTTAACCGTACAGCACCCATATCCCACGTGTGGTAGCACGAGTGTACTTGAATCAACGACGTTACCAAAGTTCGGTCCTGAATGGTCCGGACAAGGCATCCACATACCCAAATCTTGTGCACGAAGGCACCATCACAAGCCAACACTTGTCCAGACCCCAAACTCATTTAAAATGACAAAATTTAGTTCGCAAAACAGATACAAAGATTTGGAATTAAAAGAATAAGAGAGTGCATGTTTCCCAAAATTGTCGGGTTAATCCTGATAATCAAACTACCGTTCTAGACAGGCATGGCTAAGAAAACTCGAACAATATATTTCACACATCCTAACTTAAGCATGTGGTACTGGAATAATTCAAGGATAACCTCAAGGTTTAGGATTTAACCAATCTACACATCACAAAAATAGCGACTTTATCAAAATAGCATGCAAGCAATTATCATTGCACTAACTTAACAAAACTGAGATCAAATATGATGCAAAATAAAGTTTAAATGATGTTTGCCTTGCTGGTAGCTTAGCTACTCACTCTCAGTAGCGTAGGAGTCAATATTGATTTCTCCGGAATCTAGAGAAATAACGATATCGATAAACACTGAGAAATACTTCAAAAATCAAAGTTCTAAAAAATGCCTGATTTTTCTATAGTGGCTAGTACATGATTTTAGATGAAAATAGGTGAAATATTTATTCCAATTGGAGTTAGTGAGTAAGAGTTATGGCTATTTGGAAATCAGATCTCAATAGGTTTAAGTTCAAGTAATTTAATTATTTGGCCAAAATTTGCGAACGATGGGGATACAAGGATTATATAGATAATTAGGAGATATTTTTATAAGTCAAAAACATTTGGGTTTAACTCATTTGGAGTTTTCAAGGATTAGTTATGCATTTTCCAAGTTAGCGACCTTTTTCCATTGTAAAAATAATAGGTTTATGGATCACTCTCCAAAATAATAATTTCTGCTACAGAGAAAAGCTTGAAACCCATTTCATAATAAATTTCATTAAAAATGAAAATTATCAGAAGTGGTTTCATCCATTTTGGAGTTGAGGAAAATTAGTTATGTATTTTTAAAGTTATTGAAATTTTCAATGTGCAGATTATTACGTTTTTGGATTCTCTAAAGTATTTATTCCTTTTCTTACCGAGGGTTGCGCTAGCTGCAGTCACTGACCGCAGGGGCCTAGCACAGTACCGCTTCCTAAACTATTAACTGAGTCAAAAGTGCGCTGACAAGTGGGTCCGTTTTGTTAGTGACTAAATGCGGTGCGTGCGCGCTTGAAACGTTCGGACCATACTCGTGGGTCGTTGGATTAAGATCCAACGATCCACAATCGTGGCATGTTCGGACGGTCCAAACGGCCTAATTAATCTGGTCCGTCCATTTTGCATCAGACGATCCATATTCGTGGCGCGTTCAGACGGTTCGAATGGCCCACTGAATCTGGATCGTTGATTACGCATCCAAAAGTCCAAATTAATCCTAGTTGTGTTTGGGCTGACCACGTGAAAAGGGTGCGAGGCTTAAGTGGCTTGGGTCCACATGTAAGTAGGACCTTAGCGTGGCTAAGACAGCCATTAAATGCTAATGACTACCATTTAACTTATAATCATTTTACTACAGTGCCTGTCCGTGTACGACAACGGGTGTTTGTCCCGGGCACTTCACCGACGGCTCATCGGCGCTACACGCCACGACGGCGTAAGCTAAGGGCAGGGTTAGATGTGCAATAGTGTTGTGCACCTAATGGGAGTGGTTATAACCTCAGAGATGGCCCTCACCGGCGGCTAGCCGGAGTTGAGCCACGGCGTGCAACACGGCAAACAAGAAAAATGCGATAAAGCTTCGCAGCAGTTCAGATAGGTGGGTGCCCAAGGTCCTAGGGATTATTAGAGAGCTACCTAAGCAACGAGGAAGCTTGGGGAAGCTTGGAGTGAGTTGAAGCAGCGACGGCGCCGGAGAAGACAACGATGATGATGCGGCGCACAAAAAAGAGAAGGTCCTGAGCAAAACCAAGCCCAGTGAATGCTTGGAGAAGCTTAAAGACCTTAAGAGCAAGCTATAGGAACAAATAATCGGACAATGGCTTATCGAAACAAGTGGAAGATGAAAAGTTGCTTTTACGACCGAAAATGGTCCAAGCTTCAATTCAACTTGATCCTATCGTGCATTGCCCAAATTAATTGGAAGTGAAGTTGACACGATGATGTCTATGGGAGCGTGCTCTGGACAACCTCAATGGTACCAAGGTGGATTGGAAGCTACAAACAACCATAGGAGCTGAGTTTAGCAAAAATGGAGATGGCATTGAGTGTAAAGTCGAAGGAAACCACCCGGTTGAAGCTTACCAGAGTAGAGAACGAAAACGAGCGTCCCTTTCCTCAGCCACCAAGAGGAAAAGTGAGCGTTATCTAGGGTTTGGAGGTTACTTAAGCTCAGAGAAATGACGGAGTGGAGGCAGCATTAACCAACGGAGCTCCACGATAGGTCACAAAGGGCGGTACGGACACGGTGGTGACGGAGCAACGCAGGAGCTCGCGGCCACGTGGCGTCGAATCCCTATGTGAAGTGATGGGAGGTTGAAGAAGGCACTGATAGTGTGGGTCCACCATGTCAGCGAAAGAAAACAGCGCGGTCGTTCGCGCGAAACGCCCGACCATGTTTCTCCACCGTTAGATTAAAATCCAACGATCTACAATCGAGGCGCGTTCGGACGGTCCAAACGGCCCAATTGATCTGGAGCGTTCATTTTGAATCGGATGACCCTCATTCATGGTGCGTTCGGATGGTCCGAATGGCCCTCTAGATCTGAGCCGTTGATTTTGTATCAGATGGCCCAAAAATGCTGGTGCGGCGAGGGGCTGTGGGGTGCAACTAGTTGACTCCGCCAAGTCAAGTGGCTCGGTCTGGTTCGAGCCCACTGAATAGTACTAGGGCTGAGTTGAGATTAGGTTTGACTGAGATTAGAAACTAGTTCCTCAACTTTGACCAAAGGTTAAGAAATAGGAATAAAATTCCTAAAAATATGAAATAAATCAGAGGTGTTCCTCGGATGACCTATGTCGATGATCGAGTCGTCGATCTTATGAAATAAAGGAGAAAAATGACGTGAAGTATCCTGGGATAGAATGGGGGCCACTCTTTATTGATATGAACTGGATTTACAAGACCTGGCTAGGGACTACCCCTAAGTACACTGAATGTGAGGAATGTTAAACTAAGTAATCAGGCTTAGAATCGAGTCTAAGGCGAATGTCTTCTTCTAATTCCTTTGCTTAGGCTTACGTGTTTGTCGTCTCGTGTTACGTTGTTGTTACCCCACCCCCCGTCCCTTTGTCTTCTGCGCTCCACCCTTAAATAACTTCGAAGAGGTGGCGATTATTCTGGAGAAAGCGTCCCTAGTGAAATGTTACGACCGGTAGTGGAATGGTAAAACGATTAACAATGTGCCAACTACCTTGCGGTTATGCGTGAGATGCTTAAGTAGAGGCGATTAATTGTCGATATCTTAGGATTATATCATCATACGGAATGAAACATATAACACGTGTTCCATTCATCATACGGAAGAAATGCGGTTCATAGCTTTTCGAAGCGACTATCACGGTGAAGCCTAGGCACAAAACCTTGTCCGACCAGGGTACCCATCGTGTAACCTCTGGAATCCTCACGACTAGTGAGGTCATTAGCCTTAAGGGTTACGACCATGAAGACGTATGGTCTTTTATGTATTAAATTGATACATAGAGGTTTTAATCCTCATCAGCTAGCCCCCGAACTTTAAATGAACAGGTCGTGCGTATACCTTCTTCCGATGAAGTCGTATCGGGCAGACCCCCATTTAATGTCGTAATATACGAGGTGGTCTGTGTTCACTTTAAAGTTGAGAACTTGCCTTGGGAACCGAAGAGTTTTTCTGTCCGTTGAACAAAAAAGAAGCTTTTTGCCCGTTGGACTTTTGTGGGAAACTTCCGATCGTAATTTAAAGATTTGAAGCTATAAAATCCCCATCGCCAGGCTTTTAGAATTTTTACGCTTCCAGATCCCCTTTTGATCCCTTTCAGCTTCTTGCCAAGAAAAATCCTTTAGACCTCTTTCTTGTTCTTTCGACCATAAAGCCTCCTACGACCACTACTCATCCTTGAGGATTTTCATCATGTTGAAGCAAATCACGAAGTGGTTGCCTTCAGAATTGAGCAAGAAAAAGCTTGAGGTATTGGAGAAAATCAGGATGCTCCTAGACAAGAATCTGATCAAATGGAGATCGGCGATTGGAGAGCACTTTCCGAACCGCGAAGATGGGGAAATCCCCGTTTTCCTCGCCTACATCGAATGTGGGCTGAGGTTGCCGGTACGCAAATTTCTCCTCCGCGTTCTTGAGTATTACGGGGTGGAACTGGTAAATTTGGCTCCGAATTCCATCGCCAATATTAGTATTTTTACTTATTTGTGTGAGGCATACAGGAGTGCCACGAATTTGAGGCTCTTGGTATTTCTACCGAATGGTGATGGGGAGATCCACGGCGACTCAGGAGAATGTACTGCTGCGTCTTCACGATGGGAAGGTCGGCGAGTACATCCACATGTACTCGAAATCCTCGTGGTCGTCATGGAAGAAGAGCTGGTTCTACATAGCCGATTCACGAGACGATAACCTCTACTTGGCGAATTAGATCAAATGAAAATCCCAAGCTGGAGGAAGACCGTGGAGAAGGCGGGGTGATCGGAAGATGGGTGGATGCCATCTACGACCTGCGAGTCAAGGGCTTGACTTCCTGGCATGTGGTGAGGGATTTCACCAAGCGTCAGATTAGCCCTCTAAAGCTCCGGACTCATTCCCTGCTTTGGTCCATTGGTCGCAATGAAGCTATCTCAGGAGGTGGTAATTCTTTGAGAAAAGCTCCGACCAGTATATTTTATTTGATTATCGTAATGCCTTAAAATCCGCCATTATTTCCTTTTCTTGTAAAGCCCCTTCTCGTGAGGAAGTCTGTAACGTCCCGTTTCTCTTAAGTTTCTTGCCTGGCTTTCAAAATAAAAGTAACCATTTGGCTTTATTGAGAATCCAAAGCTTAACCTGACGTTTTGAAATCTGGAGAGTTCAATTGGAATTAATTAAACCTTAACTAAGTTCTTTGTTGGTGTTCCTTCTTTGTGCGAGCCTCTCTGTGTGTCCACTGGGTTTGTCTCTTCTCTCTTAACTTCCTTTGTTGAAATTTGAATCTCTTTGAGATTTAGACCTCTCTCTTATCTCCCTCTGTTGAGACCTCCCAGTGCTTGGGTTTTCCTGTTAAAGACCCAGCTCAGGTTTGTGTTTCAAAACCTCTTTGGTCCCTCCAAGCCACGCTTGGTTTTGCTTCTTTTGGACCTCCCCGTGGACCTCTCCACGCTCTCTTGGAACCCCTGAGTTCTCTTGGGCGCTCCAGAGCCTCTCTGGACCTCCCAGCGCCCCTTTTGGGACCCTCCTAGACCTCCTCGTGGCTATTTGGACCTCCCTTGTGTCCAAATAGACCTCCCTCTGTCCCTGCGGACTTTTCTGTGTCCTTCGGACCTTCTTCGCGTCCTTTAAGACCTCCCCTTGTTGAGATCTAGCTGCTCAGACCTCCCCTTGTTGAGATCTAGCTGCTCAGACCTCCCCTTGTTGAGATCTAGCTGCTCAGACCTCCCCTTGTTGAGATCTAGTCGTTCAGACCTCCCCTTGTTGAGATCTAGACCTCCCTTGTTGAGATCTCTGCTCAGACCTCCCCTTGTTGAGATCTCAGACCTCCCTTGTTGAGATCTAGTCGTTCAGACCTCCCTTGTTGAGATCTAGCCGCTCGAGACCTCCCCTTGTTGAGATCTAGCCGCTCAGACCTCCCTTGTTGAGATCTAGCCGCTTAGACCTCCCCTTGTTGAGATCTAGCCGCTCAGACCTCCCTTGTTGAGATCTAGCCGCTCAGACCTCCCTTGTTGAGATCTAGCGCTCAGACCTCCCCTTGTTGAGATCTAGCCGCTCAGACCTCCCTTGTTAGGATCGGCCAATAGGACCTCCTCTTGGGAGATCTTAGCCGTCGAGTCCTCCTTAGTCGGATCCAAAGGTTCCAGACCTACTTAGGTCCAAGATCTCCTTAGCGCTTGGACCCATCTTTGACTCTCGTGGTTTGTATCGCTTGAGGCCTTGCCTTCTTAACCTTAGGACCATCCGATGTGGGTTGGATGGCCCGATCCTAAGAACACGTTAGCTTGGTCGAACGTCCCTTTCCGTCCTTCCGTCCGATTTTAATTAGGCGGCCTAGTCTCGTTGATGCATTAAGCTTGGTCGAGCGTTCCTTTCCTTCTGGACGCTTGGATTCCAATCGAGCGGTTCGCTTTGATCTTGCGTTTGCCTTTGTTTCAGGACCTCCTCTGGTTGTTTTGCAAAGACCACCTCCCTAGTCCTTCTTTGGTCTTTTGTAAGGACCACCCTCCTAAATCGGGATATTCTGTTGGTGGGACCTCCCTGCACCCTTTGATGCGGACCGTCGAGGTCCTCCCTTTGAGATTTTGACCGTAGATCTCCCTTTTGGAGATCTACTTGTCGAGACCTCCCTGCACCCTTTGATCACGGACCGTCGAGGTCCGCCCTTTGAGATCTTGGTAGTAGATCTCCCTTTTGGAGATCTACTCGTCAAGACCTCCCTGCACCCTTTGATCTGGACCGTTGAGGTCCTCCTTGAAATCTTGACCCTTAGACCTCCCTTGTGCAGTGCGGCGTCGAGACCTCCTCGTGGTGAGCTTTACGGACCTCTTGTCAGAACCTCCTCTTGAGTCCTTGGACCTCTGTCCGGGACCTCCCCTCTGAGTGTCTTGGACCTCTTGCCCGGGACCTCACGGTGGTCTTTGGCGGGGATGACCCTTGCGGTGGGACCATACCCTTGACTAGTGGTGCACCCTTTTGGTGGCCCCACTTGCGGCCCCTCTTCACCTTGTAATTATTGCTCTTGCCTCGAGAACTCTGTGCGCATTTAATAGGTGTCGGGTCACATTAAATCTGATCACATCTGAGGTACTATTCAATTCTTTTAGGGCAAGCCTTGCCCTAGTTGTCCAGTGCCTACACCTCTTGAGTTTTTCCTTGTGGTGCACACTACCAACTCCGGCTATATAAAGCACAGGCGGGCAAGCCTTTGTAACTTTGTTGCTCATTTCTTCCTTCCTGCCTCACTGCTTTCGGTTCTTCCTTGTGCAAGACCTTTCCAGGGAGCTCTTTGATTTGTGTTAAGCCTCTTGGTTTCCTTTTTGGTGAGTTGGTTTGAGTTCCTTTTGGTTCTTTTGAAGTTCTCGGCTTAGTGTGGTTTTGCTTATTTGGTTTTCTTGTGACGTGTAGATCACGAGTTCGAGGAGATCTTGGACCCGGCTCTTCTTTGCGAAGGCTCTCCTTTGCTTGACCAAGGCAAGCCACAGATCCCCTTTGATCATCTTGAACCAAGTTTAAGTAAATGTATTTCGGTTTTACTTTATCATGCATGGCTATGTTTATATGAAAATGGTTTGGGCTGTAGTTACTTGCCTACTTCTTTGTTATGCCTCCTTCATACCTTGTCTCCATCATGTTGTCATGTTCACCTTGTGAGCCTTAGGGTGGATATTTAGTTGGTGTTCTTTGTTATTTGCCAACATGGGGGACCGTAGGTCTTTATAGCCTTGCTTAGAATCGTGGTTGAGCGTATCATGCTTCATCTCTAATAATCTTGACTAATAAATATGAAATGTGTGGTGGTGCCATTGTTGGCGACTATGGCGGGGCGCCTAAAGTGTGTTATTTGTGGTGTGAGATCACTTGGTTAAAAGCTGTTGTGCCAAAATGGGTGGTCTTTTGGCATGGGTTAATACAAATGGTTTCTTTGAGGCAAGAAGGTAGGGAGTGAGTAGTGGGTGCTATGCACACTTGGGTTTGTGGAAGTCTTGCCTTAGCACGATTAAGGACTTCACTTTGTATGCATTGAGCTGGGCCAAGCAGTGCAACCACAAGATCATTTTATGAGAATAGTGCAGGCTGAATAATTAGCAATGGGTTGGCTTGGGGCTGTTGTGGTTGGCGTGTGATTCGTTGGCGCAGAGGGCACCCATAACCTGCGGACTTCTAGACCACGGGAGGATTACGAAACCTTAGCGGGCGGCCGAGTCAGTTCAAAGCTTTGTAAAGGCCTTGCGCTCTCTAGGCGCTCACCTTAGGAAGTGAGCAAGGGTGGCCGGAACCGATCCGCTAGAGATCATGGATTGTGGGTAAAGTTGTACACCTCTGCGAGTGTAAAGATCTATTCGAATAGCCAAGTCCTTGGTCATGGACATGCTCGGTGAAATGGTGCAAGGGGTATTTGTTTCAAAAGCTTGTGCCCTTTGGACACTTCATGAGATGTCTTGGCTTTGCCTCGAAGAGACCTTGGCGGCTCGGAGGGTCAAGGTTGGCTCGGGTAGTGGTCGGGGGTTGGTTTGGACCTCTGGGTGGGTGCTCTGGAGTGGGTTTTGGGTAAGGACTTGGTCACGGGTGTGGCCGGAACTCCTTCATTTTGGTTGTGGGCGTGAGTTGGTGCTCACCCCACCTTTTAAACATCAAAAGTATTATGTACTATGGTTTTACCTTGCTACTTTTCAATCTATTACTATTTTTATTGTTCAAATCGGCTTTGCATAAACTAACCATCTGACTCTCCATTGGTAAGTCCTTGCATGAATATTATTGCATCTTTGCTCTCTGTGACTTCTTGAGTACATTCCAAGTACTCATGGCTTAAGCCCATGTCCATGATTATGAGGATGATCAAGTGCAGGCGGTCTGAGACCTCTTGAGGAGGAGTTCTTGACGACTAAGGCGCCTAGGGCGTCCTCCACCCGACGACTGTGGTGCTTGTTGGATGGCTTTTGCGTGTTACAGTGTTTGAGCCTAAAGCTCCTTGTTGCAGTTATAAGTCCTCGTTGGTGTTGTAAGCCCTCGATGGCGAGACCTCTTGTTAACAAGCTTGGCCATAAGGTCCTATTATATAAAGTTTAATTTATGCCTTCATCTTTGTTTGACCTCGTGGTTGTGGTATTGGCTTGTGTTCTTGTCGGGCTAGCTCTGTTGTCTGGGACTAGCTCGGATGCAGAGGCGGGACCACCAGGAGGTCCCGGGACTTTCTTTGGGAGGTCTGCGGACCTCTCTTAGTGATGTGCTGGAGGTGCTCTGCAGGCGGGTGGCGGCCACGACCTCGGGAGGTCCTCAAGACCTCTGGGAGGTCGATGGCGGACCAAGACCTCGGGAGGTCCGCAAGACCTCGTGGGAGGTCTGGCAGACCTCGGTTAAGCTCCATGCGGTGCTACCACATCTTTCGTGGTGACTTGGTGGTAAAAAAAAAATAGTCCTCCGGACCTCTTGCGGTACATCACGGGGTGGGTCGTCACGGTTGGTATCGAGCCCTAGTGGTGTAGAGGCGTGACCCTAGGTAGAAAGGTCGGTTTAGTTTTGATTCAAAAGGTTATTTTCTAAAGCAAAACAACTTAAAATCGGTTTGGAGGTTCTTACCTTGTTACGGTTCTATCTTGTACTTAACTTGTCTAAATCATTCCTTACCTGTTCTACTTCAATTTTAACTCCTCTTTAGTTACATTAACTTACCCTTCTTTGGAACCTCAATTTTTAAGTCTAATTTGACCTCCTTGCCTTTGTAATTTCGATAGGACTGACTGTGGTAAGGTTAGGGTTAGTGGTCCTATTCTGAGTCTTGCCTAGCTTGTGTCTTTAAGACCTTTGTTTTGAAGCTTTGGTTGCCTCTTTTGGCCTCCTGACCTTTTGGTTCTCTTTTGGGTTTAACCTAGTTACCCTTTTAGATGCTCTATCTTTCTCTCTGATCCCTCTTATCCTCTATGCTTTCTGTCTTACCTATTAAGCCTTTAGAGTTTTGTCGAGATAGTGCAGACTCGGCGATCCACAAGTCGAGGTGAGCCCCAGGCGATTGCCTCCACCTCCACCTCCTCCGATGGCGACAGACCCGGGTTTTAGGCGGTTTATGGCGGCACAAGCCCAAATGATGAGCTCCATGATGCGAGAATATGAACAGATTATGGCTCAACAAAGCGAGACCACCAATGCTTTACTTGCCATGATGAGTCGAGTAGTCAAGCGGCGGCCTCACCCCCTCCACCCCGGCTCACCATCAATCAAGGCTATCGAGTTCATGAAGACATGCCCGACTACATTTTCGAGCTCCCAGAGCCCTTGGATGCCGATGATTGGTGAGATCAACGAGAGAAGAAGTTGGATATTGCTCATTGTGAAGGCAGGGAGAAGGTTTTGTTGCCTCACATCAAGCTGGAAGGACTGCGGTGAGTGGTGGGGACACATTTTGTGCCTCACATCTTGACCCCAGGAGGATCACTTGGGCGAGTCATGTTGCTTTTCGTCACTCGCATGTCCCGATGGGAAGGTAGAGATGAAAAAGGAAGAGTTTAGAGAGCTCAAGCAAGGCGGCATGTCGGTGGCGAGTATCTCACAAAGTTCACTCAATTGTCACGTTATGCTCGCGAAGATGTGGCTACGGATGATGCTCGGCGAAGCGCTTTAGCGAGGCCTTCATCGGTTTAAAAGTTCAAGTTGTGAGCAGCGATTATCACGATTTCCGGCATATGGTGAACAAGGCAATGCTCATTGAGGAGTCGAAGAGAACTTTACGAGTCTTTCAAGAGGAAGGTGCCACCTTCGATGCTCAACAAAGACCTCCCGGCGCCACAAAGCTTTTGTGCGATTACCAATCAAGCGCCAAGGACCTCCTGGACCTCCGGGACCTCTGTCAAGACCTCCGCCCATCTGTCCTGCTTTCGGCGCCGCATCCTTTGGCAGCACCAAGTCAACCCAATGACCTCCACGGCGGCGGGTATCACTGTTTCAAGTGTCATCAAGTGGGGCATTTGCCAATCAATGCCCTTGAAAGCTGAGACCCATAAAGACCTCTACTTGGGACCTCCCTCGGCCAAGACCTCTCGGTAGTAGGACCTCCTCAAGCCGGGACCTCCCGGACTTTTGGAAGGGCCGTGTGAACCATGTGGCGATGGAAGAAGCTCGGACCTCCTCGGATGTGGTACTAGGTATGTTCCTAGTAAATTCGATCTGCATTGCAGTTTTGTTTGACTCTGGAGCTTCCCATTCGTTTATTTCTCGGAGTTTTCTTTGCAAAGCACCAGTTTGAGTTGTTGCTCTTAAGTCTACCTTGTTGGTTCAATCCCGACTCGAGAACTAAAATGCGAACGGGGTTGTCCACAAGTGAAAATGGTCATAGAAGAAGTAGAATTTCTAGCCAACCTTATCCTTTTGGACACGGGTCCCTAGATGTGATCTTGGGCATGGGTGGCTAGCTAACCACCATGCCATGTTGGATTGTAGTGGCAAAAGTATCTCTTTGACCAGCCCTAGTGGTGCCCTTTGTGAAGTTTTGGCCACCTCGGGCTCCAAGGAGCCCTATCTTGCAGCGCTCAAGTTCAAGTTTTGAAGGATGTCCTGTTGTTAAAGAGTTTGTGGATGTGTTCCTGATGAGCTCCCGGGAATGCCCCAGACAGAGACCTTGATTTTGTCATTAACCTTGTCGGGGACCTCCCCATCTCCAAAAGGCCCTCTGATTGCATGTTGATGATCATGTGGAGTTGAAGAAGCGGTTGGAAGACTTGCGAGCAAGGGTTTTATTAGACCTAGCTCCTCACCTTGGGGAGCCCGGTGATTTTGTGCCTAAAAGGATGGAACTCAAAGGATGTGTGTGGACTATAGAGCTCTCAATGATGTCACCATCAAGAACAAATATCCTTTGCCCGAATCGATGATTTGTTTGATCAATTGAAGGGGCTGCTTTGTGTTTTCAAAGATAGACTTGAGAGCGAGGATATCACCAACTCAAGATTACAAGGAAGACATCCTAAGACAGACTTTTTCAACTAGGTATGGGTTATTTGAATTCAACTTTGTCATGTCTTTTGGGCTGACCAATGCCCTGCCTATTTTATGAATTTGATGAGCAGAGTGTTCATGGAGTACCTAGACAAGTTTGTCATTGTCTTCATTGATGACATTCTTGTATATTCAAGAGTGAAGAGGAGCATGCAAGCCATCTCTTCTCGGTTTTGGGGAAGTGAGAGCTCATCGACTCTTTGCCAAATTTTGTAAGTGTGAGTTTTGGCTAAAAAGTGGTCTTTTTGGGGCATGTTTTGTCAAAAGAAGGAGTGTCTGTCAACCCTAGTAAGGTTCAAGATGTGCTCAATTGGGAACCCCCTAGGGCCAGTGCCTCAAGTCGGGAGTTTCCTTGGCATGGTGGCTACTCTGAAGGTTTATTGAAGGCTTTTCCCGTTGCAAGACCTCTCACTCATTTGTTAAAGAAAGAAAAAAGTTCCTCTGGACCTCGAGTGTGAACAAAGCTTCCAAGAGCTCAAGAAGAAGTTGACCTCTGCCCGGTTTTGGTTCTTCGGATGTCGGGAAAGATTTTGAGGTCTATTGTGATGCATCAAAGCAAGGACTTGGGTGTGTTCTTATGCAAGGCAGAAAAGTGATAGCTTATGCTTCAAGGCGATTGAAGCCCCATGAAACAAACTACCCTACTCATGACCTAGAGTTAGGCTGCTTGTGGTTCATGCCTTAAAGATTTGGCGCCATTACCTCATAGGTAATAGGTGTGAAATCTACTTGACCACAAAAGCCTAAAGTACATCTTTACACAAGCGATTTGAATTTGAGGCGAGAGAAGGTGGCTTGAGCTTATTAAGGACTACAATGTGGAATTCATTACCACCCAAGCAAAACCAACGTGGTGGCGGATGCCTTGGCGAGAAAGTTTATGCTAATACTTTGATGATCAAGGAGAGCCGACCTACTTTGTATGAAGAATTCTTGAAGCTTAGACTTGAATTAGTTGAAGAGGATTCTTAGCGACACTTGAAGTGCAACCCACATTGCAAAAAGCAGATCAAAGCAGCCCAAGAGGAGATGCTAACATCCAAGAAATCAAGGCCAACATAAGAAGGGAAATGCAAGGTTTTCTATAGATGATCTAGGTGCAGTTTGGTTTGATAAAAGGCTCTGTGTGCCCAATAACATGAGCTCAAGGGAGTAATACTTAAAAAGCACATGAGACATTGTATTCTATACACCGGGAGCTACAAAAATGTACCAAGATATCAAGGAATTGTCTTGGTGGCGAAAATGAAGAGAGAAATAGCGATTTTGTGGCCAAATGTGACACTTGCCAAAAAGTTAAGCGATGCACCAAAGACACGGAGGACTTTTAGTGCCTTTACCCATGCAGTGGAAATGGGAAGAGGTCGGGATGGACTTCATAACTGGTTTACCTCGTACCCAAAATTTGGTTTTGATTCCATTTGGGTCATTGTGGATAGGTTAACAAAATGGCTCACTTTATTCTGTGAAGACTACCTATGCAGAGACAGTGGCCGAGATCTACATGGCAAGGTTGTGTGCCTTCATGGTGTTCCAAAGAAGATAGTCTCAGACGAGAGGATCCCAATTCACCTCAAATTTTGGCAAAAGCTACATGATGCCTTGAGCACAGACCTTAATTCGATCTGGCGTACCACCCACAAGCAGATGGCCAAGCGAGAGAGTTAATCAAGTCCTTGAGGACATCTTTGAGAGCTTGTGCTCTGGAAAGGCAATCTAGTTGGGACAAGATGTTGCCATATCTTGAGAATTTTCCTACAATACTTGACTACCAAGCGAGCCTTCAAATGTCCTTTTGAAGCTATTTATGGGAGAAAATGTAGGACTCCTTGTCTTGGGCGAGAATCGGGTGAAGGTCAAGTTCTTGGCGGACCTACTAAAAGAAGCCGAAGATCAAGTAAGGTCAATAAGGGAGAAGCTAAGAAATTTGCTCAAACTCGGCAAAAGAGCTACTGAGATGTTAGGCGTCGAGACCTAGCTTTTGTTCGAGGAGACCAAGTCTACCTCAAAGTGTCACCTCTCAAGGGTATCTGGTGGTTCGAGTTAGTGGGAAGCTTGCTCCAAGATTTATTGGACCCTTTCGAGTCCTTGCAGAAGAGTGAAGTAACCTACAAGTTGGACCTCCTCCTCATTTCATTTGGAGTCCACAATGTGTTCCATGTCTCCCGATTGAAGAAATGCTTGCGAGTGCGAGAGGACGAGATGCCTTTAGAAGCTGTGGACCTCCAAGAAGACCTCACTTATAGAGAGCACCCCATCAAGATTTTGGGCGTGTTAGAGAGTTACAAGGAACAAGACCACCAAGGCTATGCAAGGTGCAATGGAGCAACCACTCTGAAGCCAGAGGCAACTTGGGAGCGTGAAGAGGACCTCAGAAGAGTTCCCCACTTGTTCCCTAGTTCGACTGAATCTCGGGTCGAGATTCCCTTAAGGAGTGAAGGTTTGTAACGTCCGTTTCTCTTAAGTTTCTTGCGGCTTTCAAAATAAAAGTAACCATTTGGCTTTATTGAGAATCCAAAGCTTAACTTTGGCGTTTTGAAATCTGGAGAGTTCAATTGGAATTAATTAAACCTTAACTAAGTTCTTTGTTGGTGTTCCTTGCTGTCTGAGCCTCTCTGTGTGTCCTTGGGTTTGTCTCTTCTCTCTTAACTTCCTTTGTTGGGCTGAATCTCTTTGAGATTTAGACCTCTCTCTTATCTCCCCTCTGTTCGGACCTCCCCCGTGCTTGGGTTTTCCTGTTAAAGACCAGCTCGGGTTTGTGTTTCAAAACCTCTTTGGTCCTCAAGCCACGCTTGGTTTTGCTTCTTTGGACCTCCTGTGGACCTCTCCACGCTCTCTTGGAACCCCAGAGTTCTCTTGGGCGCTCGAGCCTCTCTGGACCTCCAGGCGCCCTTTGGGACCCTCCTAGACCTCCTCGTGGCTATTTGGACCTCCTTGTGTCCAAATAGACCTCCCTCTGTCCTGCGGACTTTTACGTATCCTTGGACCTTCTTCGCGTCCTTTAAGACCTCCCTTGTTGAGATCTAGCTGCTCGAGACCTCCCTTGTTGAGATCTAGGCTGCTCAGACCTCCCTTGTTGAGATCTAGCTGCTCAGACCTCCTTGTTGAGATCTAGTCGTTCGAGACCTCCCTTGTTGAGATCTAGTTGCTCAGACCTCCCTTGTTGAGATCTAGCCGTTCAGACCTCCCTTGTTGAGATCTAGGCTGCTTAGACCTCCCTTGTTGAGATATAGCCGCTCAGACCTCCCTTGTTGAGATCTAGCCGCTCAGACCTCCCTTGTTGAGATCTAGCCGCTCGAGACCTCTCCTTGTTGAGATCTAGCCGCTCAGACCTCCCTTGTTGAGATCTAGCCGCTCGGACCTCCCTTGTTAGGATCGGCCATTAGGACCTCCTCTCGGGAGATCTTAGCCGTCGAGTCCTCCTTAGTCGGATCAAGGTTCAGCCTCCTTAAATCCAAGACCTCCTTAGCGCTTGGAACCATCTTTGACTCTCGTTGTTGTATCGCTTGAGGCCTTGCCTTCTTAACCTTAGGACCATCCGATGTGGGTTGGATGGCCCGATCCTATGAGACACGTTAGCTTGGTCGAAACGTCCCTTTTCCTCCTTGCCGTCGATTTTAATTAGGCGGCCTAGTCTCGTTAGTCATTACGCTTGGTCGAGCGTTCCTTTCCTTCTGGACGCTTGGATTCAATCGAATGGTTCGACTTTGATCTTGCGTTTGCCTTTGTTTCGGGACCTCCTCTGGTTGTTTTGCAAAGACCACCTCCCGGTCCTTCTTTGGTCTTTTATGAGACCACCCTCCTAAATCGGGATATTCTGTTGGTCGGGACCTCCCTGCACCCTTTGATCTGGGCCGTCGAGGTCCTCCCTTTGAGATCTCGTAGTAGATCTCCCTTTTGAGATCTACTCGTCGGGACCTCCCTGCACTTTGATCTGGACCATCGAGGTCCTCCTTTGAGATCTTGGCCGTAGATCTCCCTTTTGGAGATCTACTCGTCGGGACCTCCCTGCACCCTTTGATCTGGACCGTTGAGGTCCTCCTTGAAATCTTGACCCTTAGACCTCCCTTGTGCGGTGCGGCGTCGAGACCTCCTCGTGGTGAGCTTCACGGACCTCTTGTCAGAACCTCCTCTTGAGTCCTTGGACCTCCTGTCCGGGACCTCCCCTCTGAGTGTCTTGGACCTCTTGCCTAGGACCTCCACGGTGGTCTTTGGCGGGGATGACCCTTGCGGTGGGACCATACCCTTGACCAGTGTGCACCCTTTTGGTGGCCCCCTTGCGGCCCTCTTCACCTTGTAATTATGTGCTCTTGCCTCAGAACTGCATGCGCATTTAATAGGTGTCGGGTCACATTAAATCTGATCACATCTGAGTACTATTCAATTCTTTTAGGGCAAGCCTTGCCCTAGTTGTCCCGTGCCTACACCTCTTTGAGTTTTTCCTTGTGGTGCACACTACCAACTCGGCTATATAAAGCACAGGCGGGCAAGCCTTTGTAACTTTGTTGCTCATTTCTTCCTTCCTGCCTCACTGCTTTCGGTTCTTCCTTGTGCAAGACCTTTCCCGGGAGCTCTTTGAGGTTTGTGTTAAGCCTCTTGGTTTTCTTTTTGGTGAGTTGGTTTGAGTTCCTTTTGGTTCTTTTGAAGTTCTCGGCTTAGTGTGGTTTTGCTTATTTGGTTTTCTTCTTGACGTGTAGATCACGAGTTCGAGGAGATCTTGGACCCGGCTCTTCTTTGCGAAGGCTCTCCTTTGCTTGACCAAGGCAAGTCCACAGACCCCTTTTGATCATCTTGAACCAAGTTTAAGTAAATGTATTTCGGTTTTACTTTATCATGCATGGCTATGTTTATATGAAAATGGTTTGGGCTGTAGTTACTTGCCTACTTCTTTGTTATGCCTCCTTCATACCTTGTCTCCATCATGTTGTCATGTTCACCTTGTGAGCCTTAGGGTGGATATTTAGTTGGTGTTCTTTGTTATTTGCCAACATGGGGGCCGTAGGTCTTTATAGCCTTGCTTAGAATCGTGGTTGAGCGTATCATGCTTCATCTCTAATAATCTTGACTAATAAATATGAAATGTGTGGGTGGTGCCATTGTTGGCGACTATGGCGGGGCGCCTAAGGCTGTGTTGGTGTGGTGTGAGATCACTTGGTTAAAAGCTGTTGTGCCAAGGCTGGGTGGTCTTTTGGCATGGGTTAATACAAATGGTTTCTTTGAGGCAAGAAGGTAGGGAGTGAGTAGTGGGTGCTATGCACACTGGGTTTAATGGAAGTCTTGCCTTAGCACGATTAAGGACTTCACTTTGTGTCTATTGAGCTGGGCCAAGCAGTGCAACCATAAGATCATTTTATGAGAATAGTGCAGGCTGAATAATTAGCAATGGGTTGGCTTGGGGCTGTTGTGGTTGGCGTGTGATTAGTTGGCGCAGAGGGCACCCCATAACCTGCGGACTTCTAGACCACGATGAGGGGATTCGAAACCTTAGCGGGCGGCCGAGTCAGTTCAAAGCTTTGTAAAGGCCTTGCGCTCTCTAGGCTGCTCACCTTAGGAAGTGAGCAAGGGTGGCCGGAACAGATCCGCTAGAGATCATGGATTGTGGGTAAGTTGTACACCTCTGCGAGTGTAAAGATCTATTGAATAGCCAAGTCCTTGGTCATGGACATGCTTTCGATGAAATGGTGCAAGGGGTATTTGTTTCAAAAGCTTGTGCCCTTTGGACACTTAGCGAGATGCCTTGGTTTTGCCTCGAAGAGACCTTGGCCGGCTCGGAGGGTCAAGGTTGGCTCGGAGTAGTGGTCGGGGTTGGTTTGGACCTCTGGGGTGGGTGCTCTGGAGTGGGTTTTGGGTAAGGACACAGTCACGGGTGTGGCCAGGAACTCCTTCATTTTGGTTGTGGGCTGTGAGTTGGTGCTCACCCCACCTTTTAAACATCAAAAGTATTATGTACTATGGTTTTACCTTCTTTGCTTTTCAATCTATTACTATTTTTATTGTTCAAATCGGCTTTGCATAAACTAACCATCTGACTCTCCATTGGTAAGTCCTTGCATGAATATTATTGCATCTTTGCTCTCTGTGACTTCTTGAGTACATTCCAAGTACTCATGGCTTAATACTGTGTCAAAGCATGATTATGAGGATGATCAAGTCTGAGGCGGTCTGAGACCTCTTGAGGAGGAGTTCTTGACGACTAAAATGCCTAGGGCGTCCTCCACAAGCGGACTGTGGTGCTTGTTGGATGGCTTTTGCGTGTTCAGTGTTTGAGCCTAAAGCTCCTTGTTGCAGTTGTAAGTCCCGTTGGTGTTGTAAGCCCTCGATGGCGAGACCTCTTGTTAACAAGCTTGGCCATAAGGTCCTATTATATAAAGTTTAATTTATGCACTTCATCTTTGTTTGACCTCGTGGTTGTGGTATTGGCTTGTGTTCTTGTCGGGCTAGCTCTGTTGTCTGGGACTAGCTTAGATGCAGAGGCGGGACCACAGGAGGTCCTTGGGACTTCTTTGGGAGGTCTGCGGACCTCTCTTAGTGATGTGCTGGAGGTGCTACCCGGGGCGGGTGGCGGCCACGACCTCGGGAGGTCCTCAAGACCTCTGGGAGGTCGATGGTGGACCAAGACCTCCGGGAGGTCCATAAGACCTCGTGGGAGGTCTGGCGAGACCTCGGTTAAGCTCCATGCGGTGCTACCACATCTTTAGTGGTGACTTGGCAGTAAAAAAATTTGGTCCTCCGGGACCTCTTGCGGTACATCACGGGGTGGAGTCGTCACAAAGTCGGAGAGGCGAATCAGTGTCTGCTTATTTGGGGTGCACAGTGAAAAAGGCTACATTCGAGATCTTGGCAATAGTTTACTAGAAGAAAAAGCGGCAAGACTTAAGGTAGACAATCAAAATTTCTTTTATCATGTATACATATTCTCCGATCATATTTTGATCATGCTCTATTTTTGTAGTAGGTGGGATTGCGAATCACACAAGCGGTGAGGATAAACATCCCAAGTGGTTCCGACCAGACTTCGTGCGGATGCTTTGGAAGAAGATGAATCTCAGGGTAATAGGCGTTTTATATGTACTTTAGATAAAGATTTGATCACCCAATCAAATTCGTTTTTGATTTAGGTGGAGAAAGTGAAGGCCCATGATATAGCTGCTGAGGTCGTGAACTCGGTGGTCATTCATGACCTTCACAGTTATTCACGAAACAAGCGATCACGGAGGTTGATGAAACTACTCCCTCAGGCCGATGGTCAAGAATGCAATCCTTGATGGGCTGATCAAGGACATTGCTTGACATCTTGTTGGAGGATGTGAGTGGTTTAATCAACCCTACTGGGATTCGAAGCAAGCAATTTGGTTGAGAAGAAAAGGAAATTTGGCGATGCAAATTTACTCTCTGCGCTTCAAAAGTCAAATCCGAAATTAACTAGGTATGTACAAATGAAAAAAGGTCGTATGTGTGCATACCTTTATTAGTTTCTTGATGATTTGGTGTTTTGAACTCCCCTTCTTTGTTTTGTATAGGCCTTCTGGTGTTCCGGTTGCTTCCGACCGGATCCTTCTTGAGGACTAGGCACAAGTGGAGGTCCCTGACCAGAACACTTCCCAGGACAAAGTTCTTGAGGAAAAAGTGGTCGAAGAAGCCCCCGAGCAAGTATCAAAGCCAACGGTCGAGTTGGATCTATTGGTGGTTCTAACTCCTTCTACGGAGGTAGATGCCCCTAAAGGCCCTCAACAGGTTCCGACCAATGTTGGTAATCCTTTTCAACCTGATAAGTTCCCTTTTCACCCACGATTTATCGAGGATAAGGAGCTTAACGAGGCATGGGAAAAAAATATCGGATCATCAAATCAAAATGCATTCTGATTCAATATTTGGCGGTTATAATGATTTGGCAATCGGGTAAGTATCTCGACCGGTTTCATAGTCTCTCTTAAAAGTTTTATAGGGAACTTAAAGAGAAATGCTATTTGTGTAGCATCGGTGAGAACTTTCTTTGTGGTCGGAGGACTAACCCGGTGGATTAAAGATTTGGGCGAAACACTCCGAATTGGAAAGTAAGAACTTTCCACTTAATCTTTTCTTTCTTCAATACTTTGTCCTTTTCTAATTATTCTCCATCATCGTATTTGATAGATTTGGAGAAAATAAAAGAAAGAAATAAATGGCGATAAAGCGAATAACTCTGTTTGAAGAAGAATCAAGCTAAGGACGATTCGATTGAGAGGCATCGACCGAGAATGAACACTAAACAAGAGAATTGAAGGTAATAGGTCGTAGACTTGACTTATTATCTCCCTATGATCATGTTGTGCTTTACTACTTGTTTTACTCGTGTAGAGCAAACGCAAGCGCTGAACAGAACCAAAAAGGCTCTAGAATTTGAGCAGGGAAAGGAGGGAGCTCTTGTGAAGAATCTTGATGACAAGATTCATGCTTTGAATAAGATGATCTTTGATATGGGATCAGGATCAACCATGCCTAATTTAAGAGATCCAATAGAGAAAATGAACTACATGGGCCAACTTCTAGGAGATCTCAGTGGTCTACTCAAAACTACTCGAGAGAATTATGCCAGACTATGAAAGAAGGCGTTGCTACTAGAGTTAGTTTTGCGCTGACAAAACTGAAGGCTTCCGACCCCTTTATTAATCTCCAAGCCGTTGAGGATGATTTCAACTGCCTGCCTGATGAGGTGACCAAGCTTATGGAAGAACTTATGCCACTTGGAGACAAAATTGTAGAGGAGATGGAGGTTGGATCTCCATGAAGCAGTAATTAGTCTGGAGATATTCAAGAGAAGGACATTGTAATATAAGAATTGTAAATAAAACTTACCTTTGTGTCATCAACAATCATCTTTTTATCCCGTTGAATTTTTTTGAAATTCTCGTATACTCCCTATCCCCTGACTGCTTTGTAGTAGAAGAGCTTTACTAAACAAGCAGTTAGCCAAGAAGGAGAAATAAAAAGTCGAAACCATTGTTTTGAGGGTTTATACTGATCACAAGACAAAACTGATCATAACAATACTAGTAAATCATTTTGGTCAGAACCAGTGTATGATTTCGACTAGTTATAGATCTTTTGTTTGTTATAATCGAAATACCAAACAAAATTATTTATGGTCGAAAAAAAGATTTGTTGTATTGACAAAAGTAGAAATGTAAGAATGCATGCAAAAAATGATAAGTGATCGTATTTATATGTACGACCCAAAACTGGTCAGAAAATACTCCTAAGAATAGAAGATATAGAAAAACATTACGCAAAACGTGCTCAGGCTCAAGTCCGACTGGCAGCGAGGATCGTAAGAAAAGAACCGTCGCTAGGAAGCTCCTTCCGATTAGGCGGGACCACATGCGAAAAGGAGAGACTTGACTAAGAGGTTTTCCATGTCGAGCCGGTAATAAGCGAGAGTAGAAACAGATTTTTAAAATGAAGAAATATAGTCTTCATAATCTTAATAGTATAAAGCACTACATGAAGTTTTTTGTATTATGCTCTATTTACTCGTATGGTCGCGTGTGGAATCATTCATGGAATGATCACGACTAGGACCTATACGGCGTATAACACAGATATCGTTGCTAAAGAGTAACAGAGATCCTGGTAAAGGATATCGGAGAGAAAAAATTGTCTTCTCCGACCATCTTAAACAATAATAATAGGTGACCAGAATATAGGTATAGATATATAAACCATATCACTCGTCAAAAAGAAATGAATGAATGCACTAATGAAATGAAAAGAATTGAAATAATGTAAAAAAAAATTAGACATAGAACTTACATGCAATTGATCAATGTTCCAAGAATTTGACAAAACTTGCCGTCAGAGCATGGCTAGTAAATGCGAGAACACAGTCGGGTAATTTGACCACGATGTAAGGACCTTCCCACTTGGGAGAAAGTTTGTTGCGATTTGCACGATTACGAATTTTACGAGAACGGATCACCTCTGACAAAGGCTGCGAGGTTGCACCTTACGACTATGGTACCTTCGCATGGCTTGTTGATATCTTCTTGATTATGCGGGCTTGGTTTAAATGAGTTCTTCAAGGAGATTGATATCATCGAGTCGTGTCGTTCATTACGATCGCTTTCGTTGAAACAATCGGTTCGAGCGAGCCAAGTTTTGGATTACGGAGGAAGCATGGATTGACACCATAAACCAAGAAAAATGGCGTTTCACGGTCACACAACTAGTCGTGGTTGAGCGGCCCATATCTGAGCGGAAGTTCTTGAACCCAAGCTCGCCGTTTGATTAGCGGTGAATATTGGCGTTTGATCCCTACATGATGATACCATTGGCTCGCTCAACTGCTCCGTTGCTCTGTGGATGAGCAACCGAAGCAAAATGAACCTTGATACCAAGTTCATCACGAATTCTTGGAATTGACCACTTGAGAACTAGGCGCAGTTATGCGTGATTATCTGTTGGGTACACCAAATCGTGTGATTACATTTTTTGTCAAAAATCTCTTAGCGGCCTCAGTTGTAGTTTTAACAACAGACTCGGCTTTAATCCATTTTGTAAATGTGTCAATCATGATGAAAAGGAATTCGAAGCCCCCGGGTGCTCTTGGGAAAGGTCCCAGAATGTCTAGTCCCCAGGTTGCAAAAGGCCAAGAAAGAGGAATTGTTTGTAAAGCTTGTCTTGGTGATGTACTTATCGGCTATAAATGACATTATGCGCGCCGTCACGAGCTCTTTTGCATCATGAAGGGTAGTTGGCCAGTAATATCCTTGCCTGAAGGCTTTACCGACCAGTGTTCTGTAGGAATGATGTGCTCTACATACTCCTTCATGGATTTCGGTTAGCAACTTAATGCCATCCGGTTGTGATATGCATCTCATCAACACTCTGTGAGATCCTCGTTTATACAAGGTACGTTCAATAAGAGTGTATGATTTGGCTTTTCGTGCTATACGATCAGCCTCTACATCATCTTCTGGAATTATGTCATGCTGAAGATAATTGTAAATCGATGCCATCCAGTCTCTACCTAGATCGTGACAGCGCCAACCATCAACGACCTATAGAGCATCCATGTTCTCACGATCGGTATGTAGGACCTGTAAGAAATCATGCATGATCTCGGAAGGCTCGACCACCGAGGGTGAATCGAGTTGCTCGAGAAAAACTCCGGGCGGGACGGTTGTCCTCGTGGAGGCCATCCATGCCATCTGGTCTGCTAGAAAGTTTTCCTTTCTAGGAATATATTGGATCTGAAAACTGAAGAAGTGCTTTTCGAGTTTCCGTACTTCCGCCAGATAAGATGACATCTTGGTACTCGAGCATTGATACTCTTTCCCTACTTGATTAAGCTACTAGTTGAGAATCGCCTTTCACTAATGTCTGCGAATCCGAGTGAATGAATTTGCTCGAGTCTGCCGATAAACCTTCACATTACGCCATGTTGTTTGTGGCGGGAAAATTTAGCGGATGGCGTGTTTGATGTGTTAGCTAGTAGGGATATCAAGACAACTCCACCCCAGAGCCTTTTAGCATCAAGGAGCCGTCAAAGTACATTGTCCACTCATCGTGGTATTACGTACTCGGGCCCTTGGGTGGAGTTCGAGATTTGTCCATTAACGATGAATTACGCTATTGCACAGGACTTGATTCTTTGTTAAGTGAGATGAAATGGAGGTCAACGCCCTAGCTCAACCGCCCATTTTGCTATTAGATCTGATGATTCCTGTTTCCAAGGACTTGACCAAGGGATACCGGTTAGTGCGACCACTTTGTGGGCACGAAAGTAGTACCTTAGCTTCCTTGAAGACATGAGGAGACCATAGAGCAATTTTTGCACCTGTGGGTATCTTTCCTTTGATCCATGTAAGACTTCTCTTACGTAATAAACAGGTCGTTGGATGTTATTCCTTTCTCGATCGATTACACGCTAACGATGCGTGGTGTTCTTTGCCACGTAAATCGACAATGTTTCCCCGATCTCGGAGAGACTAAAACCGGGGTTTTAAAGGTACTTTTAAAAGTTCTTCAAAGGCATCGTTAGCCTCTTTAGTCCACTCGAAACTTTCATGTTTTGAAGAAGCTTAAAAAGGTAATCCTTTTTCCCTAACCTTGCTATGAAATGACTTTATTTGTCATCTGACCGATTAGTTTTGGACCTCCTTCTTAGTGGTGGGCGCATCAGTCGATGGCGTTATTTTCCTTGGATTTACTTCAATACTGCTAGCGAGACTAGGAAACGGCGGTTTTCGGCGAAACTCGAACACACATTTTTTCGGATTCAACTTGAGGTTATGCCTTCTCAAGTTGTTGAAAGTTTCTTATAAGTCAGGAACGTGATCGCTAGCGTTGGCGTTCTTTATGACCAGATCATCAACGTAGGCTTCTAGATTTCGACCTATTTGTGGACTAAAGGTTTTTTCCATCAACCTTTGAAAAGTTGCACCAGCGTTTTTGAGACCAAATGGCATCTTAACATAGCAGTAAGTGCCATATGGGGTGATGAAGGAAGTTTTCTCTTCATTTTATTTACACATATTAATCTGATGGTACCCTGAATACGTATCTAAAAACCTTAGTAACTCACACCCAGAAGTGGAATCTACAAGTTGGTCAATGCGTGGAAGGGGAAAATCATCCTTCTAACATGCTTTATTAAGATCTGTAAAGTCGATACACATTCGCCATTTCCCATTATTCTTTCAAACCATCACAGGATTGGCGAGCCATTGAGGGTGGTCGACTTCATGAATAAACCCAGCCTCGAGGTGTTTTCAATCTCATTGGATTGCTTCCTTCCGTCAGTGCAAAACGCGCATGACTTCGCTTGATCGGTTTTGTCGGTGGAGAGCTAGCCTATGCTCGATCACCTCCCGAGGGGACTCCAGGCATATCGGACGCTTGCCAGGCGAACACGTCCTGATTTGCTCAAAGGAAGGAGACGAGCAACTCTTCCTATTTGGAGTCGAGTCTTGCCCAAACCAGAATCTTGCGGGTAGATGAGTCAGTGTTTCCTGATCCAGGTGGCGACTTGGCGTTGTCCAGAGAAGCGCCTTTGTCGAGTGGTACTACCTTTGTCTGGTCAGAAGGCTTGGGTGTCATCTTCGGCCTCGAGTGCTCGACCTGCATGGTAGATGGATTAGCCTCTCTGGTCGGAAGTTCATCGACCAGTTCAAAGGATTTTCGATCACACACACAAGCCATTTTCTGATCTCCTCGAATTGTGATGACTCCCTTTGGTCCCGGCATATTCAAACTTTGATAACCGTAATGCGTGGCTATCAAGAATTTTGCTAAGGCGATCGACCAAAGATTCCATTATATCTTGATTCAAAGTTTACCATCGAGCAGAATCTTTTACGTTAGGAAGTTATCGAGCCTTCAAGCGTAAGGTAGAAACTTGTCCTATCGATTTAGCGGTGGAGCCAGGAACTATGCCATGAAAAACATATTTAACTGGTTTCACCTTTGACATGGGGACCTGCATTTCTTCTAAAGCTCTCGAAAATAATATATTCAAAGAGCTACCTACATCTATTAGGATTCGATTAACCCTACAATTATTAATAGTTGGTTCAACAACAATAGGGAACCTACCTGGTTGAGTCGAATGGATGGGGCAGTCTTCTTTGCTGAAGGAGATTACCGTGTCCGACCACTTTGATGGCTTAATGATGGTCGAAGATTCGACGAGGTTGACCTCCCGCTCTATGGCCTTCAGATGACGCTTCGACTCTTATGAAGAAGATCCTCCAAAGATCATGTTGACCGTGTGTTGGGGATCCTGGTACTCCATCTCTTCATCGCCATCCTTATCCTTTTTGGAACTCGTCTCTCTGGGTTCCTGTATTGCGGGAAATGGCCCTTTACCTGCATAATAATCCTCCAGTTTCTTTTGCCATACTCGACAGGTGCGCAGATCATGCCCTGCCTGCTGGTGAAGTGGACTCCACTTCTTGTTCTTCTAGAATCCTTCGATCGGAGCTTTTGTTTTGCTTCGACCGGTGTAGTCCTTCTTACCATTCGTGAACTTTTCAGGAATCACTAGGACTTCCTTGTCGTTGGGTCTGCGGTTCTTTTTCTTCTTGAGAGACTTCTTATTCTTTTTCTCTGGTTTGTCCAAGCCGGGCTGGGGAATCTTGTCTTTCTGATCAATGGCTTCACACCACTCAATTGCTTCGCTAGCGGTGGCATACTTGTCGGCCATGTCAAAAAGCTCAACGGTTGTTCTTGGAGGGTTCATTGTTATGTCCTCCGTAAACCGCCGATTCCTCAGGCCCGTTTTAAAAGCTTGAATAACAGATGACTCTGCAACCTCGGGTATAGAATTGTGAATCTGGCTGAACCTTTTGATGTATTGACGTAAAATCTCATCAGAGCCCTGCCGGATTCGGTGGAGATCATCCTCCTTTCCAGGCCGATCGTACATACCCTAGAAGTTTACAATTAAAAGATCACAGAGTTTCTCCCAAGTATAGATTGATTCGACCGGTAGGTTTAATAACCACGACCGGGTAGACCCTTCGAGGACGGTGGGCAGATAGTTGGCCATCACATTCTCATCGCCACCAGCAGCTCTGATGGCGGTGGTATATATTGGAGAAATTCCAAGGGTTTTGAGTCCGTTGAACTTGTCCAAGTTGGCGGTCGGAACGGTTAGGCCAGCGCCGCGACTTGGAGCCTGCGAGAGAAGGCTCGACAACCCGTGATCGATTCATGGCGCCTTCTCTAGGAAGGTGTATGATTATGTCGGTCGGAGACCGGTTAAATGGGTGGAGCAGCTGGAACTCCGGTGTGCCAATCCGATTATCGTGAACATTGATATGATGCCTTCGACCGCCTACTTGATTCGAGCGATGTCGGAGATCGTCGAGTCCAAGCGATGGTTCTTCTCGGCGTGATGAGGGTGGCTACGGAATAGCCCGTTCCTCGTGATTCCTTAGTCGGAATCATCGAGGAGGTCTTAGTATTGATTGTTCCTGGCATGACCATCTTTGTCCTCTGAGGAGGAGCGTTGGGGCGAAGTCATGGTTTGACTCCACGAGACCCTTTGTTCTCGATGCGCTTAGTGCGTTGCATAGTCTGTTGGAGAATTTCGGATACTTGGCCTACGAGCTGTACAAAGCCTGGAATTTCTACTAAAGTAGGATCAGAATTGTTTAATATATCTTGAACGCGTCGCAAGTTTTGTACAGTTACTGAAGGTCTCAGGGGGTTCATACTGGTCGTAGGTGTACGTAGATCTGAACCTTCCCCCAACCTTCGAATTTGTTCTGTCCTATTAGTTACTCTTGATGGGGTAGTGCCAGGTGAGTTAACTGATAGATGTCGATCAGTTCTGTTGCCTCCAGAAGTTGGTGCCTGATGGCCCGGATCATCTCTAACAACACGTGATGGCGTGGTAGAGAGTGTAGGACCATGTAGGGCATCTTGATTTGCATCTCCGATCGCATTGACCTCGTGCCTCCAGCATTGATCTTCCGATGAGCTTCTATCGTAACTAATGGAGAGCTTTTCAAGACTTCTGCTAAAAGTTTCCACGACGGAGAGCGGTCGGAGATGAGCACCTCCTGAGGCCTTCTTGGTGGACTCAGCCTGATCCGGCGAACCGCCGATCGTATGCGGAGCCTTATGATCCCCACATGGCCTATGACTAGTAGAGGTTTCATCAACACCATTACCAGGTGTCGGCTCGCTCCTGGAATTGCCAAAAGCCGTAGGTGAATATCTTTCAGCCATAATCTCATCGAGAGTATAGAGATTCTCGGATTGTGGTGCTGAAATTTCGTCACCTGTTTCACCGATGCGAAGGCGCCGACGAAGGTCCTGACATTCCAAGCTGATCGGAATGGTGGTTCCTCTGGTGCGCCAGCTGGTTGTGGTGGCGCATCCTCGTCCATCCGGTCGACCTCGCTAGCGTTGGTGACGTGCGGCGGTGGGAGGAAGATGAGATGACATGCCATTTTCTTCCATGCGCGGATGCATCCTTCCATGTCGAGGTCGGCGTAGTCCACCGTCGACCAATTCTCCTCATTCCAAACCCCGGGCATAGTTGCATCGGCGATTACGGGGAATGAACGAGGATTTGATGAGCGGAGAGTTTCTTCAGGAAACTTGCGTCTTTTTCCCCACGGACGGCACCAGCTGTCGACGATCGAGTCGTCGATCTTATAAAATAAAAGAGGAAAATAACGTGAAGTATCATGGGATAGAATGGGGGCGCTCTTTATTGATATGGCTGGATTTACAAGACACGGCTAGGGATTACCCTAAATACTGCTTGAATGTGAGGAATGTTAAACTAAATGTCGGACTTAGAATCGACTCTAAGGCCGAATGCCTTGCTTCTAATTCCTTTGCTTAGGCTTAGTGTTTGTCGTCTTGTGTTACATTGTTGTTTCCCCCCCCTCCTTTGTCTTCTGCGTTCCACCTTAAATAACTTCGAAGAGGTGGCGATTACTCCTAGAAGCGTCCCTAGTGAAGCGTTCTGTTGGTCGGAGCAGTAAGCGATTAACAATGTGCCAACTACCTTGCGGTTGTTTGTGAGATGCATAACCGTGAGGCGATTAATTGTCGATGTCTTAGGATTATATCATCGCGCGGAATGAAACATATAACCGTGTTTCATTCATCATCTGATAGAAATACCGGTTCATAGCTTTTTCGGCGGCTATACGGTGAACCTAGGCACAAAGCCTTGTCAGGCCGGTACCAATCGTGTAACCTCTGGAATCCTCACGACCGGTGAGGTCGTTAACCTTAGGGTTCGACCATGAAAACGTATGGTCTTCTATGTATTAAATTGATACATAGAGGTTTTAATCCTCGTAACGAACATCGGATAAAACGGATTATCTTTTACCAGTTTCCACCCCTAGTGGTCGTCACCCCTCTAGTTTCCTTAGATTTTGTTTAGTTAAAAGTTAACTATATTGCAACTTCGTGTATTGGCTTGTGTCGATTAGATCAACAATAATACTGCTTCAGAATTCCACATTATCGAGTATTTTAATCCTATTCGTAGTTTCAGATTGCTTATTTATCGTGTTCTTGCTTTTTCTTCGATTGCATGCAAGAATAGATCTTCGTGGTCAGATCAATCGTACTTCTAGTAATGTCGATAACAATCACGGAGTTGGTTCAGCAATTATGGACATATAGGTCGTGTGTGATTGATAACCGAATCGTAAGAGTCATCTCCGCTAAATTGAATTATCCATCTCATTGAAAGATCGGACACCATTGTTACACTTACATTAGTAGTACTATGAAGTACAGTAAGCATGACTGTGTAGAACATCTGGAGTTAATATGGTCATATGGATGATGGCAACCAGCACGAAGAAAATAGTGCTAGGTTTTTTGGCACAGTGTGACCGATCGATGGGATGCTTAACGCTCCATAAATTTTCGTTTAAAAAGAATAGGACTTGTCAATTTATATGGCGCCCGTGGGGCCTATGTAACAGTGACCCCAAAGTTAACGCGGTTGCATGGTTGACTATTTAGCCGTCTACTAATTAACTTACACCAGTCATAAGGCCTATGAGTTACGACTGGTGTTGGGATTTTAATTAAAAACAACAGGTAGTAGTTGCTGAATGTAAGAATTGGACTAAGATTACAGGCGTCTTATACATGTACAATTATAAGGGTTGTGCAATCGTATAGACAACTGCTGTCTATAACAACTCTCTATGTCATCTATAGACAACACTAAAGATAGCTTATACAATAGTATAGACAGTTGCTGTCTTTTTAGTTGTCTTTATAGAATACATAATCTTTTAATGCTTTTCTTGTTTCTGGTGCTATAGTTGGCTACAGGATTGTAGACAGTATCTTTCTCTCTCTTCATTCTCTTTCATGCACATCAACAAAAATCCTACGTGACAGTGACTATAGACGGCTGATATAAGCCCATTATACATGCTCTAAAACAAGGATTTGGTGGTGGCAGTAAGTCTGTCATTTATCTACTCTTAAGTTTGTGGAATCTTTTGTGGCACACGTGTGTAAGGTATTTGAATGATCTTCTGTGGATAACTAAATTATCTGTGTTTACAGTTTGTGATAAAATTCTATATAGCTTATTGATTTGATGCAATTTATGTATAAAACTTTTATTTATAGGAATAATTACATTATGTATATTGATTTTCTAAATTTATAACTTATATTATGTTTTATTTGAAATCTGTTGTAACGCATGAACACTCGATGGTATCCGTAGTTACGTAGTTTTCCCTTGAATTATTCGTTAGCACTGTATCTATATCACGAAGAAATGTGTGTGATCGCCGTCGATCCTCTGTTGTTCAGGATGTCATGATGATTGCCCATTCATGACCATATTAACAGGAAATAGTAGAAGCTATAATTACAGGTTGGGGGGAAGAATCATCATCATCACGAGCCATTTCTTTTTCCAGAGACAACGACGGTCACACGTGCGCACTGGGAGACTGCCCAGCTGTCACTTGGAGCTGTTAGTTGGATGCAACTATGATTATAAGGGTGGTACTACTTGGGAACGTTTTCCCCCTTGTAGACCATCTGTTGCCACTTGCCACCTTGTCATCCGTGGATAACAATTTGTTTTCTTCCCATCAAAATCTTTAGTCCTTGCTATGATTAAGGATATATATATATATTCATATATTCTCCTGCGGTAACTTAATTGTTTCTTTATTTGTTAAATCAACGCGAAATTCCCGCGTCGCAAAGTCATGTAGTCCATTATCTCATATGAACGTGGGTTCATATGTACCCACAATACGTGTCATCCATTGGTTTTCTGATATCTGTGCCGAAATTCTTTTTGTTTTTCTTTTTTAATCAGTTGGTCGGAGAGAGAAATTTCATATGCACAGCGTGTGTGGGACCCACGCACATCCTCCTTTACCCCTCTCTCATTGGCGAGAAGAGCGATGACGGCATGACCACTACTACAGAAAGAATTATCACAGACGGTTTCTGAACCATCATCATAGATGGTTTCTGAACCGTCTGACTCTATGTGTTTGTGATAGCGGCGGTTATCACGAGCGGTTTTAGCAAATGCGTGATAAGAACAACACGACGGTTTTATGATATAGCAAATGCGTGAAGATAACTATCACGAGCGGTTATATGTACCAACGTGCGTGATTGAATAAATAACACTGACGGTTAAGAAAAATAACCGTGCGTGATATTATAATTATCACGAGCGGTTTTTAGTAGTAGCCATACGTGATATCGACATATCACAAGCGGTTTTGGTAGAAGGCATGCGTGATATCGACATATCACGAGCGATTTTTGGTGGTAGCCGTTTGTGATTGAATCGTATTACTGAGCGATTGTTAGTAGTAGCAAATGCTGTGATTGTATATATATATATATATATATATATATATATATATATATATATATATATATATATATACATATAGTTTTTTTAATGGTAGCTATACGTGATTTGACACGTATCACATACGGTTTGTTGATGGTAGCCATCTGTAGTATTATACATTCACAGACTGTTTTTTGTGGTAACAATCTATGATAGTATACATTCACATACGGTTTTTAGGGTTTTCGGCTAGCCTCGGGTAATGCTAGCCATGTCCTCTGAAAACAAGCAAGCAGAAAACAGATATATCACAATTGATTTGATATGGAACAACTTAAAGTGATTTAAAAACTCAATATCAATTACAAAGTGATTTGATTTACAACTCAAAGTGAATTACAATAAATCGGTGTCGCCGGGGTGAAACTCTCCATTCTGGTTAATGATCTCCCCCGTGATGAAGATGGCAAGCTGTCCACGAGTATGCCCAGATGGCCGGCACTTTCTACCATTTTCATGCCCTGTCGCTAGCAAGAATAATGTAGTAAGCATATATATTTAAATTTATAATTATATAGGATTGACTGACAAACCTCTAGATCCTTCATCTTAGCACTAATGATTTTCAGCATATGAAGACAAACGTAGAATGCACATACGTTGCCTTGTAGTTGTTGCTGGTGGCACTGCAAAAATAGAAGTGTGATATAGGATATATGTATAGTCAATTCGAGAGGCTAGATTACAAAGTGTGATATAGGATTATTGTGTTGTAGCGGGTACCGAAAATTTAGTCCTGTGTCGCAGTGTATCGCTCCGTTCCTTGTGTGTCCCTCCCTCGGTAATATAGGCGCTAAACGACCTACGTGATTCCAAAAAGTTATCCTCGGACATTTCAAATGATGGAAGACTACAATGGAGTTACGTATGGAGGAAATGAGCATACCCGTCGAGTAATTTTTGCACAATGGTGAAGTCGTAATTTTTATCGACTAGGGAATCAAGGTATATTACCTTGTTCCACTTTGGTACAATGACTAAAAGGATCCAGTGGTACCTATGAGTATGTCGCTATAGTCATTAAACCTAAGTTCGTGTTGCGTATAAAGAACAAATGAAATTTGTATAGCAAGTAGCGAAGCACTTACCCCTGGTTATAGGTGATGCAGGAGGGGTGCCCGATCTTTCGATGAGATTGATAACTAGCGATTTTGGTGGAGGTGATTATCGTGATCCGACTACAACCGTACGATGACGCTTGCGCCTTAGCAGTCATTGAACCAACTCCGAGATGTTATTGACCTTGCTGGAAGCGCGATCAACCTGAACACGAGGTTCAATCCCTGCGAGCAATCGAAGAACTAGCAAGAATAAGATGTAGGCAATCTGATATTGCGAATAAGATTGTAGTGTAGATGGTATTGAAAAACAAAGGTGGGATCCCGAAGGCTGTTTTGATAGGTGGTCGTCCGACACAACTGAAGAATAGAAGTTTGCACAATGGATAAACCTAAACTCAACGAAATCCGAGTTCTGGCAAAGGGAGGTAGCGGTTCCTATATGGGGACACGACCAGGGGTGGCAGACAGGGAAGTGGACGCACGCCCCTAGGGTTACAAGGCCCATAGGCCCAAGTAGAGGTGGCGCATCGCCCTTTTGACTCGGGCTAAAAAATAGACGTGAACTCTTTTGATGATTGTGGCCGGCTTGGATGGAATTTAAAGATGAGGTTGGATCCGTTGGAAAGTAGACTTGATAATCTTTCCATGAAGTCTGAGAACATCCCAAACGGAGTTCGTATGAAGAAGTTACGGCCGTTTAAACTTAGTACTATTGCAGCAGTCTGAATCCGAATTCAGAACGAGCCCAACTCGAACTCTTACTTGACTCGGACCCAAAGTGACGTGGTGACTTCCATTATACCTTCCATGCATGTCCATGACTCCACATGCCTCTCCTTGGTCCTTTCTCATGTTCCTAAGTACAATTAAATCACTTGCATTAGGTAGCGGTTTATTCTCAGTAATATATAAACCTAGGAATGAATTCAACTGGTAATTAAGTTGGCGAACATGAGCTCGAGTAAGTGGTCCTTGTAACATTGGTTGTGAATGAGTTGTGTGTGTAGGCACGATTGTATCCATGGTAGGGATGTCCTTATCAGTAGGGCACCAGTATGTAGTCCTTGTCACGATCAGTAAACAATCCCCTCGTTATGTACTTCTCGACGTAAGATGCGTCTTGGGTGATGCTTTGCTCAGAGATCAACTATAGGTCGAGGCAACCCACCGGTGTTGCGTGAATGTAGAACTTGATTGTACTCACTTACAGTGTTCAGCATCGTAGAAGTGAGGCATCGAGGGCATCGAGGTTGAATAGATCAAATAAGTCTTCGAAGCCCATGATGAAGTAGCCTGTCTTGTGGAGGAAATGGTTCTCCGTGTAGCTGATGGTGAATCCAGTAGGCCGGTCTTCCCTCGCCTCGTCGGTCTACCGCATGTACCAGGCATGCAAAGTCCGACAAGCCAAACCAACGTGGTGTAATATTGTGTCGGAGACCAGCGGCATTCAAGGGAATGCGTCTTTGGGCTTGTGGCGTATAATCTTCTTCGATTTGGCATTAGCGCCTTGCGTGGTATTTGTCTTCTGGAAGGCGACTCGACCGCTTTTCTTGTTTATTAAGCGCGAATCTCCACGGAAGCCGTCTGGAGGCCTCTCGAGCGGGGGTTCAGGTGGAGTCATCGAGGGTATTGTTGGAGAGGCATGGTTGTCGTGTGGAGATCGTGGTACTGCAGGGTCAAGGGCGATGTCCCTCTTGGGCCACTGGATATAAGTGTACAAGGTATCCCCTATTGTTATGATCTCTTCGTTCGGGGGCTTCTCCAGCGGGACGGCCATCAAATTATCATGTACCATGTCCACCTGGACCTTGGCGTAACCCTGCGCCAGCTGGGCACCGTGCACCACTATCCCTTCCTCGCATGGATACACCACCCCCGCCCAGCCTCAATAGAAATTGGCCCAACCAGCCTCACTTGGAGCCTGTAGGGAGTGGGCACCTACAAAATGATACGCAATTAGCCAAGGCGTCCTACAGGTATATCTTTCGAATATTTCAGAGATGTACATTACCTGGATGACGTTGATAGGTAATTGGACGTCACCAAGTTCAGAAAGTGCATGCGTGGACACGACGCTACTCCAATGTTGAGGGGGACTGGCTCCCAAAATTACAGGGGCAGCTTGCGACTGGTTGATGAGTTGATTCATTTGTTCCTGCAATGATGTTATTTGTCCTTGAAATTGTGCACTAATCGGTGAACTAATCTCCTCTTTCAAATGTTCCTCACGTTCGGCCTTGGATCTCTTCCGACTCCTATACACCTCGAAGTCGTGTGGGAATCCACCCCTCCAAGGTACGTAAACCCCCAAGGCCTCGTGTGCGACCCAGGTGTTCCTTGTTTCCCAGGGCCGTGGATAGTATATCCTTCTCCCTTACTGCTTGAAAGAAGCCTTGGGAAGATTGGGTACTCATTGTTTGCTGCAAGAGGCTATCATGTTATTTTAGACCCTACAAAGTTATGGACTTATTAACAACTAGGTAGTTCAACATATCTTATGAGGCGTTGGGACATTGCCTTGTCTTTCGGGTTAGTGAAAGAGATGGCGTCCGACGATGTGATTGTGGCCCTCCCTCTTAACCAGTATCGGGCGCGCTCGTCTGTGATCTCGGCAAATGGTGGGGAGACCTGCGACTGGATTGCCACATTGTCCTCACTCATCCATCCTTGGAGTTTGGCCGCGTACCCAGCGGTGCCGAATCTGTGGGGGGTGAATGTTTTGTGCCTGGATAGCCTTGTGCGCCGCACTTTGCTGTTGAAATTCGCCCGTCGTCTTTATCCGTACAAAGGCATCCCATGTATCCGACGACACAAAACTATACTTCGTCCAGGGCGTCCGACCCTTGTTCATGTACTCTGTGACAAGCTTGCTCTTAAAGGTCTTCCAAGCGTGTCCCATCGAGAGGAACACCTTTCATCGCATGAGATCGGAGAATTCTGCTGGGATATCGAATGACGTTGTAATTTCAGTCCACAACTGCGCTTTCTCTACGGCCGTTAGATCCTTCCATTTTTGTGTGGTGATGGGGACTCGTTCCCTTCCAAGTATACTGCAGGTGGTTTAGAATGTTGCCGCTGCTTTCTCGGGAAGTAGAGGGACCCAGAGGTATTGACGACCGTGATGGTCATTTGGCCCATAGGTATTTTCGATATTCCTCTGGCATGTTGCTTAGGTACCACTTTCCTCAAAGATCCAGACACATTCGGCGACGTCGATGACGGCGGCGAAGACGGTGCGGACACCATCTCGCAAGATTAACAAATCAGTACTGCATCAATGGTGCTAGGTACACATCGTTCTATAGTGTCACAAGACCTTCCAGCAATGGTGCTAGGTACACATCAATATCGTTCCCAGGTTGCTTCGGCCCTTAAATAAGTAGTGACATCAAAACGTACTTCCGCTTCATACACAACCAAGGAGGAAGGTTGTACATACATATATTCACAGGCCAGGTGCTATGTCGGCTGCTCATGTTACCGAAAGGATTCATTCCATCTGTACTCAACCCAAACCTTATATTCCTCGGTTTCACACCAAAGTGTTTGAAACTCCTATCAAAGTTTCTCCACTGGGCAGAATCAGCAGAGTGTCTTATCTTTCCATCTTTCTTACGCTCCTCCGAGTGCCAACGCAGCAATCTTGCCTCCTTTCGGTTCACAAATAAATGCTTCAAATAGGGAATTATAGGCAGATACCACAACACCTTAGCAGGAGGTCCTTACTTCATCTCGATGTTCTCAACGTCATCGGAGTAATTCTTACACTTGTATCGGGATGCTTTGCACACTGGACATACATGCATGCCTGCATAATCTTTATGGTAGAGGATACAATCGTTCGGGCATGTATGTATTCTTTGTACTTCTATTCCCAATGGACAAAGAACCTTCTTGACTTGGTAGGTGGTTCTGGGCAACACGTTTCCCTCTGGAAGGATGTCCGCTAGGAGACCTAGTAACGTTGTGAAACTCTTGTCGGACCAACTATTGCTTGCCTTCAATTTCATCAGTTCAAGTACGGAGGACAACCTTGTGTATTCCGGTTTGCAGCCTGGGAATAAAGGTTTCCCCGAGTCCTCCATTAAACCCTCGAATCTACCAAACTCTCTCTCACTATAGTCCCCTTTTGCATCACGTAGCATCTGATACAGATTGTCATCGTACGACCTACCCTCATCGAAAGCATAGTCCACATCCGGCATATCGTTGTCTCCCTCGATGATGTTACTACCTTCCGGTATAATCTGCTCTTCACCGTGATTGGTCCAACATGTATACTCCCTTTTGAAACCCCTTCGAATCAAATGGCCCTCGATCTGCGCCGGGTTGGTAAACATCTTCAGAGTATCGCAATCAATGTATGGACAATACATAAATTTTATCCTCTTCTTCAATATATGCTGCTCGGCAGCTCTTTTAAAAGCAGACAAGCCATCAATGTACTCTTCGCTCACACGGTTCTCAATGTACATCTAGGTTCGGTCCATCTGCACTACGCACATAACAAATTAGATTAATGCACGCAACTGCTCTTCCTATTGACCAAACATACTACAAATTGAATAGCGATCAACCCAGGGCAAATATAAATTTAAGGATTACATATCGTCATAACTGAGGCTCACTATAATGTAAACAGTATTATTTTACACAATATAGGACAAGTGAATGTATATATACATCCTGCTCATTGTTCTATTGTAAATCTTAACTGCCAATAACCTCCTTGGATGATAAACCTAGCTATCATCCATGCATCTCTCTAGATTATAATGCATATAATTAGAAGCAAATACTAACCTTAGATTACTAAGAATAAATAGATCTACAAGCACACTTGCAAATCTACGGTATTTAATTCTTTCACCAAATGCCTAGAGTAGGCCGCCTCCTTCAAAGCAACCACATATTAGAGACAGATCTGTCTGGAGTCGGGACAGCAAGATATTTAATTATGAATATCACAGACCGTTCTTAAAAAAACCCGTCTGTGATATGTAACACAAACGGTTTTAAATAACTACCATCTGTGATAATCGTAGGCTCCCACGGTTCTTGTGAAGAACCTTCACAGACGGTTCTATTTAAGAACCATATGTGATGAGTATCACAGACGGTTCTTAACAAGAACCGTCTGTGAAATTCGGAGACCTCACTTATCACAGACGGTTCTTAACAATAACCGTCTGTAATATTTACCATTAAATATCTGGCCATCCCCTCAGATCTAGATCTATCAGAAGTGAGAAATGTCACTGATTTGTGCGATTGCTTTGAAGGAGGCAGCCAACTCTAGGGCGCGTTTGGTGAAAGAAATACCATAGATTTTTCAGTGTGCTTGTATTTCTATTTGTTCTTGCTGATTTAAGGTTAGTATTCCTTTGTCTCTAATGCGGCTACTTTGAAGAAGATGGCGAGTACGGCCAAGAAAGCAACCAAGCCCACCACGAAGCATGATCTTTTTTTTTGGTTGTCGTCCACGCATCATGAGGTGATGCGACAGTAGCCACGGCCTACATCATCGAAGCTGACACAATCTCCTGGCAACCATGCTTCTTGAACTTGCAGGGGCTGGTCATACTGTGGTTGTATTCATTAGCATTCTCTAGTTGGTCGGTATGACTGACCCCTGCGAGTTCAAGAAGCATGACTGCCTGGAGAGTGTGTGTTCGATGAGGTTGGCCGTGGCTGCTATCTCATCCTCATGCTGCGTGGATGACCCTAGAAAAACATGCTTTGTCATGGACTTAGTTGCTTTCTTAGGCATACTCGCCATCTTCTTCAAAGCAGCTGTCCTTATCAGAGACAGTTCTTGTTAAAAACTGTATGTGATAAATAAACATCATAGACGGTTCGTATTAATAACCGTTTGTGACAAATATATCACAGACTATTATAGTTTATAACTGTCTGTGATATTTATCACAGGCGGTTTATTCCACTAAACCGCCTGTGATAGTTCTATAGCCAAAAAATGTTCGCACGCCAGCATAAGTAGGCCTAATCCTGATCTTTCTCATCTTCTTCTAGTAGTTGAGCTCAGCTCTTTCTCCTTCGGGTCTCGCCTTGCCTCATCTCCTCCTCTTGAGTGAGGGCCATATGTCTGAGGCGTCGAGCTCACTAAATCAGAGGGCCCTAGCGCTAGCCACTGCTAGGCGAGTGGATTGCCCTAACTGCCATGTGCAAGCAAATGTGTTCTACGCCAACACCGAGGGAAATACTGGTCGGGTGTTTTACAAATATCCTTATTTCTCAGTAAGTAAACTTGAGTTTGATTTCTTGCGATTTGGATGTTTCCATAGTAGCTATGAAATGTGTGTATTATTTTGGCGTTTGTACGTTCTGTAGGCTGGAGGATGTCAATATTTCCAGTGGGCAGACACCATGGACAAAGCAAGGGAGCGCAGCAATACAGGGCAAAGGATGGATTCTGCGCTAGAGCAGAGAATGGAAGTTATGCTGGAGCAGAGGCTAAACATGCTGAAGTTGAAGATGGAGCGCATTCTGGACCATATCAAGTGGCTGAAAAAGATTTTGTGTGTGTGTATCATTGTTGTAATTTATGGCATATTTGTGAAGTAGCTGGTTTCCTATAGTAGTAGTAAAAAATATCACAAACGGTTCCAATCACAAACTTTCGGTGATACATATCACAGACGGTTATAGTTAAAAAACTGTCTGTGAAGTATTCAATATCACAGACGGTTGTGGTTAATAACTATCTGTGATAATTATATATTACAAACAGTTTTTTTCCACTAAACCGCCTGTGATAGTAAACAAGTTCAACATAGACAGTAACTTAACTTCAAACTGGATTTTTTGTATTTACATATGGCCAAATAGCGTGGCCAGTCACTTCTTACAAAACATTTAAAAAAAAGTAGAAATAATAAAAGATCAAGTTTTTCTAGTGGCCAAAGTAGCCTGCTATCTCCGTTATCAAAGCTTCGTAGGCGACGTCATCGGCATCGGAGGGTTCAAGATCAGCGCAGGTAGCCTAAAACACTTCCAACCGTTAACGTGATCGTTCCATACTCGCCCAAAGAAGCTCCTCCTGAGGAGCCAAGTAGAAAAGCACCCATAGGCCTTCTTCTCTTTCTTGAGGGGTCTCGACTTGCTCGCTCGCCACCTTGAGGTCACATTCCAAGCAACGGTAATCCTCCTGCAGACGTGCAGCCTCTTGCTCGAGGACTACACTAATGGCGAGGTTAACTCGTCGGAAGCTGCAGTGTAACACCCCAGCTCAACATTGAGCCTGGAATGCTACTAAAATAAAATTAAACAAAGCTAAACTAAGACCATTTACCAAATTTCGGTAGAACCTCTTTTGTATAGTTAACTATACCGAGGTTCCAGCAATTAAATATATCATAAACAATAACTCATCATCCAAATTCATTCAAGCATGCAAGATAATCTATTCCGATAAAACAATAATAAGCATAACCAAAACTTGCTACTCTCACTATTACAAATAAGCTAAAACATTCAACCAAAGCCATAAGTGATTCTCAATCAGTTTGCTTATTATTAGAGTATAAACTAAATGATAGTCTTCTTTAGGATGAGTGGTAGTGAGTGCATCAAAACAATACTACTCCCTCCCATGCATGCCGTTCTTGCCAGTGGTACCTAAAAACACAACAAAGCAAGGGTGAGCCCAAGGACTCAGCAAGTATCAATAAAGGAAATGCTAAGTTCACAGTTATAGCATCAATATACCAAAAGAAACATTACACTAAACACAACTCACATGCTTATGTAATGCGAACATTCAATGTATCTTTTAATCTTTATCTCTTTTCGCATTTTATAGGTAATGCGGGGTATACAACCGTCGATGTATACCTTTGCCTGTGTCCTCTGACACAGGGACCAAGAGCCTATACTTCACGAGTATAGGGACCATTGCCCATCATCTTCATGATGGGGACCTCTATTCAATGCCCACATTCCACGAATATGGGGACCACAAGCCTGTCATTTACATGACGGGGACCTCAACTGTATATACTTGGTCACCACGTGACCAAGTCTCATGTATGCTCCCAATATGCGTATGCACTATGACTCTATCTTTCATACATATGAATCAACAAGTATATACCAAAATCTCAGATCTCAAATAACATGTAAGGCATTAACAACGTACATAAGTAATCTTTAGCCATAAACATGTATTCACCAAGTTTTATTCATACTCATCACACTATCATCCATGTATGGCTAATATGAGTAAAACGCAATCAATCACATCAAACAATCGTAATTATGCTACAATCAGGATACTTGCCTCAACCGTGCGGGAACGGTGGACGCGAAGAGGGCGCTGCCCCTAGGACCAATCCCCCACCTAAATATAATTATAAACCATGCTAAGACAATCATACTGGACCAAAGACATATTTAATAGCACACACGAACTCGCTAAACTATCAAGCGCCTTCCAAACTTCCAACTTCTAACGACCGATCTGTCCCCTCTGTGGACAGCCAATTCTAAAATCCATAACTTTCACTACAGGGGTCCAAATAAGGTGTTCTTAGACTTTCTGGAAAGATAATTAAATTCCCCAACTAAACCTAGTTGAGAGGCACTTCTGAATCGGCCATCTAATACCCCTATCAAGCCAAATTAAAAGACATCAATTTCACATCGGATTCTCTAGACAATACACTAAAAATACCATAACTTTTACTACGAGTGTCCAAATCTCACGTTCTTGAGCTTTCTGAAAATATGGGGAAATAACCTACGATTTTTATTATACTAAGCTTCTCTAATTCTCCCTTTAACTAATCGATTAACTCAGATTACTAAAACCTGTCAAAAAACCGATAAATCTGCAGAACAGTCCCACTATTAAAATCATAACTTCTGCTACCGAAGTCCAAATAATGCGTTCTAGCACTTCACGGAAAGCTGGCGATGTCCTCTACATTACTCTAGGAGACGTCCAGAACTAATTCCGCATTTAAGCATATCAAAACAGCGATCTACTCCAATCTGTCCTGAGCAGCCCTAAATACCGACATTGCTAAAATAACTAAACACGCATCTAATCGGGGGAAAGCTGTAACGTACCGTTTCCCTTAAGTTCTTACCAAGTTTTCAAAATAAAAGTAACCATTTGGCCTTTTTGAGAACCCAAAGCTTAACTTGATATTTTGAAAATCTGGAGAGTTCAACTGGAATTAACCAAACCTTAACTAAGCTCTTTGTTGGTGTTCCTTGCCGGTTGTGGCTCTCTGTTGTGTCTTTGCTGCCCTTGGGCTGTTCGTTCTCCGAAGCCTCTCTGTGTGCCTCTGGTTTGTCTCTTCTCTTTTAACTTCCTTTGTTGGCTTGAATCTCTTTGAGATCTAGATCTCTCTCTTATCTCCCCCTCTGTTCGGACCTCTCCCGTGCTTCGGGTTTTCCTGTTAAGGATCCAGCTCAGTTTTGTGTTTCAAAACCTCTTTGGTCTCTCCAAAGCCACGCTTGGTTTTGCTTCTTTTGGACCTCCCCGTGGACTTCTCCGCCTCTCTTGGAACCCCTGAGTTCTCTTGGGCGCTCCAGAGTTTCTCTGGACCTCCCAGTGCCCTTTGGGACCTTCCTAGACTTCCTCTTGTCTATTTGAACCTCCCTTGTGTTCAAATAGACCTCCTCGTGGCTATTTGGACCTCCCTTGTGTTCAAATAGACCTCCCTTTGTCCCTGCAGACCTTTCGTTGTCCTACGGACTTCCTCAGCGTCCTTTAAGACCTCCCCTTGTTGAGATCTGGCCGTTAGGACCTCCTCTCTGGAGATCTTAACCGCTCAGACCTCCTCTTGTTGAGATCTGGCCGTTAGGATCTCCTCTCTGGAGATCTTAGCCGCACAGACCTCCCCTTGTTGAGATCTGGCCGTTAGGACCTCCTCTCTAGAGATCTTAACCGCACAGACCTCCCCTTGTTGAGATCTGGCCGTTAGGACCTCCTCTTGGAGATCTTAGCCGCACAGACCTTCCCTTGTTGAGATCTGGTCGTTAGGACCTCCTCTTGGAGATCTTAGCCGCACAGACCTCCCCTTGTTGAGATCTGGCCATTAGGACCTCCCTCTTGGAGATCTTAGCCGTCCAGGTCCTCCCTTCGTTGAATCTAAAGGTTCCGACCTCCTTAGCGCTTGGACCCATCTTTGACTCTCGTGGCTGCATCGCTTGAGGCTTTGCCTTCATTACCTTAGGACCGTCCGATGTTGTTCGGATGGCCCGATCCTAAGAACACGTTAGCTTGGTCGAACGTCCCTTTCCTCCTAGCCGTCCGATTTAAATCGACGGCCTAGTCTCGTTAGTCCGTTCACTCGGTCCGAGCGGCCCCTTTGTTTTGCGCCATTCGATCTTGATCTGACGGCTCAACTGCGAGGTAACGTTTGGATGGTCCGAATGTTCCTTTCCTTTCTGGACCGCCCAATTCCAATCGAACGGCTCTGCTTTGCTGCGTGTTTTCCTTTGTTTCCAGGACCTCTTCCTGGTTGTTTTGCAAAGACCACCTCCTCGATCCTTGCTGGTCTTTTGTAAAGACCACCCTCCTAAACCAGAATATCTCTGTTGGTGGGACCTCCCTCGCACCTTCGATCACGGACCGTTGAGGTCCTCCCCTGAGATCTTGGCCGTTAGATCTCCCTTTGGAGATCTACTCGTCGGGACCTCCCTGCACCCTTCGATCTGGACCGTTGAGGTCCTCCCCTTTGAGATCTTGACCGTTAGATCTCCCTTTTGGAGATCTACTCGTCAGGACCTCCCCTGCACCCTTCGATCTGGACCGTTGAGGTCCTCCCTTGAGATCTTGACCGTTAGATCTCCTTTTGGAGATCTACTCGTCGGGACCTCCCTGCACCCTTCGATCCGGACCGTTGAGGTCCTCCCTTGAGATCTTGACCGTTAGATCTCCCTTTTGGAGATCTACTCGTCGGGACCTCCCTGCACCCTTTGATCTGGACCGTTGAGGTCCTCCCTTTGAGATCTTGACCGTTAGATCTCCCTTTTGGAGATCTACTCGTCGGGACCTCCCTGCACCCTTTGATCTGGACCGTTGAGGTCCTCCCTTTGAGATCTTGACCCTTGGAGCCTCCCTTGTGCAGTGCAGTGTCGAGACCTCCTCGTTGTGAGCTTTGAGGACCTCTTGTCCAGGACCTCCTCTCGAGTCCTTGGACCTCCTATCCAGGACCTCCCCCTCTGATTGTCTTGGACCTCTTGTCCAGGACCTCCTCTCGAGTCCTTGGACCTCCTGTCCAGGACCTCCCCCTCTGAGTGTCTTGGACCTCTTGCCCAGGACCTCATAGTGGTCTTTGGCGGAGATGACCCTTGCGGTGGGGCCACCTCTTTGACCAGTGGTGCACCCTTTTGACTGGCCCCACTTGCCAGCCTCTCTCCACCTTGTAATTATTGCTCTTGCCTCGAGAACTCATGCGCATTTAATAAGTGTCGGGTCACATTAAATCTGAGTCACATCCGAGGTACTTTATTCAATTCTTTTAGGGCAAGCCCCGCCTAGTTGCCACGATTGCCAACCGTCATTGAGCTTCCTTGTGGTGCACTCCACCAACTCTGGCTATATATAGCTTTGGCGGGCAAGCCTTTGTAACTTTGTTGCTCATTTCTTCCTTGTCTCCCCTTTGGTTTCCTTCTTGCATAAGACCTCCCGAGAGCTCGTTGAAATTTGTCTTTGAGTTACAGGTTTTCCTTTCTTCTTTGAGTTGGTTTGTGTTCATTGGAGTCTTTTGAAGTTCTTTGGCTTAGAGTGGTTTTGCTTATTTGGTTTTCTTGCGAACGTGTAGATCACGAGTTTGAGGAGATCTTAGACCCAGCTCTCTCTACTGAAGGCTCTCCACTGCTTGACCAAGGCAAGCCACAGACCTCCCTTTGATCATTTTGAACCTAGTTTTGCTAATATATTTCGGTTTTACTTTATCATGCATGGCTATGTTTATAAGAAAATGGTTTGGGCCGTAGTTACTTGCCTACTTGCTGTTATGCCTCCTTTATACTTTGTCCCTATCATGTTGTTATGTTCACCTTGTGAGCCTTAGGGTGGATATTTAGTTGGTGTTCTTTGTTACTTGCCAACATGGGGCCGTAGGTCTTTATATCTTTGCTTAGAAAACGTGGTTCGGACGTATCATGCTTCATCTCTAATAATCTTGACTAATGACTTATGAAATGTGTGGTTGGTGCCCTTTGTTGAGCGACTATGGCGGGATGCCTAAAATGTGTTGACTATGGTGTGAGACCACTTGGTTAAAATTGTTGTGCCAAGGCTGGGTGGTCTTTTGGCATGGGTTAATACAAATTGTTTCTTTGAGGCAAGAAGGCAGGGAGTGAGTAGTGGGTGCGGTGCACACTTGGTTGTGGAAGTCTTGCCTTAGCACAATTAAGGACTTCACTTTGTGTCTGCATTGGTGGCCAAAGCGATTGCAACAACAAGATCATTTATGGGAATGGTGCAGGGTGAATAATTAGCAATGAGATGGCTTGGGGCTGTTGTGGTTGGCGTGTGATTAGTTGGCGCAAGAGGGGCACCCCATAACCTGCGGATTTCTAGACTACTGAGGAGGATTGCGAAACCTTAGCGGGCAACCCAAGTCGGTTCAAAGCTTTGTAAAGGCCTTGGCGCTATCTAGGCCTGCTCACCTTAGGAAGTGAGCAAGGGTGGCCGGAACCCGCCCCGCTAGAGATCGTGGATTGTGGGTAAGTTGTACACCTCTGCAGAGTGTAAAATCTATTCGAATAGCCAAGTCCTTGGTCATGGACATGCTCAGTGAAAATGGTGTAAGGGGTAGTTGTTTCAAAATTTGTGCCACTGGACACTTCAGCGAGATACCTTGGCTTTGCCTCGAAGAGACCTTGGCCGGCTCCAGAGGGGTCAGGGTTGGCTCGGGTGGTGGTCCAGGGGCTGGTTCGGACCTCTAGAGTGGGTGCTCTAGAGTGGGTTTTGGGTGAGGATCTGGCCACTGGTGTGACCAGACCTCCCCCATTGTTGTCGTGGATGTGAGTTGGTGCTCACTCCACATTTTCTTCATCAAATGTATTATGTACTATTGTTTTTCCTTGCTGCTCTTCAATCTATTACTATTATTATTGTCCAAATCTGGCTTTGTGCAAAACTAACCATACAGCTCTCAATTGATAAGCCCTTGCATGATTATTATTGCATAATTGTTCTCTGTGACTTGCTGAGTACATTCAAAGTACTCATGGCTTAAGCCCTGTGTCAAAGCAGACTATGAAGATGATCAAGTCAGTGGAGCGGGCAGATCTTTTGAGGAGGAGTTCTTCGACGACTAAGCTGCCTAGGACGTCCTCCACCTGACAGCCTGTGGTGCTTGTTGGATGGTTGTGCTCGCTTTTGGTATTGGGGCCTTAGAGCTCCCTGTTGCCGGTTGTAAGTCCTTGCTGGTTTTGTAAGCCCTCAGTGGCAGACCTCTTGTTAGCAAGCTTGACCATAAGGTCCTGTTATATAAAGTTTAATTTGTCTGCTTCATCTTTGTTTGACCTCGTGGTTGTGATATTAGCTTGTGTTCTTGTGTGAGCTACCTCTGTTGTCCTGGGACTAGCTCGGATGCACAGGGGCAGGACCTCTAGGATGTCCTACGGGACTTAACCTGGGAGGTCCTGCCGGATCTCTCTTGTGATGTACCTGGGGGTGCTACCGAGGGGTTGCCGGCCAAGACCTCCAGGAGGTCCTGAAGACCTCCTGGGAGGTCCTGGCAGACCTCCTCGGGAATGCACCATGCGCGGCTACCACTCCTTTCCGTGGTGGCTCTGCAGCGCAAAAAAAAAATGGTCCTCCCGGACCTCCTGCGGTGCATCACAGGGTGGGACATCACAAAAGCAGGGGTTACCCTTGACGAACCGCTGTAGATCACGACGAATATCACGTGATCCCCCCTCTCTTGTATTCTCCCTTCTCCCTTTCCTCCTTTCTTCCTCTTCTTCACCTTCCTCTTGATCCCTTGGCAGCAGGGGGAAGGAGCTTGGCTAGGGAAGGGCAACATGGAGGGGGCGGTAGCAAGGGGGTGGGCGTGCTCTGATGCTGGTGGTGATCTTGTAGCATGGCGATCTTGTAACAAACTAGGGTTTCCCCTCCTCCTTTTGTTTGTGGTTGGTGCCCCCTTTCCCACCTTTGGGCCGAAATCAAGTGGCCCAAAAGCCTCGGCCCAGGTTGTCTACCTTTTACAGTAATCCCCCTCTAATCCTCTGTTAAATTGCTTTGCTAATTAGTCCTTCTCTCTAATTTATTTCTTCTCATTTAATTAAATTTAGAGTATTACATTCTACCCCCCTTAAACAGAATTCGACCCCGAATTCTAACCACGCTCAACGCCAAAGAATAATCACAGCTAAAAAACTTACTAACATTACCACGTACCTGTCATGAATAAATTTCAGATATTGCTCGCACGTGCGAGACTCCAATTTCCAAGTCGCTTTCCTCTCGGACTTATGAGACCACCGCACCTTGATGCAACTGATGTATTCGCCTCACCACTCGACCGGCGACCCGAGCCACTCATTGGACACGACGAATGCACGGTCTTACTCGTTGGTCAGCGGCTCTATGAAGCTTCACACTCTAGATTTCTTGATACTCCCTCGACACTAGGTCATACAAAACAATCTGTGCTCCCCGCCAGGACTCAAGACGGTCCTAGTGATACGCTATCACCTAAATCTCCGCAACTTTCAGAAACAACCAATGTACCTTGGGCCAAAATTCCCTTTGACACCAAACCACACAACCTGCACAAAACACATAAATCTCTTGTTCCTTGTATCACTCGATCTCTTCACTTTAACCAGGGACGCACAATAGAACTCATTTTAAACAACTCTTTCAAAAAAAAATAGAACTCAACTGAAAATAAAGGATTCTCATCACAAACACGCATTACCAACTCCCCACTAAAAGAGTTAAATCCAAAACCAAAAGATTCATCATGAAACTCTCCCACTTTCCAATTAGGCAGTTTGCCAATGAACACCACCTAATCTAAAGGAGAAATCACTCGAATGCCCAAAACAACCATTTTCTTTATTTGTCTTAACCAAAAAGAATCACGCATACCAAGAAGAATCAACTCAATTTATAATTGGCATCTGTCATAGAGACAAAGCTCAAATACAAACCAAGAGAATATTTCATTATCCAAGACCTATGTAGAGAGACTCTTCCAATCCACAATAACGTACTTCGATCAACTTCTCTACCCAAGGAATTACTTTGACAAATAATTCCCAACACACCTCAATATAGATTTTTCACCCACAACCACATCATCTCATTCTTTTAAGGATAATCGACTTGAAATTCACCACGTTCATACTCATTTACTACATCCAAAGGATTCTATCAAAGATCAACATACTATTTAAAATTCACTTCTGTTCATCTACCTCTACACATAATACTGGGTTTCCAAGGTCCTAGCATAAAAATGCAAAGCCCAAATTCAACCTCCAAGTCTCCTACCATGAATTTCTGGTATAATTGATAGGAAATCCTCAAATTTGCTTACTAAAATTTCACACAGCTCAATAATAACCTCAGTTATTATTATCAACATTCTTCACTAAACAAGTAACCGCCCCAAGGCGATTTATTTCACCAATCTTAGACTTCCTCTAAACCGCACCAATTCAATTCAATTACACAACCACAATACACCTATTCGCAATACTCTGACTGATTGACCAAGATTCAAACATACTCAATCACTAACGTCAATAAATAAACAAATACTTGACCAAGTTATCCTTAGAGATAATCTAACCCCCGTAGGGTTACTCACTGAGGCCGAATCATACTTGACAATATCTCAACAATTCCTACTATCCCATTAATTAACACAACGCTTAGGTTTCTCTACACCGCTACTCTCATTAAACTTCACCATCATAACTCTTCTACACAATATTACTAAGTATCCAATTGCGATACTCAAATACATTTATCAAGAGTCCATACTTTTGATAACCCCAACATGGGCAAAGGTTATTGGATCATAATTCGCTATAGGTTCCACTAGTTGTAACACTAATCAATTTTATTTCATCGACAAACATTCCTTTTAAATAGAACTCCCTCCAGGTGTTATAGGTCAAAACCAATTCACTGTCTTCTGTACTTCAAATAGGTTGGTTCCTAAAATCTCACCACTACCAAATACTTGTCCACCAACAACCAGTCGCTATATTACACTTTATGAGACTTGGCAACACAAATTGGTTAATTTCTTTCTCAAAAGGAAGAAAGAAAACGTTGCTCCTCGGAGTGAGCACGAGACCAAGAAGAATAGTCAAATAGCAATGATCTCAGAAAGCAAAATACGGGTCCAGAGTTGAGGGCACATATCCCACAAGAAGGAATATCAAACCTCCAAAAATCATGATAAAACATTGCTATTGAAACTCAAGAAACCCTTAAGCTGTTACAACAGAAAAGTTGCAGATTATAATTCTTAACTCCAACCTCAAATACTTATGGTACAGATTTTCCGTTAACAAAGAAAGCAGTTTCCTTTGATTACATCGTTGCTTGCCATCCTAGACAAGAAGTGCCTTTTAAACCAATTCACATTAATCACTTAAGAACCAAATAGAACTTCCCAAAAGACCACGAATGCAAAACTCCAAATATTTCTTTTAATCAATATTTCGAAAGGCAGTTAACTTACTTTCTCTCTAGAAGAATCATCACCACTCCAACGAGTCAGAAGCTCTTGTGGACTATCTTACTAACATCCAGGATAATTCACTCTTAACAAGATTCGTTATCACCAGCTCTTCCTTTATTAAGCCCCAAAGGTTTACCAAAAGGTACATACTACTTTACCATCTCATCCTCGATTGAAAATATACCAAATTCTTACAACCTCACTACACAACCACTTTATTTTAGAGGGAACCTACTGCACCATTTAAAAGGTTATACCAAAAAAAACCCTTTCGTCGTAAACATGCTATTGTCCGACTATTTCACAACCATGTCAGCGTAAGCCATCTATTAAATCACATGAGTTCAACCTTTATTGATGCTCAACACCATACGTCAACACACAATGGTTGTACTCCAACCCTTGTTGCTATCAACCGGCCTTATCATGAAATCTATATGCTACCTACTTTCCTTGCCAAATCACATGAACAATTACAACCACCTATTCATATCGTTCTTTATAGAAGAGCTATCCAGAACTCTTCCCATAATATTCTACATCCACTAGTTTCTATCCCTTCAATCTTTTGTAGGCAAATCCAACATTTAATCATGGTAAGAAATATGTAGTCCTACTAACTATATAGGTTCACCACGTATCTATAGAAAAAATAATTCCCTGTTTAATATCCACTAAAGCAAAAATCCAGCGTCTCCTCAACTTTCCTTTTGCACACAGTTAATTTGTTCCATTAAGACCGAATAATCCAACAAGGTTAGCAGACTAAATAATTTTAGTGGTCAAACCAGTTCGTCAAATTTCCACACTTTTTAATAACTCCCTTAACTTTAATTAGGTATAGCCATACCCTTAATCACAGCTCATCAAGAACTAATACAAGACACTTTCAAATTAATCAACTTTCCTTCCAGGGATACTAGTTAAGATCGATCATGCACACACTGCAGACCCAACCTGATAATTCATATCATATCCATTAATTGCTTTGATTATAATCTCTCACTTGACCAAGACAAAACATCGCTAAAGGGTTTAACATCTTCTTTCATAAAAGAGAATCATTAATCTTCAACATTCAAAATACCCAAGAGAGATACATTGAGTCAAAACCTCCACGTATTAAAAGACTTGCAAAAGGAAGCTTTCATTAACCAAAAACATCACGCGAATAAGCGAGTCATGGTTTTCCAATGGGAAAGACAAAACTCCATTATAAAGGTCAAACTTGACAATCAACCAAGATCACCAGCCGCAAGAGTAACTCATCGGTTGGGAAAACATTGATTGCTTTACAGGGCAACTTAAACCAATGGGAACAAAGCAACATTCCTCAAAGAATCCCATCAACTAGAATGGACTACTAATCCAAGATAAGTTCATCAGCCACAACTAGACAAGAGTTGACCAATTTCAAATTTCAAGGAAGATAACAACTCTCCTAAGGATATTCACTATCAACACCTGTACTAGGATATCTGAGGTAACCACTTCCCTATTCTCATACCGCGAACGGTGGTGTAACCTAGTACAGCCCATGGCCACAACCACGATCTCAACCTGTCAACATGGGTTATCCCCACACATAATAGTCATATAATAAATTAATGAGCAATCATACTCAATTCATATCAGCAATCATCAATATGATATAGCGGAAACGTAAATGCAATGCTTTGCCCACTCCCATCCTACTATGCACCAGTGTGTCAAATTTTTAAGTTGATTAACCATTAGCAAATTTAAATTAATCCATTCACCACGGACCTACAGTCCGCTCTGATACCAACTGTAACACCCCAGCTCAACATCGAGCCTGGAATGCTACTAAAATAAAATTAAACAAAGCTAAACTAAGACCATTTACCAAATTTCGGCTGAACCTCCTTTGTATAGTTAACTATACCGAGGTTCCAGCAATTACATATATCATAAACAATAACTCATCATCCAAATTCATTCAAGCATGCAAGATAATCTATTCCGATAAAACATTAATAAGCATAACCAAAACTTGCTACTCTCACTATTACAAATAAGCTAAAACATTCAACCAAAGCCATAAGTGATTCTCAATCAGTTTGCTTATTATTAGAGTATAAACTAAATGATAGTCTTCTTTAGGATGAGTGGTAGTGAGTGCATCAAAACAATACTACTCCCTCCCATGCATGCCGTTCTTACCAGTGGTACCTAAAAACACAACAAAGCAAGGGTGAGCCCAAGGACTCAGCAAGTATCAATAAAGGAAATGCTAAGTTCACAGTTATAGCATCAATATACCAAAAGAAACATTACACTAAACACAACTCCCATGCTTATGTAATGCGAACATGCAATGCATCTTTTAATCTTTATCTCTTTTCGCATTTTACCGGTAATGCGGGGTATACAACCGTCGATGTATACCCTTGCCTGTGCCCTCTGACACAGGGACCAAGAGCCTATACTTCACGAGTATAGGGACCATTGCCCATCATCTTCATGATGGAGACCTCTATTCAATGCCCACATTCCACGAATGTGGGGACCACAAGCCTGTCATTTACATGACGGGGATCTCAACTGTATATATACTTGGTCACCATGTGACCAAGTCTCATATATGCTCCCAATATGCGTATGCACTATGACTCTATCTTTCATACATATGAATCAACAAGTATATACCAAAATCTTAGATCTCAAATAACATGTAAGGCATTAACAACGTACATAGGTAATCTTTAACCATAAACATGTATTCACCAAGTTTTATTCATACTCATCACACTATCATCCATGTATAGCTAATATGAGTTAAACGCAATCAATCACATCAAACAATCGTAATTATGCTACAATCAGGATACTTGCCTCAACCGTGCGGGAACGGTGGACGCGAAGAGGGCGCTGCCCCTGGGACCAATCCCCCACCTGAATATAATTATAAACCATGCTAAGACAATCATACAGGACCAAAGACATATTTAATAGCACACACGAACTCGCTAAACTATCAAGCGCCTACCAAACTTCCAACTTCTAACGACCGATCTGTCCCCTCTGTGGACAGCCAACTTCTAAAATTCATAACTTTCACTACAGGGGTCAAAATAAGGTGTTCTTGGACTTTCTGGAAAGCTAATTAAATTACCCAACTAAACCTAGTTGAGGGGAACTTCTAAATCGGCCATATAATACCCCTACCAAGCCAAATTAAAAGACATCAGTTTCACGTCGGGTTCTTTGGACAGTACACTAAAATACCATAACTTTTACTTCAAGTGTCTAAATCTCGCGTTCTTGAGCTTTATGAAAATATGGGGAAATAACCTACAATTTTGATTATACTAAGCTTCTCTAATTCTCCCTTTAACTAATCGATTAACTCAGATTACTAAAACCTGTCAGAAAACCGACAAATCTGCAGAACAGTCCCACTATTAAAATCATAACTTCTGCTACCGAAGTCCAAATAATGCGTTCTAGCACTTCAAGGAAAGCTGGTGATGTCCTCTACATTACTCTAGGAGACGTCCAGAACTAATTCCGCATTTAAGAACATCAAAATAGCGATCTACTCCAATCTATGCTGTGCAGCCCTAAATACCGACATTGCTAAAATAACTAAACACGTATCTAATCGGGGGAAAGCAGGAGTTACCCTTGGCGAACCGCTATAGATCACGACGAATATCACGTGATTCCCCCTCTCTTCTCTTCTCCCTTCTCCCTTTCCTCCTTTCTTCCTCTTCTTCACCTTCCTCTTGATCCCTTGGCAGCAGGGGGGAGGGCATGCTACAGTAACAACGGTGGTACTGTAGCAAACTAGGGTTTCCCCCTCCTCCTTTTGTTTGTGGCTGGCTGCCCCCCTTTCCCACCTTTGGGCCGAAATCAAGTGGGCCAAAAGCCTCGGCCCAGGTTGTCTACCTTTTACAGTAATCCCCCTCTAATCCTCTGTTAAATTGCTTTGCTAATTGGTCCTTCTTTTTCTTCTCATTTAATTAAATTTGGAGTATTACATGCAGACCACCTGGAAGACACAGAACAGGAGGTTGTCTAGACGGCGCAACGTCATCGTCACGTGTCCCGTCATAACGTCCGCCGGAGGAGGGAGGACACTCTAATTACAGTGTCCTTCTCCAGCTTCCGCCAGCGTACGGCCGACGAGGTGCTTGTACAGGATGGCCAGGTAGGCCATCAATGCCGGTGTTAGGGGAGAAGAGTGGGGAGCCATTTTGTTTTTGCTTGAGAGTAGCTACAACGATGTGTGAGGAGTACGGTGGTGGATGATCTCGTTTGTGCTTAAGAGTATAGCGATGTGTGCGGAGTACAGTGGCGGATGATCATTCTTATAAAACATGCAAGGAGTAATGTTGGCACGGGAGACGAAGAGATGCATCGTGCGGGAGGCGAAGCGGCATTGAACATATCACAGACACTTCCATCCACAAATCTTCTGAGATACAAAATTATCACAGACGGTTCGGATTCAAAACCGTCTATGATATTTATTAATATCACAGTCGGTTCTTCTTAATATCCGTCTGTGATATTTCATAGATGGTTTTAAACATGCACCGTCTGTGATATTAATAACTATTATAGACGGTTTGAAACATGAACTGTCTGTGATATCACATCTTCACATACGGTTTTTACCGTAGCCAGTAGCACAGACGTGCGCTAAACCAAAACCATCTGTGATTGTATTTAACACAGACGGTTCTGAGGAACCGTCCGTGATGAGGCGTCCAGGATAGCCCCTTTTGTAGTAGTGGGCGGTCGGCTACGAGGAAAACACAGCTCCAGATCTTGCGGCCGGCGAGATGCACCAGGAAGATCTAGATCTGGAGTTGCGGTGGCTAGCGCGAGGTCCGCAACCCACGCATTGCCATCCCCGAGGTCCACTGTCACCGTCTTCCTCCATTCAAGGTGCACCGCCTCCGCGTCGTCTCCTCTATCGACGATGTCCACATGCACCGCCCACGCGTTGCCGTCCCCAACGTCCACAAGGCCGCAGCCACTAGATCTGGCATTCCTGAGCCCACAACCGACGGATCCCGCATCATCAACCCCACTGGTGTCGCCCTTCTTCATCAGCTCCGGCGATGCACACCTCTAAGCGACGTCATCGCCTAATCTACACACCATTCTTCCTCAGCTCCCCTCATCGGTACATGACCTCTGGCCGCCCAAGTGCTCTGATGCTAGCGCCGTCGGATCTCGCCATCCCCACCGTCATCGCCGGATCCGATCGTTCTCGACCCCACTCGTCGATGTCCCCAAGGAACACCTCCCTATAAAGGTGCTCCACCGAGGTAGTCTTCGCCGATGTGCTCCGCTGAGATGCTTCGTGCACCTTCACCATGCGCATGTTCTGTTGGATCTAGCCATCACCAAGGTGCCTCCGGTTCTAGCCATCTGAACCCCTCCGCGTCAATCATCGTTGTCGTCCACCTTGCCGGCGTTGACGTCCTCGAGGAGTACACCACTGCCAAGGTCATCCTCCTTCAATCTGGCAAGGAGTACACATGTACTCATCCACCGCTCAAGGTACACCGCCGCCGCTCCTTGCGTGGACAGCACCGAGGCGATCTACGTCCACCGTGACTCCCCCAAGTATGTGTTGTCTCCGCTGCTGTGTGTAATCATCCTCGTTGACATTGCTACATCATCATCCTCACCCCTAAGTACGATGCACAATAGTTCATCATCCTCACCCCCAAGTACGCTGCATAGTAGTTAAACATCCTCAACCCTTTCGTACATTTGTCAATATGTGTTTTTTAGATGTGTACAGTGGATTATACAAAAATACTCCTTACATGTACATGGACAGTAGAAAATACTCCCTCATGTGTTGTACTGCTTTTTTTGCTTGTGTACAGTGGATTGTGTGCATGAGTATAGAGTACAGTATATGTATCATGCATTGTTGTGAAATGCTTCTCATATGTGTACTGTATATATATATATTATGCACTGTTGTAAAATACTTCTTTTGTGTAATATGATGACATGTAATTTTTTATAGTATATTGGTATAAGTAGAGTATGGAGTACATGGTTCAAAATTCAAATTTGAAACAAACTCAAGAGCATGGAAGAGAGAGAGAGAGTGATGGTGGGTCCCACATGTACTTTAATCTCTTGTAATCAGTGCAAAAATCCTTCTGCTGTTTCCTAAATGCAGCAACAAATAGGGATGGGAAATGGTAAAGGATAATCCGTGTTATCCGATATTCATATCCGAGAAAACGCAAATGTGGTAAGTAAAATCCGCATTCGAATAGTATTCATATCCGTATTCGGTGTTATTCGTATCCGGAAAAATGGATAGTATTTGTATCCGTATTCGATGTTATTCGTTTCTAGGAAAAAAAACTGGATAGTATCCGAAAAAACAAATACTATTCGGGAAAAATGAATACGAATACTATCCGTTTTTCCCAGATACAAATACGAATACTATCCTTTTTTTCCCCAAATACGAATACAAATACTATCTGAATTTTTCCTAGAGCGTTTATGTTTCGACAGGGTCTTGATTCGGTGCCGAATATGTGGCTGTTAGGTGTTGCTATGACTTGTGTAGACTGTAGACGTGTAGTCATATTACATAAATTTGTTCTACCGAGATTTGTCGCAAAAGTTGTAGGATATTCACATTCAATTGAATTGAGTACATATTCGATTTGGATTCGTATTCGTTATGACATTTGATTCGTATTCGTATTCATTTTAAAAATATGGATTCGTATTCATATTCAGGACTATTCGATTCGTATTTGTATTCGTTTTAAAAATATGGATTCGTATTCATATTCAGGACTATTCGATTCGTATTTGTATTCGTTTTAAAAATATGGATTCGTATTCATATTCGGGACTATTCGATTCGTATTCGATCCGTTTCCATCCCTAGCAACAAACATAAAATCAATTTTTGCGTGAATCTCGAGGTAGCAATGGAGAGGAGAGATTGTTGGTGCAGTTGCACGCGAGTGTAGATCGGTGTTTCCGTACCGACAACACTCTACTACTCTAGTATTGTCTAGCTATCCTCATTGCAAAACAAATAAACTTGTGACGATTCTAATATATATCGTAGGATGAACATAAGAACAAGGGCAAACTACATTCTTTTGATGCGCTTTGACGCCTTGAGTGTACACTCCCTACTTTAAGATGCCAGAGTATAGTTTCCCAATAAAAACCAGCAAAGAGAACCAAGACTTACTTGGGTAGTTAGTGGTGGTAGTTGTACTCTCAGCTCACCAGGGTTCAAACCCAAGGTTTGGCCCTACATGTCTCATTTAGGAGGGTTTTCTTTCAGTGAAAGGCAACGTGCCCGTCGCAAACGAGACGTCGGTGGCGACTTTGTCATTTCTCCATCAAGCTCTGCTTATCTAGTCTTCTGTAGGCATCGTGCATATGAGTGCGTGCATGTGACGGTGTGTATGTGTGTGGGCGTTTATGTGTTGTATAAGGTGTTTCACAAAAAAAAAACCAGCAAATATTAACGTATAATCGACATATATAGGATGATCTTGTCTCGTAATCTAAAAAAGGCTCTTTCGTTTGAGATTTTTTTTTTGAAATAATTTTTTTAAAACAAATTACAAAACTAGGCCATCATCCCAAAAAATTTCAAAAATAAGTCCCTATCACCAGTTGAACTGGCGACAGGAACCCTGAACAGTGGGGGTAGGTTCGTGTCGCTAGTTCAACGGGCGACAGGAATTTAGGAATTTTTAAATATAGCAAATAAACTCAAAAAATTACAATTTTTTTTGTGGAGCATCCAGATAGAGTGTTCTTGATTGTGTAATTTTTTCATAATTTAATCCATTCTGAATTTGTCTCCAAAATTCATTTAAGTATACTATTTGTAGAATTTGTAAATATACAAAATTAGGCCCAAAATTATGAATTTTTTTGTGAACACTCCTTACATAGTGTAATTTTTTAAAATTTTATATGTTCTGAAATTGTCTCAAAAATTCTGAATTTAGGTTTTCGATACATCGTACTTGATTGTGTACCCTTAATGTTTGAGATAATTTAAAACATATAAAATTTTAAAAAAATTACACAAACAATTACACTATGTAAGGAGCGTTTACAAAAAAAAATCATAATTTTTGGACCTCATTTTCTATATTTATAAATTCTACAAATAGTATACTTAAATGAATTTTAGAGACAAATTTATAATGGATAAAATTATGAAAACATTACACAAGCAAGAAAACTCTATCTGGATGCTCCACAAAAACATTTGTAATTTTTTGAGTTTTTTTGCTATATTTAAAAAGTCCTAGATTTTATCGCCATTGAATCGGCAATGTGAACGCCTCATCGTCGGGGTTTCGCCGCCAGTTCATCTGGCGATAGGACCTATCGCCAGATGAACTGGCGACAGGAACCTAATTTTGTAGTTTTTGGGGGCGATGACCTAATTTTGTAAATATTTTTAAAAAAAATATTATTTCCAAAAGAAAAATCGCTCGTTCGATACATCAATTTTTCCCCCAGAATATCCAACATTTTCCATACTACAGTTTATGTAAGAGTAGTATAAGATTGCGGCAAGTAGAGGACACCGTACGAACGCACAAAGGAAGAGTGGTGGAGTACGAGGCAGCATGGACCTAGACCGGAGCCTGGCTCGCTCGTCAACTTAGGCGGGTCTAATCGGAAGGGAGGCGCCGGTCGCGGTCGGGTTCGATTGCATGCAAGGTGTGCATGCCAAAGGCCAACGAGGGAGGTTGATTCCGTGGGGCCCACCTGGGAGTGAGAGTGGTGAGGATGCGGTGGACTCGCACACGTCTCCACGCACTCCCCCTCCCGCTTTCGACTACGTGTCGCGCCGTGATACGTTGTAACTCTCAATGGCCTCAGGAGAGGGGCCCATGAGACTATTGTCCATGGACGTGGGCCAAGTCACGCCGGCTCGACCCAACCCACCTGCACTCTCGGGAGATGCTATAAATAACCAAATCTAAGGCTATGCTATAAATAGGAAAAATCTGTTGTCAAGAAAATTAATAATGAATCTAAGTTGCGATATGAGCGGAGATTTATGCCATAAATGTTACCATATGGATCGTGATATGAACAAGAATTCTTCAAATCCGACTTGTCTTCCCAGCACATTAATTCCAGCAAAAAAAGAAGAAGAAGAAGGCACTACCGTTACACTTGCGTACACATACGGCGCCACACCACAGAGCCCGCACACCGGGACCGGGAGCCGGGAGGGTAGAGAAATTCGCTCACGAGGAGCAGGGGCCAGGAAGGAAGAGGAGAGAAAGCGAAAGATAAAGAGAGAGAATGCGCGGGGCCCACCCCCACCACTGTGGCCTCTGACACAGCTCACACCTTTGACGAAACGGCAGCCCGCAACCCAACCCCACCACCCCACCACAAAAAATAAAAATAAACACAAATCAGCAGGAAAAAAACTCAGACAAAGAAAAAGTCCGAGCGCAGGACAGGGACGGGCGCGATGGACGGCCCGGATCTGACCTGGGCCCGCAGTATTTTAATCCGCCCGAGAAGGAATACTAGAGAGCACAAAGGGAGGAAAAACAAAAGGCAAAAAGTGAGAGCACTGGCCCTTCCATTTGTTTATCGATATTTATTCACTCAACTGCCTTGGACTTAATACTGGACTGCCACTTCCACTGCTCCTGCTCCTGCTCCTTGCTTGTACCAGCCTCTCCCCTCCTCTCCTCCCTCTCCCTCTCCTCACGTCTCCACTCCACCGAGGAGGTGGCTCTGCGAGGTTTGCTCTCTCTTGCTCTTCTTCTTCTTGCTGCTTCTAAAATCGTGCGTGTGTATATATGTGTTCTATTTTTGAGAGTTTTGTTTCGTGGATCAAGTAGTTGCTTGAGCTGATGGAGTTTCTTGTTTCTGGGAGGGTGGATTGGATTTATTGTGTTTGTGTAGATCCCCTCCTTATTTTTTAGATTGTTTTTTAGGGGAATAGGGTAGTCATGGTCACGGGCATGTTATAGCCTTTCTCTTCTTGTAGGCTCAGGTGCTTCTTGGGTTGCCTGGTTGCCTAATTTTAGTATTGATTAGACCACCAAAATGCCATGTTCCCATGCTCACATGCCCAATTTTAGCTTAGCTGGTCAGGAATGTTTACCCTTGTGTGCCCCATGATCGTGAGAATCTCCTGCATCGGAGTGCTGTTTCTTCGGCCTTGAAATCTAAGGGGGTGGCAATTTTTTATGCTACGGAATTACTACAGTCATCAGCATATCAGCTCATGTGCCTCGTGTAATTTTTTTACTGTAGAAAAATGCTCATGCTGTGAACCCATCCCTGCATTAGTTTTATCTTTTGTGGGTGTTCAAGAATTGCAAGCCTAGGGCATGCGTTGAACCCTTGTCAAGATCAAACGGGGATCGAGAAGTGATTGGTTTGTGCGTACAGATAGGGGGAGGGAGTGATCGATGGAGGGGGTGGAGGAAGCGAACAGGGAGGCAGTGGAGAGCTGCCACAGGGTGCTCGCCCTCCTCTCCAATTCCCATGGCCAGCTCGTCCTCCACAAGGATCTCATGGAGGCTACAGGAGAGGCTGTCTCCAAGTTTGGTTCTCTAACCTCCAAGCTCACCAATGGCAATGGCCTCCAAGGCCATGCCAGGCTTAGAAAGATCAAGAAGCCCATGCCTATATTTGACAGCAAACTCTTCTTGGAGAGATCTGCATTGGTTGCTGCCACAGCAGCCAAGTCGTCCAACCCGAGCCCAATCACTAGCCTCCAGCTGTTTCCGAGGTACCACCAGATGGAGGGCTTCTCTTCAAAGGATCCAGTTAGGACCCAATTCCCCAAAAGGTTGCTTCTAGAGAACCCGGCAGTCGATTTGGATGGGTCATCACGGGGCCCGCCACTCCAGTTCATCCAGCCGGTGTCTCTTGCGCCCCCGGCTGGGACGCCAACCCCGGCATTGCCTCCGGCACATCTTCATTTCATCCAGCAGCAGCAGAGCTACCAGAGGTTTCAGCTCATGCAGCAGATGAAGATGCAGAGTGAGATGATGAAGAGGAGTGGCCTTGGTGATCAGGGTGGTAGCACTGGTGGTGGCAAGGGTGTCAACCTCAAGTTTGACAGTTCTAATTGCACGGCATCATCCTCCCACTCATTCCTGTCATCTCTGAGCATGGAGGGGAGTATTGCGAGTTTGGATGGCAGCCGCTCCAGCCGGCCATTCCAATTAGTTAGTGGCTCGCAGACGTCAAGCACCCGGAGTTAGGCCTCATGCAGAGGAGGAGGTGCACCGGTAGGGAGGATGGGAGTGGACGGTGTGCGACCGGGAGCAGGTGTCACTGTGCAAAGAAAAGGTTGGAATTCTTTGTGATAAACTGATATCATAGTACTAATATTATGGTCCTTTTTGTGTTTTTGTAAATCACTGTTTGTATGTAATTGCAGGAAGCTGGGGATAAGGAGGTCTATCAAAGTCCCTGCAATCAGTAATAAGGTTGCTGACATCCCAGTTGACGAGTTCTCCTGGAGGAAGTACGGGCAGAAGCCAATAAAGGGATCCCCGCATCCTAGGTATAGCTAAATACTTAAATCTTTTTTATCCCTTTAATCATTCCGTGGGATCTTGTGTTGCTTAGTCTGCTTCTGTTGGTGTTTACTGGTATCATCGGGGCTCTGATATCAATTTTGCTTTTGCATATATATGTATTGCACATGATAGCTGTACTTGCTCCTTGATTTTGTTATGTTAGGAAACAAGTAGGAATTGGTTACTCTCAGGTGTTATTTTTGTTTATTTAGAGTTAGAGCTTCTCTATTCTTGTTTCGGTAAAATTAAGTATTTGCCCATGTCTTAGGACGCATAATCCTCTACGAAGTATTCATCAGAAAGGTTTACTGATTTGGATATATATATATAGGAAAACCCTCTGGCCTACAGTAAAGAAGAAACACCGTGGCGGGGGCGGAGGCCCAAGTCCTCCCTTGCCCATTGGGCTACTGCCCAGTCCGCACTGATTTGGATAATTGAAAAGGATTTTTAGCCCTTGAGATAACGGGTTGGAAGTTTTAAGGCTAGATTTCATCGTCCAGCTGTTTAGATACTTCTTATAGCGAAAGGAGATTGACATTTCCTTCCGAAAAGGGGTAATTTTGTTTTTAATCAAGTCATGCAGTTTCATTCTGAGTTTGCAGTAAGCATACATGCAGTTTAAAAGCAACCTGTTCTAATTCTGGTAGTGTGCCTATTGCAATCCAAGAAAGGTTATAACCAACCACCTCTCCCCAGCACACTTTACTCTGTTCTTTTTTCAAAGTGGCAGCTTAAGAATATTCATGTATGTTCGTCGTCCTGCAGGGGTTACTACAAGTGTAGCAGTGTGAGGAGCTGCCCAGCGAGGAAGCATGTTGAGAGGTGCGTCGATGACCCCTCGATGTTGATTGTTACCTATGAAGGCGATCACAATCACAACCGAGTGCTAGCCCAGCCAGTGTGACCTTTCAGGCTTTCAGTTGCAGATCGCTTCGATAGCCTCCCGTTCTAGAAAAAAGATATAGAAGAAGAAGAAGAAGAGCCTAGTTTGTACATATTGTTCTGTTCCTAACTGTTGGGGCGAGAGTCAGCTCTTGCGGAAGAATCCATGGCGAAAGGAATTTATCGCATAGATGGTCGATGTGTTTCTCACCAAAGACTCATAATTTTGTAGCTTTTTTTTTCCTTTCTTTCTCTTTATGTTGGTCCTAGGAGTATCATGTGGTGTGTAGTGTAACATTCAGCTGCAGTTATATGTCGGGAGGGGGTGGGGTGGTGTTACTGTTAGGGGATTGGAGAAGGCAGGCAGGGCCTATAAAAGTTGCAAACACCTAGGAACAAAATGTACCCTCATCTTCAGTCGAACGGTACAATCTTGCTGATTGAAATCATCCAGTGGTTTGTCATGTGTTTGTTAGCGCAAGTGATGATTCTGTGATGGGATTGCCAGGCTTCAATCCTGCGGCATTTTGTACTGAGATGTGTCCTGCCATTGAGAGGCCGGTTTCTTGCAATCTGCATGTACCCAGTGTCTCCCTGGTCCCTTGATTTTTGGCATGTCCATGTAGAGGGTTCAGACGTTCAGTTGATTTCTCTGTTTTGAGGTCTTGGTGGGATCAGTACTCACGGGCTCGCTTCGAGCTCTGACAGATAGGGCGAGGTATTTTGACCTTTTGCACGCGTGCCACGTAAGCAATGGCGTTTGATAGGATTTCTGAAGCATGGCAACACACTGAGGGCTGTTTGGCATGACTACTGCTTCTCTGAAAAAAAAAATCGGGTGGGCTGAATGGCTGAGCTGAAGATGTCTGTTTAGTGGTCTATCTTTTAGGTTGGTTGGCTGGAGCTTATAAGTTAGCAAATGTCTTAAATGTCTCTGAGGCAAATGATGGCAATTAACAACAACTAACGACAATTGACAATTAACCGCAAATAACCACAATTATTGACAACTAACGACAATTGGCCGCAATTAACCGCGACGCGGGAGGTGGGGCGGTGGAGGTGGTGCGGGAGGAGGAGAGAAGCCAGGGCGACGGTGGCGGTGTGGGAAGAGGAGGGAAGTTGAGGCGGCGGCGGAGACCGAGACGGCGTCGGTGTGGGATGAGGAAGTTGGAGAGAAGCCCAGCTGGCGGCGGAGACCAAGATGACGGCGACATGGGAGGAGAGAAGTTGGGGATAGAGGCGGCATTTTGGAGCTTGGGGAGGCGAAATGAGGAGTGGTTTGGGTATTTTGGAGTTTATATATGATAGCATTGGTGGGAAATTTCATCCCAACTTCAGTGGCAAAGTTCCAAAACCAACCCGCCCAAGTCGTGGGAAGCTGCCCTAGGCCGGCTTCCGGCTTCCCCACATTGAAAACGGCTTCCGACTTTTTCAAAAGGGGCTACTAAAAGTGGTCCCAAATAGGCCCCGAGGCTTTCTTGCCTCCAAGCTGTAGGCTGTAGTGACAAAATACATTAGAATATTTGTGCTTGCTACAGAGCAAAAGACGATAAGTGTTGAGTTTGAGTGCCATTCGAATTGAGTTTGAGTGTAACACGAATTTCGTTTCCTACTTCAACTCATAGTTCTACTATTACACAGAGTTTTTCATATACCACTATAAATATATCCTTGTAGTCTATAGAGAAGAGTGAGAGCTTCATTGTAAATATCTCCTCATATAGTGATATTGCCTTCGTGCGCCCGTGGTAGTGGTGGCCAAATGGGCGAAAGACGACACGACCATTTAAACCACCGCCCGATAAGGCTCTGAAATGTCGGGCCGTGTCGCGTTTGCATTACCGCACGGTTGTTATTCGACGGCCGAGGCCGGCCGTGTAGCCGCTTTAGCCTCGAAGTTGGCTAGTAGTAGGTCGCATAGATGCTGCCACGAATAGATCGACTCTTGTGGCTAATTTAACAGCCACGACTGAGCAGATCCTTCGAGCACAATAGGAAGGTAGTTGGCCATGATATGCTCTCCACCTCCTGCTGCTCGAACAGTAGTGATATAGATTTGAAGAAACTCAATGAGATTTTGTGACCCATCAAACTTCTCTATGTTCACTGGTCAGAACCGGGGCAGCCAGCAAACTGCTCGAAGGTCAGGCAAAAACACCCGACATCCGGTAATAATATCATAATGCCTTTTTTGCGGAAAATAATGGCTGACATCACTAGGCGATCGCACTCGATGATACCCTATGGTAAGTGGACCTGACCTATCATAAATCTCAGCCCTACAAGGGTAATACTCCTCGAATCCTCATACTCCATCTGCTGGTGCAGATTTCTTGGAAGAAGTGGTGAATGACCACTTCCTCTAGGGTTCAAGGGACTCTTCTCCGACTAGGGTCGTGGTTAGGAGATCGACCAGACCGGTTGTCTTGTCATTCTCCACGAGGAGAGTCATCTGAACGACTGACGTTCGATGGAGTTGTCCCGGTACGACTACCATTGTGTCTCGATGTCTTCGCATGATCTCTTGAGCAAGGAGGTCATAGCCTGGCACTTGTCCAAGCTATTGAGTCGGGTTTTCGATCAGGTCATTAGTTCGTTGTAGTTCTTGAGCTTACTCTGACTGGTATTAAATGCGCCCTAGTAAAGACCTCTGGGTAGCAATTCTTCTTCTTTGAATGGTTTTAGTCAGTCGGTGCATGCTTCAGTGGAGAGCGATCATTTCTAGGACTTCGGCCACGCTTATGAAGGTGGGGACCCCGTTCATCACCGGAGGCGTTCCCGCCAGCCCTAAGTGAGTGTGCGATGGGAAGCATCTCCAGTCCCGTCTCTTGGAGAGAGATTAGGATCTGAGGAGAGGACAAAGACCTCCTGGGTGCTATTATATCCACTCGCGTCTAAGTCCTCTTGACTCGCGGAGTAGTTGAAAGATAATGCCTCACGACTTAGAGCAATCCCCTCTAGGAATGGGAATTCCGGGTTATAACCGTCTCCGACTGAAGGTGAACTCTATGGGGGTGTAGTCAAATCCACAAGTGAAGCGGGCTCGACAATGTACCTCGTGGGGGTAACCGAAGGGTGACGGTTATCAGGTGATTGAGTCTGAGAATTATGGATTCCAGGACTTGTTGTGCTAGACCGGATAGCCTCAGACGGGCTTGAACATTTGGAGAGGGAACCCTTGCCGTACTCTGTACTCGTCGTGGTGCGATCATGACCCTAGTTGGAGGGACCCTTGCCCTTTGAAGAGTCTGGTTCCTCATCTATGCGTAATTTCATGAGGGAGAGAGCTCCCTCATCAACCTTGTCCGTGACATGGTCTCCTGGGTCTAGTGAAAGATCTCTGGAAACGGCGTTGCCATCAGATGAAATGATGCTCTACTTGTACTCGTAGCAGGCATCTTTTCTCAAAATGAGGGAGCAGAGCACAACTTGACGTTCCTTAAACCACACAAAAAAGCAGGGGATTTTATACAGGTTCGGACCTTCTCCTAAGAGAATAATAACCCTATCCTGTGTTGTTGTATTAACTATGCGTTGCAACAGGGAACAAATCACTAGAACTTGGGCTTAATGACTACTTGTCGTGTGCTCGTTGTTGTTGTTCTTGTCCTCTGTCCACCGGCTTTACTCCTTATATAGCGCGTGAAGGGGTGACCGTTGTCCCGTATCAAGAGGCGTCACCGTTTGATGAAATACGCACGTTCAATAATGGTTATTGTCATAAACTAACCCTCCCACATCGTCTTGCAGTTATATCAGAGACAGAGGCTTAATACGTGAAGTTATCAAGAAGAATAACAGCACATATTAACTACTGTGTGTATTAAACACAGCACATAAGTGTCCCTAGTCGATTGGGCCCACATATCTGTAGGCTTTGTTGACCATAGGGTGGTTGTAGTTGACCTGGTCATAGTAAAGCTTACAACCATGAGGTGATCATAGTAAGACTTATGATCGTAAGGTGGTCGTATGAAATCTTATGACCACTAGGTGGTCGTAGAAGAACTTACGACCATGTAGGGTGGTCGTAAAATGGTTTACGACTACTCGGCTATGTTTCTCCCTTATTAATGATAAGGGGTATCCTCATGAATAACATGAATATATTACTATGTATAATAACAATTACAGATAAACAATTTAATTAATTGAGGATTATTATATCACCGTCAACGATAATCAAGGTGGCATAATGACAAGTAGGTAATTTGCTACTCCCATAAAACAGTTGATATACAAGTAGCATTCATGTCGATATAAAACAATATACTTTTACAACATGATCAAAGGTTACAACTTACCTTAGCCTTGCTCGGTTACGACTTGCCTTGGCCTTGCTCGGTTACCACACTCTGATCTTCGAATCCTGCTTCTACTCCTTGAAAATCGTTATCTAAACGAGAGAGAGTGAAAACAAATGAGGCAAAAATAAATTCAAAAGAAATTATAATAAAATCCAAAATTAACAAAACTAGTTGTCGTAGTTACGAGACTAGACAGTAGAGTAAGGGGGGACCCTCCGATAACCGAAGGGTCCTCAAGAGGGGACTAGCTGTCAGTAAGTCACACACTTGTATTACCATGTGATCCTTATACAAAGCCAAAAAGCCTCCCCGCTCAATGGGGGCAAGGGTGGCTATTTATAGCTCTCCTAGGAGGTATACAGAGTTACAAGTTTACCCCTTACTAGACCCTATGATGATAGGGGCTGCAGGGACCTTTCCTATCCCTAGTGCTAGCTTCTAACACGTGGTGGGCAGCCCTAGACTTGGTCTACCCTGTTGGTGTATCGGTCCAGGGGTGCAGTAACCCATCCGGAGCCCCTGGCTCTTCGAACCCTCTGCAGCCCTTCGGGGCACTTCGTTGGGCCCTCTCGTCGCCGGTGGCTCGGCGCTGAGCGGACCCCTCGGGATCCCTTCGGAGGGCTTCGGGATTCTTCGGAGGGCTTCGGGATTCCTCCGGAGGGCTTCGGGACCCCTCGCACATCTTCCGTACCCTTCGGGGATTATTTGCAGCGTCTGGCCCCCTGGCGACTTTGGCCATCGTGGTGTGCGCGCTTCGCTCTTCGCCAGGTCGTGGGGGCCGTTGTGCCGCCCCTACGACAAGCCCCTCGCGGTTGAGGTCTTGCTTCGTCATGGCTGAAACCGCGCCTCTTCCCGGAGGGTACAGTACACCGTCCCCGCCGGCTGGCGCGCGTTAGTCTTTGTGGTGGTCGTCGGGTTGCGGCGCTTATCATCTGCTTTCGCTCTTCGGTTGTTTCATTCGACGCGCCTTTTCGCTGTTAGGCGCGCGCTTCGAGGCGCCGCCTTGCGTTATGGCGGCCGAGTCAGCGCGTACTTCAATGTGACGCCTCGATTTTCGTGCGCCCTAATGGATTGCTGCCTGCCACGTGTCGCGTGTTAGTTGGCGTTGGGCTCCTCGTTTTCTGTGACTTGGCGGGGCCGCCTATAAAAAGGTGGCCTTGGGTCCCATCGCCTTCGGTTGCGCGCATTTGTCCGTAGCGATTTCTTGTTGTTTGGTCTTCCGCTTCTCCCCCGCCCTTCGGTTCCCAAGGGGGCTTGTGTGTTGCTTGCGAGGTTCGCTTTCACCACTGGCCTCGGCGGCCGGAGCGTTTTAGCTCGTGCTTGTCGCGATGACCAAGCGGGCGAAGGATGAAGGTGGCGTGGTGTCATACACCGACGAATTTGGGCGATCGTTGGTGGATCGCCGGTCTTGTGGGCCTGCAAGCGAGGAAGATCGCGAACACGGGCGGCGTTCGCGCCCCCGGGTTGGAGGTTGTTCCTGCCCCCGAGGAGGAGGAGACGATCGTCTTCGTGGCCTACCTGGATGCGGGTCTTCGTCTGCCTTGCGTTGATACGATGTACCACGTCCTTCAATTGTACGGGGTGGACCTGGCCTAGTTGACACCTAACTCGATCGTGAAGCTTGGGGTCTTCGAGAGAAGGACACGGGGGAGACCTTGAATTTCGGCAGTGTCAACTTTCAACCAAGGCGTGCCTCCTCCACTACCTACCCGCCCCGACCGCACGGAACAGGTGGGATACTGATTGGACCCGGCGGTGGTTCTATCACAAGTGTTCCGACGAGGCCGGGCTTTGCTCCGCCGGGGGGCCTATCGAGCTTATCGCAACGCCCATCATCGACCTTTCACCCCGGGAGGAGGGTCTACTACGCGTGCTACTTAACGTGGCGCGGCGCATGTCGATGCGGGACTTCGTAGAGGAGTTTTGTGCGCTCCGGGTGTGGCCGCTGGCGCAGAATTGGGAGGTTGTGCTTGACGAGCCGAGGGACGGGATGCCTGTCCTGAAATTCGGGGACCGCACAGGTGTGTCCGTGTGTGTGTATGCGTGGTTTTTTTTACATCTGCATCCCCTGCGCAGTTTTGCCTCTTGCGGAGGCTGAGCGTGTTGCGGAGCAGCTCCTTGGACCCTACACGGGGGAGGAGCATTCGAAGCGGGTGAACACTGTGCACGAGCGTCGGTTGAACCGTGCGTACCAGGATCCGAACACCCGTTTACCAGAGCGGCCCGACCCTAACGCTGGGAAGAAGAAACGAGTTCGAGGTCCAGACTCCAGAGGAGCTCGAGTGCCTAAACCCAATTATTTGTCTTGGTTGACGTTATCATGGCGCCGTGGCGATTAAGCGAACCTCATTGCGGGTGGCTCGGCTGGGCCGTCCTCGAAGAGGGTGTCGCGGGAGCCCGTGGTGCCGGGACAGGCGAAGAGCGCCGCGAGCTCGTCCACGGGGTCCCTGGTTGCTCCTCCGCCGCTCGAAGCGTGGAGGCGATTGCTGAATTCGTTTGGGATTGCGGCATGGCCCTCGAGATCGTCTGTGGCACCCCTTCGCATGTTTATGGTGCGGGAACCGAGGATCTGTGGTCGAGGCTCGCACCGATCTCGATCGGGCGGGTCGGCGAGGGGATCGTGGAGGCGGCGCCGCCGTGAAGCGTGCCGCCACGGAGGATCGCTGGATGAGGACAAAGATGTGGCGGTGGCGGTGCTCGCCCGAACGAAGCGTGGTAGCTGCGGCCTTTTGGCGGCGTGCGCGAACAGGGCCACTCGCTTCCGATTTTGGTCACCAGGCCGCCTTCCGCGAGGAAGTGTCGAACTTTGCGCTCCGCCCGTGCGTGTCTCGAGCTCTTCGTGAAATGGAGCACGGAGAAGATGTTCCGGAGCGTCGAGGCGAACGTGATAAAGGTTGGTCCCGATAACCGTCCCGCTTGTTATGAGCAAATTGTTGACATGTTTCTTGGCAGACTATCATTCTCTCGCGGTCGCTAGAGAGGGACATCCAGAGCAGCTACGCGGAGATTCAGCAGCGAGTTGACCTAGAGTTCGCTCGGAGCGAAGAGCTGGCTGCCACGCGTTTGGCCCTTGCTGAGAAGGCGGAGGGGCTGGAGGCCAAGGTTGCCCAGCTAGAGGGTGAGCGCCGCACCCTTCAGGAGGAGGTTGAGATTCTGCGCAGTGCCCGCTCCGTGCTTGAGGCGGAGATTACGACGAGGCGATGCATCTCATTCTCACCGCCTGTGAAGGCTAAATGGGAGGCATTGGACCGCATGGGGCGCCATCGTGAGCTTCGGTGCGTGCCCCCCCTGCGGAGGCATACCGTGGACCCGATTAGCGACCACCCTCGGCCGCCGTCTTGCGGAAATGTTTCTCCGGTTGCTCGTGCCTATGGTAATCATTGCGCGAAGACGGCGTGGGCGGCGCCTTTGTTTCCCTCTGTGCGGTGGTTGTGGTCACGTTGATCGCTTTCGGTCTTTGGTGCGTGCCGTCGCCTCCATTGCGGAGGTCGCTTTAGGTCGAGGCGAGTCGCGAGGGCGAGCAATGCCCTTGCCAAGGAGTTCTGGGCTTTGTTTGGTCGGGACGCTACCATGGAGTCGCTCCGGACGTCTTTGGCCCAGAAGTATAAACTAAAGGGTCCTACGGATGGTGCAAGCGTAGCGGAGTGGAGGGCCGACCCCGGAGGCATGTTGTGACGCTCCGGCCATCTTCCTGGGGAATCGTTGTTTTAGGGTTTGGGCTCCTCCCCTTTTTTTTGCTCCACCTGACACCGCTACTTGGGCCAGTTGTTGACTATTCGTGGCTTGTAACCGTTATTTTGTCAATCAATATACACCGAAAAGAAAGGGGGGTTTCTTTGCTGTTGGGTGCCTGTTTCACGTTGGCGTTTGCTCTACTCAGGGGGGTATGTTGTTTCGCCGTACCGCCGGACGAGGTGCGGTTCCTCCGTGGTGGCGTACGAAGTCCTATGCTCCTTTGCGTGATTCGAAAGATGAACGACTGCTGGTTTGCAAGTGGCCTCGGAGGATTTGTTACCGCGGTATAGTGTGCCATGGTGCAAAATGGAAATGGTGGAAAAAGGAAAATCCGGAGGGGTCTATGAAGAGGTTCTTTTTGTTGCGGGAGCGGAAGGCCTTGGAGGCGCGAGTTGAAATACTATCCTTCTGGCTGAATCGCGGCGTAGTGGGTGCGCCCGAGGGGCCATCTTCTCGGCCTCTTCCTACGGTCTCCTCGAGCTCTTCGGAGGACTCGACAAGCTGCGCTGTGGAGTGGAGTATGCGCGCCTCATGGCCACGCATCCGTCTGACGAAGAGCTACTCGAGTGGGTGCTGCGAGAGCAGCGCGAGCGCGAGGCGAACGACTTTGCACCCGCGTGCGGCCGATAGGTCATGTGCTCGCCATTCTGTACGGCCGTGTATTTGTGCTGGTGTATAATGTATGTGACGGGTGAATGAATCAATACATATGCGTTTTTATTTTCTCGCTGCATGTGTTTTATCTTTGCGTTCGCGCCGGTAGTGCTTCGGAGCGCCCTCTCGCTTTGTTGCGAGGGGGATGCGAAGCTCGCGCCGTCCCCATATATATATATATATATATTTTTTTTTCGATAGGGCCCCGGGGCGCCCTAACTATATTTATTTTGCGAGGAGGAGGCGAAGCCTCGCGCCGTCCCCCATACTTTTTTAGATAGGGCTCCAGGGAGCCCTAACTATATTTATTTTGCAAGGGGGAGGCGAAGCCTCGCGCCGTCCCCCGTACTTTTTTAGATAAGGCCCCGGGGAGCCCTAACTATATTTATTTTGCGGGGAGGCTAATCTCGCCGTCCCCATACTTTTTAGATGGGGCTCGGGGAGCCTAACTATATTTATTTTATGGGGGAGGCGGCCTGGTGCCGTCCCCATACTTTTTAGATAGGGCCGGGGGCCCTAACTATATTTATTTTACGGGGGAGGCGAGCCTGTACATCCCCATACTTTTTAGATGGGGCTCGGGGCCCTAACTATATTTATTTTATGGGGGGAGGCCTCGCACCGTCCCCATACTTTTTAGATGGGGCTCAGGAGCCCTAACTATATTTATTTTGCGAGGGGGAGGCGAAGCCTCGCGCCGTCCCCCATACTTTTTTAGATAGGGCTCCGGGGAGCCCTAGCTATATTTATTTTGCGAGGGGGAGGCGAAGCCTCATGCCGTCACCCCCGGCCTGGGCTGGCGGTCGGACGGCCTCAGGTCGGGTTATGAGTCGCGCGTTACGCCTGCTCGTGTGATTCGTTTATACCGTGCCCGCGGGGGGCATTGGTGTGCATCGGGGCGCGAGGCCATGTGCGGTGGCTTTGTTTATACACTCATGCCCGCAGTGGGCATCGGTGTGCAAAGGTGCGAGGCCATCTGTGGTGGCCGTTTATATACTGCGTGCCGTTGATGGGCATCGGTGTGCCGGTGCGAGGCCATGCGTGGTGGCCGTTTATACACTCGTGCCGCCGTGGGCATCGGTGTGCATCGGGCGAGGCCATGTGCGGTGGCCGTGTATACACTCGTTCGCAGATGGGCATCGGTGTGCCGGGCGCGATGTTATGCGCGTGGTGGCCGTTTATACACTCATACTGCGGTGGGCATCGGTGTGCACCGGGCGCGAGGCCATCTTGTGATGGCCGTTTATACACTCGTGTTCGCCGTGGGCATCGGTGTGCAGGCCGGGAGCCATCCATGCGGTAACCGTTTATACACTCGTGCCCGCAGTGGGCATCAGTGTGCACCTAGGCGCGAGGCCTTTCGCGGTGACTTCGTTTATACACTCGGAGGGACCAGTCAAAGTGGCGAGGCATACAATTTTTACCATTTGGACAGATAGACCCCCGGACGAAGCTATTTTGCAGCAAAAGTCTATACATGCCCCAGCCTTGTGAAGGCAGCGGGGCTATTCTCCGGGCGCAGCCGGTTCATACACGATTGCTAAGGGTAGAACTTTCGTTGGGATTTAATGTTCCAGGTATGGCCCAACTGGTCTCCCTCCGGGGTTGCGATGCGGAACGCGCCGGCCCTTGTAGTGCCTATGACGACATACGGTCCTTCCCACTTGGACTCCAACTTGCCGAGCGCTGCTTGGTTGGTGGATCGTTTTAGGACGAGATCGCCCGGGGCGATGTGGCAGGCTTTGACCCTTCTGTTGTATGCCCTGGCGACGCCTGCGCTGTATCTTTGCATGGTCGAGACAGCCTGTATGCGTTGCTCCTCGAGGAGGTCGAGCGAGAGCTCCCGTTCTCCTGGGTTTGTCTGGGTTGTAGCTCGGTAAGAACTAGCAGCGAACTCCGCTGGCGTCATGGCCTCATCACCGAAGAGGAGCTTGAAAGGAGAAAAGCCTGTGGCTCTGGTGGGCGATGTGCGTATTGACCAAAGGGCCTTCTGGAGCTCTTCGGGCCATAGTCCCTTGGGCAGACCTACAAGGCGCTTCTTCAGCCCGTCAAGGAGGTTGCTGTTGGCTCGCTCGACGGCTCCGTTGGACTCTGGGTGCCTGACGGAGGCGAAGCATAGCGTTATGCCTACGTCGTTACAGAACTTTCAGAAGTGGTCAGAGTCGAACTGCTTTCCGTTGTCGGCGACGACGTGCCTTGGTACGCCGTACCGGCAAATGATGTTTTTCCACACGAATCGCTGGGCGGCTGCGGCGGTGATGTTGGCGACCGGTTCGCTTCGACCCATCTTGAGAAGTATTCGATGGCGACGAACGCGAATCGGAGGCTACCCTTGGCTGCGGGGTACGGGCCGATGATGTCCAACCCCCAACGTGCGAAGGGCCACACCGGCGGCACCGGCTGCAAAGGAAGCGCAGGCGCCTTTGGGTTGCGACTGGCCCACTGGCACCCCTGGCATCGCTGGACGAGGTCTTGTGCGTCTCGGAGCGCCGTCGGCCAGTAGAAGCCTTGGCGCAACGTCTTCCCCACGAGGCCCCGAGGCGCCTGGTGTGCGCTGCATAAGCCCTCGCGGACGTCCTTGAGGAGTGATTGACCTTCCTCCGTGATACCGCGGTAGCGACAAAAGCGCAGACACCCCCTTATGCGGCTCGTCGGAGACCATATAATAGTTTCTTGCTCGGCAACGGATGCACTTTGCTTCGGCCGGGTCTTCTGGTTCTTCCCCGGCGAGGTACTTGATAATGACGTCTCGCCCGATCCGTTGTGGGGCTACTCCACGTTCGTGGGCGGCACCGGTATGCGCTTGCTCTTCTTGGTGACGGCCCTTGCGCCAGGCGGAGCCCCTTGCGCTTCGTTCGGGGCGGAGGGTTTCATGAGGACTTCATAGAAAACCTCCGAGGGGGGTCCCTCTCTGGAGCTTGCCATTTTTGCCAGTTTGTCGGCCGCCTCATTGTTTCCTCTAGGAATGGCTTGTACTGTGATTCCGTGGAAGTGCTTCGCCGCTTCGCGCACCGCGGCTAAGTAATGGCTCATTTCAGGACACCTTGCAACGAAAGTCTTGTCAAAGTGGCCTGTCATCAGGCGGGAGTCGCTCTTGATAACGATGCGCTTCGCTCCGAGGGATCGCGCTTTACGGAGGCCCAGCAGCAGCGCTTCGTACTCCGATGCGTTGTTCGTGGTCGGGATGTCGAGGCGGGCGGCATGTGATGCGGTTCGCCCGTCTGGGGAAACTAGGATGGCCGCGGTGCCGGCCCCTGCGGCGCACCACGAGCCGTCTGTGTACATTACCCATGGTGTTTCCACCACGGTTGGGCTGTCCTCCGCTTACGGGGTCCACTCAGCAACGAAGTCTGCCAGCGACTGCGATTTGATGGTCGTTCTTGCCGCGAAGGTGACGTCGAAGGGCGCTAGCTCCACCGCCCATTTGCCTATCCGTCCGGAGGCATCTTTATTTCGGAGCATCAGCGCCAAGGGGTAGGATGTGGGGACCTTGATGGGATGCACCAGGAAATAGTGCCAGAGCTTTCTCGATGCCATGAGCAAAGCGTACGCGAGCTTCTCAAGCTCCATGTAGCGGATTTTGGCTCCTTGCAAGGCCTCCGATACATAGTATACCGGTCGCTGGCTGGTCCGCTCCTGGATGAGCACCGCGCTCACCGATGACGGAGTAGCGGCGATGTACAGCAGCAGCTCGGCTCCCTGCTCCGGACTGGTCAAGCTTGGTAGCTGTGCGAGGTACAACTTCAGGTCCTCGAAGTCCTTCTGGCATTCCTCTGTCCACCGGAACGGCTCCGTGCCCCGGAGTGTCTTGAAGAACGGTAGTGCTCTCTCGGCCGAGCGAGACAAGAAGCGGCTAAGGGCGGCGATGCGGCCCGTCAGTTTTTGTACATCGCGAGCATTGTGCGGGGGCTTCATCTCTTGGATGGCCCTGATTTTCTCCGGGTTGGCCTCAATCCCTCTCTCCGAGACGAGGAAACCGAGGAGTTTCGACCTTCACTTCAACGCACACTTTTCGGGGTTGAGTTTTATGCCCTCCGCTCGAAGGTTGGTGAAGGTTTCTTGGAGGTCCTGGGCATGCGTCCCTTGACTTGCTTTTAATGACTATGTCGTCGACGTATGCTTCGCGTTTCGCCCTTGAAATTTGGGTGGCTAAGACCTTCGTGATGGCCGCAAACGCGTCGCCCCGTATCCTTGAGGCGAAGGGCATGCGTTTGTAACAATATGTTCCCATCGGGTGATGAAGGCGATCTTGGTTCGTCCTCCTCCGCCATGTGCACCTGGTGGTAGCCGGAGTAGGCGTTGAGGAAGCTCATGAGCTCGCAGCCTGAAGTTGCGTCCACCAGTTGGTCGATGCGGGGTAAGGGAAAATCATCCTTGGGGTAGGCCTTGTTGAGGTCGGTGAAGTCGACACACATGCGCCATTTGCCCGTCTCCTTCTTGATGAGGACCGGGTTTGCCAGCCACTTGGAATATTTGATTTCGCGAATGACTCCGCTTTTCAGCAACTTCAGGATCTCCTTCTTGGCGGCCTGGAGGCGGTCGGCCGACATGTGCCGCAGCTTCTGCTTTTTGGGCGTCGCGTCGGCTCGAAGGGCTAGCCTGTGTTCGATCGTTGCCCTTGCCACTCCTGGGAGGTCTTCGGGCCCCCAAGCGAAGGCCTCTGCGTTCTTCATGAGCACCCAGGGGCTGCGTCGTGCGCCGCCTCGGGTGGAGGTCCAACTCGAGGGCCACCGTCTTCTCTGGTGAGCTGTCCCTTAATGCCACTCTTCGGAGGTGACCTTGCGGTTTGTGTTTCGGGGCCCATCTTGCGGAGGGTGGTGCTACCTCGCCCCAGTTGGGTCCCACAGCGTGTACGTGGCGAGCCGGAGACAGCACTTCGAGCTCTATGTGTCGTGCGAGGTCTTGATCTCCGCGGACCGTGATGATGCCCGATGGGGCGGGGAGCTTCATGCACAAGTAGTTGTGGTGAGCTATTGCGCCGAAGGTGTTTAGCGTGGCTCGACCGAGGATTGCGTTGTACTGATAAGTCATCTGGACCACGTCGAACGTGACGACCTCGGTTCGGGATGCGAAGTCGTCGCTGAATGTGACGGCGAGGCGGATCTGTCCCAATGCCGTGACAGGCGCTCCTCCGAAACCTAGTAGGGGGATGCCCGGAGGTGTTAGGCGATCACGAGGAATCATCATCTTGTCGAAGACGTCCACGAAGAGGAGGTCTGCTGAGCTCCCTCCGTCGACGAGGACGCGCCTTACTTCGAAATCCGCGATGTTGGCCGAGATGACGAGGGGATCTTGGTGCGGAAAATACACCCCGCGAGGATCTTCGGGTCTGAAAGATATGGGTATTTCGGAGTAGTGGGGTGGGCTCGAGGCGGGGTACATCGCCACGTGGTGGATCTGTCGGGCGTACGCTTGCCTCTGCCTCTTCGAGGAAATGCCGAGCGAGGAGCCTCCGGTGATCATGTTGATTACCCTCCGGTGCGCCTCGGCCCGGCCACCTATGTGCGGTATTGTCGGTGGTGCGGGGAGTTGGTTGTCAGCTGCGCTCCGGCCATCATGCTTTGCAGGTTGGTCGCGGCGCATGTAGTCCTGCATGGCGGCGATAGTGCGGCATTCGCTGGTTGTGTGCGACCCCTCACCATGGAGGTCACAAAACTGCGAGGTGCTCGTTCGCGGTTATCGGCCGGCATCCGTGTTTGACGCGCCGCCTGACCTCGGCCAATGACGCCGCGTCTTCCTCCTTCGTTTCGTGGCGCGCCGTCTACATGGTAGACTCCCCGGCCTTTTTGCCTGTAGTCATTGTTCCGTGGCCTGCCGGATGTTCCGGCCGGAGTCGTGGTGACCGCTTCCTTCGAAGGGGCCACAGTTGGTGTTGGAGTCGCCGTCGCTCCCCTCCGTATTGTCTTCCTCCTTCGGGCGTACTCCTCCATTTTGTCGAAGAGTTCGCCCTTTGTCTTGTAGCGGGCTTGCGTGCGGCCTCTCAGCGGCCGTTGCGGAGGCCGCACGTTGCTACGTTGATGATGGTTGTCTCGTTGACGCGTTGTACCTGGCACTTGACCTCTGCGAACTTCCTGAAGAAGCTGCGGAAGGATTCATCCGGCGCCTGCTTCACTCCGAACAAGTGTCCAGCGTCCTTTGGCTCCGTGTAGTTCCCCTGGAAGTTGTTGCGGAGCAGGTCCCGCAGCTGCTCCCACGCATATACGGAGTGAGGAGGTATCGTGAAGAACCAAGTCAACGCGACGCCCTTGAGCGCTAGGGCGACGCTTTTTGCCTTCGTGGTATCGTCTCCTCCGACGGCCTCAATGGCGGTCTCGTATACCCGGAGGAATTGTGAGGGGTCTGTGGACCCTTCGTACGTCGCGACCTCCGGCATCTTGAATCCTCGAGGCCACCTGGCTGCCTCCAGCCCGGCGCTCAATGGCGAGTTTGGGTCGCCTCGGAGCACCGGGGTGTCGGTGGCGGGGGTGGGTTCCTCGTTCGTCGGCGGTTGTCGGAGTGGGACCGGGGGGGTGCGGTAGTGGGCTCCGCTCCGTTCTGCGGCATTTGTCAGAGTGGGGCGGCGAGGGTTGTCTCTAGCGGTCTTTGGAAGTGCCGGCTCTGGCGGAGGCCGCCGATTCTTCTTTGGAGAGTTTCGAATGATTCTTGGCTCGCTCCCCCGTGCGCCGAGTTGTTCACTTCTTCCTCCGAAGCTTGGGCGGGGGGTGCATTTGTTGCTGCGGCTCGGCCCCTTTTGGCCCTCGGGGTTGCAGGGGCCGAGGCCGCCGCGGCTGCTTCGACTGCCGAGGCCTTCGGTCTGGCCCTCGTTCGGGGGGCCATCTTGATATGCCGTGCTTGTGCTTCGCGGCTTACCTGCCGGTCCCCACGGACGGCGCCAACTGTCGTAGTTACGGGACTAGACAGTAGAGTAAGGGGGGACCCTCCGATAACCGAAGGGTCCTCAAGAGGGGACTAGCTGTCAGTAAGTCACACACTTGTATTACCATGTGATCCTTATACAAAGCCAAAAGCCTCCCGCTCAATGGGGGCAAGGGTGGCTATTTATAGCTCTCCTAGGAGGTATCTGAGTTACAAGTTTACCCTTACTAGACCCTATCTTTGATAGGGCTGCAGGACCTTTCCTATCCCTAGTGCTAGCTTCTAACACGTGGTGGGCAGCCCTAGACTTGTTCTACCCTATTGGTATATCGGTCAGGGTGCGATAACCCATCTGGAGCCCTGGCTCTTGAACCCTCCATGACCCTTGGGGCACTTCACTGGGCCCTCCGTGCCGCAAGATGACTCGGCTAAGCGGACCCCACGGGATCCCTTCGGAGGGCTTTGGGATTCTTCGGAGGGCTTCGGGATTCCTCCGGAGGGCTTCGGGACCCCTCGCACATCTTCCGTACCCTTCGGGGATTATTCGCAGCGTCTGGCCCCCTGGCGACTTTGGCCATCGTGGCGTGCGCGCTTCGCTCTTCACCAGGTCGTGGGGGCCGTTGTACCGCCCCTACGACACTAGTATTAGAATAGATATCTCAATTTTAGATGAATTTAGGAAGAATAATGGGTTCAATCGGAGCTCGGATGAAGGAGAATGGGCTTCCAGAAGTTTGTCGGAAATGGAAAATGTTGAAATTGAAATAGAAAAGGAATATTCAGAAAAATATTCCCTCCGAATTTGATTACTCAAAATCATATCTGACAGGTGGGGCCGTTGTCTGTGAGAGAGAGAGAGAGAGAGAGATAAAGAGAGAACAAAGGAACAAACATGGGAGGTTGCTGGCGGTGAGGGGCAAAATGGGTCGACAAGGTCCTGGTGGTACTCCAGGTGGTGGCATCGTGGGCAGACAGGCACGACGGTGGCAGATTGGGTAGCATGGGCGACGGTAGCGATGGCACTTCGACCGGGGGGCACAGGCATTGCGACGATGAGGGGATCCCGTCGAGTTAGACGGGGAAGCCGGAGGCGGTCCGAGGCGGCGGGGCGACAACGTCCAGCATCTAGGAAGAAGGGACAGTGGTGGCAAAGCTTCACAGTGACACATCAGAGGGAATGACACGTGCATGAGGTAGAGGAGGGTCAGGCGAAGCTACGAGTGCGAGGTACAGGGAAGAAGCTCACCGATGAAGATGGAATCAAAGACGACGATGGTTGGGTCAGCGTCGAAGAAGATGCTGATTGTGGGACGAGCTGCGATGACAGACAGAATGGAGTGAGGGGATATAATCCTGGGGCTTGGGAACACATGGTGACGCGTAAGAAAGGGCAAGGGTTTCACTGGAGCGGTGGGAATGACAAGGCGAGGTCGCGGCTGACACTCGGGAAGATGACCCATGCGGCGATGACGGAGCTCCATAAGCGATGAGGGTTGGAGGGGGTGTGAAGGGGTTGACGATGGTCTTGATGCTTCCATTTATAGGCGAGTGTGGGGAGTGGAGCGACGCGGGAGCAAGCACAATCGACCACGCGGTTTCGGTTTCGATTTTGGAAACTATAGAAATGGTCGTGCATTGAATGCTCACGGTAGTGGCAGGATTGAAGGCACACGATGATTGGGGGGGGGATGGTTCCAAATGGTGACACAACGCGACGTCGGGCTGAAGCAGAGGCAGAGCAAGGGAGAAAGGGATAGGGTGTTGAGCCTGGTGGGCCGGCTAGGTTAGGGAGAGAAAGAAAGGACAAAAGAATAGAGAGGGACAGTGGGCTGGGCTTGAAAAAAAATAAAACGCGCCGAGAAGAAGGGTTTCGGCCCAGAAAGAATTTTTAGGATTAAATTGATTTTTTCCCCAATTTCAGAAAATAGAAGAAATCCAAAAGAGCTCAAATAAATAGCTAATAAACTTGGAAAAGTCCAATAAAAATCCAGAAAATACCTTGGAACCCAGAGGAACTCAACTAAATTAGTTTTCAATTTAATTGATGTTTGGTTTATTCGTGTTAAATTGTTTTATTTTTCGAAAATTCAAATTAAGCTTTAATTGACTCAATAAAATCCAAATGGTTCTTTTTATTTTGAAAATTCTAAAAGACCCAAAAATTGGGATGTTACCGTTCGCCCTCAAATCTAAGTGCTAGAAGTTACCACGTTAATAAGAGGAAAAAAAAGATCTACACTGTCGATCATGGTGGATCTAGATTATAATGATACATATTAATCAGATGAATATGAGAGTTATTAAATAATTAAAGTTGTATAAAGAATACAATTGCAGTTTCAACCATATATAAGCATTGAAGTTGGATAACAGATACAACTCTATTTTGATAGGTTAAGGATTAAAGCAGCAGGTAAGTACGCATGTTACACGCAAACTCATTCTTTGCGGGACTTCGATGTTGACAAGCAGCACATGACATCCTACCGGTTAAATAGAGAGCAGTTTGAGGAGCAAAGAGATGGGCCATGTCCAGGGGCGGATCCAGATGGGGTGTCGGGTATGCACCGGCACCCCCAAAAATATGAAAAATCAGCAGAGATGAGTTCTCGGCCTTCGGCCAGCCAAGAAAGTCCGGCAAAAGTCGGCCCAAGCCCGATTACGACCCAATCTGCCCAAGACTCCAAGTCTCCAACCCTAATCAGCTAATCTCACCTCCCCTGAGTCTCCTCAGTCCCCAGCTCTGCTCGGCTGCTCCCCAGGCGAGGCACGACGTGACGCAGGAGGCCGGGAGGGCGGCGCGGCCACGCGGAGAGGTCGGGAGGCGGCATCGGTGGCGTGAAATTTGGGAGGGCGCGGTGCAGCGTGCAGGAGGCCGGGACCGGGAGGCGGTGCGGCCGCTGGGAGGTGGCGCATTCTTGTGAGACAGTGACACCAAGCAGTGGCGGCCACCACGGGAGGGGAGGCGTCTTCTGTGAGTACGAGACGGCGGGGAGGCGGCACCAAGACTGCTGGGGAGGCGGCCGTGGTGTGGCGACATGGGAGGCGACCGTGGCGGCAGAAAGCAAAGTAGCAGAGCGGACTGACGCCGTGCGGAAGGACCGAAGAATTGGACTTGGAGAGTGACCGATTGGATTTGGACATTGGTCATTTGGGTATTAACTATTAAGGTGGTTGGTGGCTACTGGCTTCGACTTGGAGGCTTGGAGGCAAGCAGGCGGCCTGTGAGCCTGGAGCAGCAGAAGTAGTGAATCACTGAAATTGGTTGTTGCTTTATTGGTATGCCGTAGCCCGTATGCTGTATATATTGTTAATTTGTTATCATGTTCATAAGTTCATGTTATATTGTTATGTTAATCCGTGAATGTGAACTTAATTGTTACGATGTGTCAATGTAGATTATAGAGACATGAAGAGGAATAGAGACATCCTTTCTTTTTTTTTTGGGATCGAGAAGTGAACGCAAAGAACATTTTATCTTCTTCATCACCGGCTGAAGGGGTCCAGGGGGTGGAGGAGACTCAAGAAGGTAGAGGAGGAACTCAAGCAAATGGGAATCAATTGACTTCTTCTCAAACGGAGAATATTAATGCTATCGATGACCAACCCCAACCCCAGCCGAGAAGCGCAGGAGCTTCAAATACACTTCCCAGCAGTGAGGAAAATATTTATGATGTTGAGCTTCTTCCACATGATCCAAGGAAAAGGACACCCATCACGAGCTATGATGTCAATGATCAAGATGCTTTTCGGAGATGATATATTATGAAAGGGCCATGCCAACCTTATACACATGATTTTCCTATCAGAGAAATATCAGGTAAAAGATGTCACTTCAGTTTTAATTGGTTTGATAAGTACCATTGGATTGAATATAGTGTCGAAAAGGATGCTGTATTTTGCTTTGTTTGTTATCTGTTCAAGGAGAAAACTATGGGGGTTGATAGCTTTGTTAAAAGTGGTTGAAGAAATTGGAATAAATATGATGCACTTGACAAACATGTGGGTGGTATAAGAAGTGTCCACAATCAAGCTCAAGAGAAATTTAACTTCTTTGTGAAACCAAAAACTTCAGTTGCTCATGTTATTGTGAAGCAAACTAAAGAAGACAAGCATCTTTACAAAGCAAGGTTTAGTTATTCACTTAGATGCTTGAGGTTTATTTTGCATCAAGGATTGACATTTCGTGGACATGATGAAAGTGAACAATCTAGTAACAAGGGAAACTTCCTTGAGCTTTTGAAATGGCTTGCAGAAAGTAATGAAGAAGTTAATAAGGTTATTTTGAAAAATGCCCCTGGAAATTGCATCTTGACTGCCCATTCCATACAAAAGAAAATTATTAACTGTTGTGCCAAGGAAACTACTAAACAAATAATTGAAGATATTGGTGATGACCACTTTGCAATTCTAGCTGATGAATCAAGTGATGTATCCCAAAAAGAACAACTAGCACTTTGCTTACGTTATGTTGATAAACTAGGAGGGTATGTGAGCGGTTCCTTGGAGTAGTTCATGTAGCTGATACCACTTCTTTGTCACTTAAGGATGCAATTGAGTCTTTACTTATTGATCACTCTTTGAGTCTTACTCAATTACGTGGGCAAAGATATGATGGGGCTAGTAACATGAAAGGTGAGATTAAAGGATTGAAAACTTTGATTATGAACGAGTCTCCTTCTGCTTATTACATCCATTGTTTTGCACATCAACTCCAATTAGTTCTTGTGGCTGTTGCCAAGGACAATGCAGATTGTGTTTGGTTTTTTGACCAACTATCAAATTTGCTGAATGTTATTAGAGTTTCTTGTAAGCGCCATGAAATGCTTTGAGACACTAGAGCTCAGGAAGTTTTGGAAGCACTAGATTCTGGTGAAACTGAAAGTGGACGAGGGTTGAATCAAGAGATGGGGTTGGCTAGGCCCGGTGACACGCGTTAGAGTTCTCATTACAAAAATATTTTGCACATTATTGGTTTGTATTCTACAATCCGCAAAGTACTCATAAAGATTGGAAAAGATCCCTCCCTAAAGAATGAATGGGGAAAAGTCCATGCTATGGTGGCAGCCTTTGAATCATTTTATTTTGTTTTCATGGCAAACTTGATGCTAGTCATACTTGGGTACACGGATGATTTATGTCAATCTTTGCAAAAGAGGGACCGAGATATTATTAATGCTATGACACTTGTTAATTTGGCTAAGGACAGATTACAACATATGAGAAGTCATGGCTGGGAAGATTTTCTTCAGGAAAAAGTTACATCATTTTGTATGAAACATCGCATTAAAGTTCCTGAGCCAAATAAGAAATATGTGCCTTTTTTGGAAGATCAAAGCACTTTTTTCCCAAACAAACAAATGATGACTATTTCAGAAGGGAAGTATATCTTGGCATCATTGATAATGTTCTTCAAGAGCTTGACAACCAGTTTGACAAAGTCAATATGGAGTTGCTTGTGTGCATGTTCACCTTGGATCCTCGCAACTCATTTGAAGCCTTTGATAAGGAGAAAAAATACTTAACCTTACAAATTTTTATCCCAAAGAGTTTTCAAGTACATATTTGATGAGACTCCCTTTTTAACTTGATAATTTCATTGTTGGCATGCGAAGTGATGATAGGTTTAAGGACCTTAATAATCTTGGTAACCTTTCTATTAAGCTTGTTGAAACAAAAAAACATGAAGTTTACAAGTTGGTATACGTGCTTCTCAAATTGATATTGCTCCTACCGGTGGCTACGGTAAGTGTTGAAAGAGTATTTTCCGCTATGACTATTGTGAAGAACAAGTTGAGAAATAATATGGACGATCAATTCTTGAATGATTGTTTAGTTACATTTATTGAGAGGGAAATTTTTTTGAAGATTAATGAAGATGATGTAATGAAACGTTTTCAAGGCATGAAAACGCGTAAAGTAGTACTATAATTTCTTTGCATAGTTGCATATTTTGTAATTTTCTATTCATGTAAAACTTCATTTGAACTATTTGCATTGTGCTTTTGACAAATTTGGAACCTATGTGTTGGATTTATAATATTATGGGATTATTGTATAAACTATAGAATTGTGAGTATGAAGTGTCCACCCCACCATTTAATTTCTAGATCTGCCACTGGCCATGTCGCCTCCATTCTTGTTCCCCGTCGGATTCAGCGCTTGTTTGCTTCGCGTTCGGCTGATTTCCTTCCGGTTTCGCTCGCCTGCATTTCATTCTCGTTCTGTGTCGTCCGATTCTCTTCCTGCTTCCTTCTTCGCCGTCTGATTTTTCCTGGCAGACCGCTCCCACGCACGATCTCTCTTCATTCCGCTCACCACGCTGCCTGCCTCGTCCTCCTCTCTCGAATCTTCGGTCCTGGCTTTCTCCCTCGCCTCTCCTCCCCTTTCCCTCTCTCAGTCCCCGCTGGCTACTCAACGGGATTCGGGACCGGGCGTCACCATTTTTTTCGTCGTCCCCAACTTCGTTCACCAGTGCCTGCGGTGGGCTCGCCGCGTCGCTGCGCCTTCACAGCTTCTGCGTGTGTGCTGCCTAGCGATGGGGGAGGTGAGGTGGACGCTGGTGCTGGTGAACCAGGCGTCCATCATGGAGCGCACCGACGAGGCGCTGCTCCCCGCAGTGTACCGGGAGGTGGGGGAGGCCCTGCACGCCACACCCACGAGGCGGGGACCCTCACGTTGTGCCGCTCTTTCGTGCAGGCACTCGGCGCCGTCCCCTGGGTTGCCGCCACCTTCCTCATCGGTCGTCGCCGTCTTCGAAAACTTCGCCCAGGTCTGGGGTCCCCGTCCTGCAAAATTACACTTCATTCTTTGATTGCTGCCTATGTTGTTGTCTGCTTACCGTGGATTTGACGGGTAGTTAGATTAAAATCTTCGAACTTGTGTGGCCTTGCTCAAATGCCTAAGATTGAAGCCTGTTTCTTGCAATTTTTGCTCATTTCAATTCAGATCGAATTTTGGAATCAAAGTTCTAATGTATTTTGAAAATAGTTCTATGAGCCACCAGGTGGATCTGTAGGACTCAACTGGTCTTGTATGCAGAATTGTTCACCATTTGATAGGTGAATGCTAAGATTCTATACTAGAAATGGTCCATGTATTGTGCATGTCTATGGTCCGAACAAATTTGAGTTGCTTTCGAACACAGCTAATTAACAATTGAAAAAAATGTAGTCATATATTCGAAACTAAATTTATAATTTCGAAGCATGATGTTTCTGCCTGAGTGCCTGATATACATCTTGCTACTTGAGATCTGATATTTAGACAATCAGCTGGTTTAGCTAATATCTGTTGTCATAACCGTGACTAGAAATTGAGGTGTATCAGATCCCCAAGAGAGAACTTGACCTTCTTGCATTTCATTATCACAAGGGCTAACTTATGAATTTTGATTTTTTTTCTATATAATACCAACAATACATGATTTTCCCACCCCTGCCCAGCAGAAGTAGATAGGAACGGTACAGGGCATTTCCAGTCTAACAATATGCAGTACTATTATATGCTTCAAACCATGCAGGGTAGCCATGCCCCTCTGCCATCTTCTTCCTATTACATCTAAATGAGCCATTTTCTCTTTTCTTGGTAGGGATGGGTGCTAAGATATACGACGTTTGCTACAGATACCTAAATAAGATACCTTCACTTTCTTTTCTTTTTCCTCCTTTTCTGTTGAGATAGATAAGTATGGTTCATTCTCATTTTTTCTGATGGCAGGGTATGCTTTAACAGTTGCATATTCAGTATTGATTGGGTCCAAATGAGACTTCTTGGTAGAGATGGGTGCTAAGGTATACGACGTTTGCTACAGATACCTAAATAAGATACCTTCACTTTCTTTTCTTTTTCCTCCTTTTCTGTTGAGATAGATAAGTATGGTTCATTCTCATTTTTTCTGATGGCAGGTTATGTTTTAACAGTTGCATATTCAGTATTGATTGGGTCCAAATAAGACTATTCATATATTTTGAATACTAGGTTCCAAATTCTACCTCAGAACAAATTTAATGGATGATGTTTAGTTCTTCCTGCAAAAGATGTTCCCCAAAAAACACTTGGACATTCAAAATTTTGAAGTTTATGCTGAAATTTGCACGGTGATATTACCCACTACTTATAAAAAGGACCGTCGTCCTAATAAGCACCTCAGATAAGCAAAGGCTAAACTCTTACAAAACCTATGTGAAAGTGTCACATATATCGTACAAATGTAATATTTTTTCATGTCAATAAAGTTTGTTACCTGCTTAATGAATTCTTTGCTTATTATTTGGTCATTTCCTCTCTGGCCTTTCAATGAAATGAATGCTAGAATTTTGCAACATCACTGAACAAATTGCTGCATTCTGTTATGGAACATTCTTTTTTATGTAGCATATTAGTTGTTTCATTATCAGCTATATTTTGGGAACAGGGAACATTTTTTCAAATTAAATACTGCACTACTTATAGAAATGCAATGTGTTGATAAAATTCTGGCGAATAGTATAGCACGAGTATGAACAAATATAGCATGCTTAACTCACATATTATAAAATTAAGTTAATATATGTAGAATTTTATAGTTATTGAGTATTAAAACTGATGTGACAGCATCTTAAAATAAACACACGAAGTGCATCCTAATTGTAGAAATTCTTTTTAGGACACTAATTTTGTTCAAATGATAGTTGAATTAGAGTTGGCATGGCCTCCTCTTACTAACAGTGATAAATCATTTTTTGTGTACGTAGCTGTAGCAAGGGGAATGAATGGTATTGAGCTATATGTAGAATTTTGTCATTATTGCCTATTATAACTGATGTAGTAACATCTTAAAATAATCATACTGAGTACATCCTAATTTTAGAAATTCTCCTTTGCCGCGTGCCAAGGCGCGCACAGGGCTATTAGTCTTCGTTAATTCGTACTCGCGCAGCTCCATGCATGGGACAAGCGTTTTGCTGGGATCGATCGGATATATATGCATGCTTGCGTGCAGGTCGTTCGATCGGAAAACCATCCAAGCGCATACGATTTGAGTCGTCAAGCTAGGTACGCTCGTGGGAAATAGCTAGAGTACACAAGTCAATCTTTTATGGAGGTTTTCCACATAATTAAGCTGGCTGGCCTTAGTTCCATAGTCGGCTTCGAGCAGTGCCGACACACGCAGTACTCGGTAGTTTCAAAATACAAGGGGTATAATTTTCATAGATTTGTTTCAAAATATAATGCAGGCGTATAAATTTATTGATGTTGTTCTTTGTCCATCCATAGTTATCACATATTCGCCCTCCTGCATTTATAAGCTTACGAACTATACTTTCTCACATTTGCAAGGCATTTATACCATGGGTAGCATGGTCATTTCCTCTTGTCTTTTTCTTGGTTTCAGTGGCAGAGACAGTACAAGATTATGGGGGTACAGCCGTACCCCAAATTTTTAGGAAAAATACCTGTTATATATATTGTATATAAATACATGTAATAAATTTTGGTATGTCAATGACATTTGTGATTATGTGTAAGTGTTAGATTGTATGTTAGTATGTAGAATTGTATAGATGATATATTATGTAGAAGTATAGCAGTTAATAATGACTTAATTAGTTAGTCACGAGTCAGTAGAACTATATGTTACGTAAGTTCTCATCCCTGTCATGAAAATACTGGCTCCACCACTGCTTGGTTTTACCTCCTTGTTGACCTACTTATATGGAGTTTTTACCCAAAAAAATCTATCAATTAAAGGTATTTAAATGTTGATTGATTGCCCGGCCATATTCTACATCACAAACGTTTGAAAACGCACGCGAAGCGTCTTTCCCAAAACTATATAATTACTATAAGGAGTTTGCTAAATAGTACCCCGAGTGTTTAATTCCTCATGGGCACTCGTTTTTTGTGACTGTTGGATTCTGTTGTGTGATTTGGGCCGTTGGTTGTCCATACCATGCGTGCAAAACTACGTTAACTGGTTGGACCCGGTGAGACGCGACCCGAGTGAAACCGATTAAATCTATCTGCCTCAAAAACCAAGAAGTGTTTGATTTAAGTTTGTAGCGTGTATGGATTGCTGACCTACTTATATGGAGTTTTTACCAAAAAAATCTATCAATTAAAGGTATTTAAATGTTGTACTTTAGTGCCATTTCTAAAAATCGAAGGCGTTTTCTACCCAAAAATTAGAGACCTACTTATATGGAGTTTTTACCCAAAAAAACTTGACTTTGTTGCAGCCCTTTTATTAATTTTTGAAAAGAGTGTATTACACATTGCAACAAAAATTAGCCCTTTTGTTTTTGTTGGGTTCACTTGTGCTATTACTCTGTCCCTTTTTGTCTCTTGATTTTGTTATTTGTTGGGTTCACTTATGATACAATTTTTGTTCACTATAGATTAGTATTTTATGTTAAATTTGTTTTTGTTGGGTTCTTTTAGATTAATAAATGTAACAAGTCACCATTTTCAAATTATTTTACATAAACCCTCAACATTTTTTACTTATTTTAAATTATGTAATTTATGTAATATATATGTATTTTTAAGGGACTATCTATTCATAGATAAGTTCTCTGAAAATTTCTTAAGTATAAGTCACATTTTTCATCCATTGGATCAATATCCAATCATATGACATCCATTGGATCAATACCTAATCATATGACACACCAATCTCTACACAAATTCAATGGTCACAAGTGACTTAAACTTAAGAAAATTTCAGGCAACTTAAAAAAACTAGCAAAACTGTATTTTTAATACATGTGTGTAAATTGGACATATTTATTTCTTGTAGTCCATAAGCCCATAACGCAATAGCTTACTTGGGCTGTTGATGGGCCAGGAAATAAACAACCAACGGTTAATGAGGGAGGTGGAAGACAAACGTTGTGATCCATTTTTTAGGTGGTCAGATCAAAATCGTGCCGCGCAAAATATGATTACTTGAAAAGGTAGTCAACTGTTGCCTACGCCCCCTTACTATAATTACCAGCTTACTCAACTGTAATTACTAGCTTTCAACTGAGATAAGATCTCCAGAGATTCTCTTGTCTGATCGGTGGCAGAACCACGGAGGGCACATGACAACAGGAGGCAAATCCAGCAGTTACACACGTCGTATATGGTGGAAGTATATTTTTATTTTTAACTGCTTCCCTGTTGCTACTATCGATCCAAGCGTCTGTGAGACTGTTAATATGTTTGACGACAATAACACCGTGTTTATTTATTTATTTTTTGTTGAAAGGAACGGTAGGACCAAGTATATCGTTACGGACGGTGGGATACGGTGAAAACCATATCGATCAGCTCGTCACGTCACTACACGCAGAACATTAATTGCTCCAAGGGATGGAATCCTCGGGTATAAACGGAGCCCCGATAGTTTTGGCCCGCACGATCCCGTGCATTCCCTCACACTCGCCGTCCGATTTTTATTTCGTTTTACGCGCCTGGCCTTCTCTCCACTGCCGCGTGATTCAGCGACACGTTGCCTTCGCCCGCTCGATCACACGGTGACGTGCAACTTTTCCTTCCGCATCAGTTGCTGCACACCCAAGGGCCGATGGCGTGCGGCTTCTCCGCCTCGCTTGCTAGCAAGCGCGCCCAAGACCGAGCCCAGGATACTAGTACAGTATAATTCAGGTGACAAACTATTGTCCCTGATGTGAAGTGTACTGGTGTGTCAAATATTTTGATCTAAATAAGCCAAATATATCTTCTCAGTGTATTTAGATTGGTCATATACATGACAGTAATTTGTAACATAACCACATGCAACGCATTCTAATTATTTACCGGAGGTAAAAATACTTAGGATGGTCAGGTTATATGTATTAGCAGTGTCATGGCATATGTGATGTTGTGTATGTTCTGTAGACTGCGCCAGCGAAGCGATCACGAGAATGAAGTATATACATATGAGGAAAAGCAACTTTACTGTACCGTTGATTTACGCGTGTGCGGATGTTTAGTATTTTAGTTGCCAGCTACGCACTCCGACAAACTAACATAGTATAGTATATAAAAACCAGTATACGTACGTAGAAAACCGCGCATCTGTATGCAGGAAAGCACGTGCATCTGTTCGGCAACATTCACCCACGACAAGCGAAGGACATGGATAATTACGTACAGGATCAAGCATTCAGATCTGTCCCTCTTCTGCTTAAAATTACGGGGGGCCATGCAAGGGATCGATCTCAATTATTGCCGTCGCATTACACGACACACGTACACCGGTACAAGCAACTTAATTAATTGTATACTAGTACGTACACATGCAGATCGAGGAACTGACGTACGTACAACACACTACGTACTTATCGATATTACAGCGTGCGAGATAGATGGAGATAACGCTGCATGGTAAATAGCCAGCATGCGTGCATGCATGCAATGGGTGCATGCGACCAACGCAGCTGCGTGGCATGCATCCATGCATGGCTGGGAGTAGCAGCTGGACGTAGCTAGCTAGCTACCTAGGCGGCGGAGACGGCCGGGACGAAGGGGGTGGCGCAGAGAAGCAGCGGCGAGCGGCGGCGCACGCCGAGGCCGGGCGCCTCCGCCATGTCCAGCTCGGCGACGCCCTCCGGGAGCGACCAGTCGAAGTGGTAGAGCAGGCCGTCGAGGGCGAGCTCCATGCTGGCCAGGCCGTAGTTGAAGCCGGGGCACATCCTGCGGCCGGAGCCGAACGGGATGAACTCGTAGCTGCTGCCCATGACAGTGGCGGAGCTAGGATTTCATCTGTAGAGGTGTAAACTTTTTTTGCGATTACAAGGAAGACACATATGCACACACTCCACCACACACATGCGTGAGTACACCTCATATCACATGTCTAGAAAGACGAAGGACGGGAATAAATCTGCGACCTTACAAAATATCTACTGAAAGCGCACTCGTGTGTGTATAAAGGTGCGAACTTAAATGACATATTTCAATATAAAAGTTTAAATGACATAGTAAAGATTCAAGTAGAACAAATTACATGTTTCTAGTACAACCGACATCACAAAATATTGCTTGTGTTGGTGGACTGCTGACTATTGATTGTTGAGAATAACTTAATTTAATTCATTGTATAGTCTGTGTATTATACTAGGTATACATACTGTATAAAAGGTTTTGCATGCAAAAATTTTGGGGGTGCCACTGCACCCCCATGCTCTAGTGTGGCTTCGCCACTGGTTTAGACCCACTACAACAAGGACTAGGTTATAGCAACACGCGTATATACTGCTATATCTACAAATATGTGTTGCTATGATGGATAGCAACACATGTGATAAGTGATGTTGTTAGTCGTGTTGCTATAAGGTAAGTCTACCGTAACACAAATTAGGTGTTGTTATACAAAAGAAAAGGTGTTGCAAAGTTATAACACAATTTTTTATTTGTAACAACACATGTTTTCGAAACATAGCTAACACCTGTTAGCAACATATAATTGTTATATTGCAACACAAATTAGTATACAGGAAAAATATGATTTATTTGTGTGCTACGTACGTAGAAATTATAATTGCTACAAAATTTTTTTTTGCTAATTAAGCATGTCATATTGCAGAATATATAACACAACTCAACATGATCAATGTTCAAAAAGTATATTGCATTGCATTAAAGAAATAAATATAGGTATTGGTAACATCATTCCACATTACAAAAACAACTGATTTGTTGTCAACACAATAGCTTTAAACAAGAGTAAAATTTGAGTTCTAAAATATAAAATCTAACTACTATTTTCTTTTCTTCACGAAGTTCCTTGATTCTTGATCCGTCGATCAAAGAGATAAACATCTAAATATAGTAATTCAACTGTTGATCTTTTCAACCTGCAGGGATAACAATAAATTGCAAGGATGTAAATATGATGTAGGACAAGTGAATCTGGTAGTGGCAGACTTGAGTAGTACGGTGGTACCAAACTGTATTAGAATTTAATAGTCATTAAATTGAATCTAGCTAAAATTAACATACACAAATTGAAAGCTAGGCAATCGCTTTTCCTTTGGTTTGACCAATTGTCTTGTAGTTCTCCCATGGTTTTACCAGCACCTCATGTTCTTCAATAGGATAATTAACATGCACTTTCCAAAATTGTTACCAAGTTTGAAACCACCAATTTGTGCATCTGAATCACTACTCAAGAAAGTAGCATATGCCACAGGCTCTTTGTTTGGATATCTGTTGGTAGACTTGAGTAGTACGGTGGTACCAAACTGTATTGAAATTTAATAATCATTAAAGGATGCACAAGACAGCTGCATATCATATCATTAATGCAAGTGGTTTGTTAATGATGGACATGAAAAAAATAAAATTGTCAAATAAAACCCCCAAAGTACTCTAGCTATGGAACACAACAAAAATAAGGAAAAAAAATACAGATTAATCGCATGATATAAGAACAATCAAAGGAGAATAAGCCACCAAATAAACTACAACTCCCCAACATTGATATGATTAGTTCATTTAGTTGCTCCCTTTTTAGTTCAACATACATCTGTTCCTTATTTACTGATTGAATAAATACGCAAATTAAGAAAACTCACTAGTGGGGGTGTCCATAGCAGGTCAAGGACAATATCAGGGGGCGCAAAGACGTGACAAGGAGATGTAACTAAAAGTCTGATATGGATCTATCAAATAGCACACACCAAATATAAGTGTATTAAATTAATAAGGTCAGGTCAATTAATCTAGGCAAAAAGCTCTATAAACATCCGCTCATTTACTGCAAAATATGTATAATCAAGTACTTTTAGTGGAGTAGAATCATTTTTCTAATATAATTACAAGGCAAATAAATTTAGAATTTTAAGCATCAACCATTTTTGTGCTTGACAATACAAGATATACAACAATTGATCAATTATATCTACTAGTAGGGTGCTCGTGCGTTGCAACGGAACCTCAAAAAGATAGTGATACATATCAGTAAAAGAGATCATAAACCACATAATAAATATCAATTTTCTTTCGCACACATATAAACAGAAACATTAACTCTGCCTATAAAATACAGAAACTCGTATACAATCTCTGCCTTGCACTTACATAACCCCTGTACTGAGAAAGAATTCGTGAAATACCTCTCTAGCACTCAATCTTCAAACAATGATTGATCAAGTTGAAAATCCAAAATAACAAAACATTGCCTATAACAGAATCAAAAGAGTAAGAAAGATTCCATAAATGCTGAAATTACTACGTAAATATATTTGTAAATACCATCTCCTGCAGCATCCTTCTCCTTTTGTAACACATTTGCAGGGCGCTTGAATTCTCGAACAATCATCCACCAACTTTGCATAAGGAAAACTGCTCTCCTCCAGCATGCATGCTATAATTGAGTTATTCGTCGAGCACCCAATCTCCTCTGGTTTGAGCTGATAACTAGAAACCTCCTTATAATAATCAAACAATACATCAATCTCTGAAATTTAAATTAGATGTGACAAAAATGTTAATTAATTAATCAATCTACCCAATCCCAATGTAGATGTGCAAATTAGCATGCCAAATATGAGTTGGTCATATGGATTAATTAATTAACATTTTTGTCACATCTAATTTTAATTTCAGATACATATAAACTTTTGAATTTCTCACCATTTCGAATCTATTTGCATAATTTCATGAAATGCTTTATGTTATATTCAAAGGCAAAACGCCCACCAAAGATGTGCACTTATAGAAATGAAAAAAGAATGCCATAGAAACATACAATGGGGACATCATCAAATACTGGGATGACAACATCATTAGCTCCAGTTGGTAGAAAAGGTCTTGCTCCACCTTGCTATGATAACTCGCGAAACAATGAAATGTATACAGGATTGTAGTCAGCCAATTTCATAATTATGGGCAAATGAATTATCGCTCTCAATAGACACCAAATTTGCAAGATGGGTAGGCAATGCACCAAAGTCACTAATCAGTGCATGTCTACTGGTTTCAGACAGAAGTTCTTCAAACTTCATTTTGCTACCTACATGTTGTTGGAAGTGCTCTGATACCAATTGTTGGAAGTGCTCTGAAACAGAGCTTTGAACTCAGGTTTTGTGCTGCGAGGTAGAGCTTGCCGGGTTCTCGTGGTGGCTCCGGCGGCTCGAGGCGGTTTTCCACCGCCTTCAGACGCCCGATGACTTCCTCCGGCGACAGTTCAGAGATGTCGAGCAGAGTCTCGATCGACAACGCGATCTGCGAGAACTTGGGCAGCACAACACGTAAGAATTTCTCGACTACCTTTGATTCGTCGATTGATTCTCCGAGTGTGGCGAGGCCGGTGACGAGATTGGTGAGGTGTAGCACGAAGTCGTCGACATTTTCCCCATCGTGGAACGAGATGGACTCGAATTCCTTCCTCAGCTGCTGCGCCTTGCCCTTTCACACGCGGTCACTCCCAACGCGCATGGCTCGGATCGCCTCCCACGCCTCCTGCGCAGTTCGCTTGACGGCGAGGCCGAACATCATCTCTGGGGGCACGGTGTGGAGGATGGCCTCCAATGCCATGCGATCTTTCTGGAAGTTGGCAGCGCCGTACTCGATTGCGTCCCAGAGCCCTCGAGCTTGCAGCATCACCCTCATGAGGAGGCTCCACTCGGCGTAGTTCGTCCGTGTGAGCATCGGGTACTTCCCGCCGCCGACTTCCTTAACCACTCGCTCGACAACAACCTCACGTCCACCATGGTCACGGTGTCACGATCGTCTCGACGGCGGTGAAGGGGAATGGCGTCGGTTCTGACGACGTGGGCTGCGGGACTCGCTAGGGACGGGAGCAGACATTGCCCAGGACCCTCAACTCACGCTCTGATACCAATTGTTGGAAGTGCTCTGATATCAATTGTTGGAAGTGCTCTGAAACAGAGCTTTGAACTCAGGTTTTGTGCTGCGATGAAGCTGCAGCTTTTCTAGTTTTCTTCCTCTTTATTATAGCCGGTGATTACAACTAGATAGGGCCTAAGTGGCCAGGTAAACATGGCCCTAGTGGCACCTAAAACTCAGGCATGATCAACAAGATCCATGCATTGCTAACTGTCTAACTACTTTGACTGAACACCCTGAAGAATAGCTCAAAAAACTGACTGACCGACTCATAACTAACAGATTGACGACACTGACCAACTAGACTCTAACTGAACCATGCACACAGGATTACACTAACACATGTCTAGTACAAGTAGGACAATGACAAAATGAAATTCTTGACTGCTGAACCAAGGGATCAATAGATGATCGAGGGACCATACCTAGCAAATAGGCAATGTTTCCATTACGGTTATTGATTTGAACAGAAGTCATTTGGGAAGAACCAACTCCCAATCTTTCGCATCTTTTGTGCTCAAGAGAGCATGCTGGTACTATTTGGTTCATTACTGTAAAACCATTAAATGTCAAATCACCCTTTTTCATATCAAGTGCTTGTAGGCTATTGTTTGGTGATGAAGCAGTGGGCATTTGTAAATTAGGTATCATCGAAATAGATCTATCAGCACTTGAAGGTTTATCTGGCAAAGCAGCAATAATTGGTGACTTGAGAGGAAGTTCTCGAAGGGTTGCATCTTCATCCACAAGAAAAGATGTTTCGAGAGCCAAGTGATAGGCTGCGAAGACTCCATATCGCACAACATGCTTCACTTTTTTCAGCTCATCACCATTAGCTCCTTTGAGCAAGATGTATAGAATTAGAGATAGTTAGACATGTGCCATTTGCCTCATTTTTATTCTGTATTTCTTTCATAAAGGAAGTACTAATATGGAATTATAGATCCTTGATTCCCATGCGGTGGTAACTTGATAGGTCACAAATTCCTTGCAGTATTGCACACTAATTAATACAAAAATATAAAATCTTTCAGTCTCCACCTTGAATTGAGTTATTCCATCAATTTTTTTTAAGTTTCTTCTTTCCATTCTTATATTTTAGGAGAATATTCAAATTTAAGTAGAAAAAAAATAAGTGGGGCATACTTTGGAAAAAGCATGCTTTGTAGACTATAGTAATTAAATAGACAACACGAATAGAACTACAACATGTATCAAAAGAGAAGCGATAATAATTGAGTCAAAAGCTAAACACTTACTGTACAACCCAAGGGCTTTGGACAGCCTTCAAAAAACATAAGCGTCTTCAGCATTTTCTTCCCACCTTCTCTAGCTGTCCCATGCTCTTCAACATACTTCTCCACATGGAATAGTCATAATAATGCCCAAGCTTTTGGGATGACAAATAATCAATTGAGGGAACTATATGAGCACCAGTGCACTGGGATATCCTTTCCAGAAGTGCCTTTTTGATATTTAGAACAAGTGAAATGTTTTTCTCCAGAAATAAATCCTGAGCACAACAAGACACAGATTTCTCTACCAATACAACAGTGGGTTGGTGCGCTTTGATCTTTGCAACTGCCATTTTCAAATAATCTATTTCCTAGAGTAAAAAAGGCATGACAATGCATCATTAACAGCAACCCTCAATCTATGCCACACCCTGTTAGTGCGCTTTGGTTTTACAACATGTTCATGAAAAGAGATTCATGGATAATACCTGTTGCAGTAAAGTATCAAAACTTGAAAGCAAATTCGAAACACGCTGATATTGAAGTGCACCACCAAGAATTAGGATTCGTGGCTTTTCTTTTTTTTTTGATGGCATACATCAATGAGCAACATTCTTCTTACAAACAACTCCTCTTACAACAAAACTGGAAATGAAGAAGTTTTAGAAAACAAATAAGTTCTTACCTAGAACACTAAAGAAATGCAAGGAAAAGAAAGAAACTATGAAATTCAAAGTGCTATAAATTGAAAAGAAAAAAAAAGGTTGCCAACAAGTAGCCTGATATTCATATTAGCATTGCATAAGTCATAAGGCAAATGAATATTCAAAAGTGTAAAAATATAAAATCATCAAACTATGTGAATGTGATGCCATGGAACTGTGAATTTGTTTACCTGTCACTCGGACTACCACAAGCCAAGCATTTCACCTTCACATAGCCACTAGGGTTCATCCGTCCTCCCTTGCTGATGGGAGAGGGAGCTGCGGCGGTGGCTGGGGGCGTCGTAGCGGGAGCGGCAGCGGGCGTCGGGGGGCTCCCGCTCTAGCGGCGTCGGTGAGGGGCATCGCTGGAAGTAGAGGAGCTTGGAGGCGATTGGCATGTAGGAAGGGAGGAGAGGAGATATGGCTGGTGGCGTTGGATGGAGGCGCCCTGGATGGCGGAGGGGGCAGAGTGGAGGCGGAGGAGTAGTCTGCAGGCGGTTGGGAGGGCGGCGACGTCATCTGGAGGGAGGAAACAGGCGAAGGCGGCGGAGGCAGGCAGAGCGAAGGCGGGGGGGAGGCGGCGAGAGCGAGGCGGGCGGCGGGGGAAGGAGGCCATCTCAGGAGGAGGGGAAGGAAGTGAGGGAGGCGGAGGTGGAAAAGGAGGAGCGGCGGCAGGGCGAGAGGCCGGCGTTAGGAGGGCGGCGGACTGGAGGCGGAAGGGGAGTTGGGAGGGGGAACGAGAGAACGACAGAGAGAGTGGGGTACGCGGATGGCTTTTACGAGGGTGGCATTGGTGTGTAATTTATGTCAACTTTCAGGGTAATGTGATAACTTCAACTCACTGAAAGCTAAAAAAACTCTCCTCTACGCTTGGCTTGTACCAAAAAAAACACTTATGAAGCTAATCTGTTTGGGAGGACATCTAGCTTTTTGAGAGCAGAAGATGATTTTAAGCCCCTCCAAACCGGGCCTATGTTTATTTGATATTGAACTTTTGTTTGTCTTGTATTTGATTTTACAATTTTAACAAACAATTAATGATCTATTATTAATAATAAAAGATAAATAAAAAATCACAAAATAAAAAAGGGCGATATATAAACCAAATAATATGTTTATTCAATATTGAACTCTTGTTTGTGAGATGATGTATGTTCATCTTGAACTAGTCTGTCTGTAATATTATGAAAAATCAATAGATCTTTTAATGTAATAACTTATAGTCACTTTACATTGGATGCAAGTGTCGTAGTGAGATTATCGACAATCACATTCTGATAGCATGCATGTCCCTTTCTAATAAAAATTAATAAGCAGATTATTAGAATATATTAGAACAACGAAGTATCATATCTTTTCTACTACTATAATTACCAATTTATTTTTATTAGTAGTATAACATTAGATGGTAAATTGGTCATAAAATTTGTAGGTTACCCTAGCAACATGTCTATTAAGTGTTGTAACGTACATTATAAAGTGTTGTAACATACTAGGGTTGAATATGTTTGGAGCTTTCTACACTTGAATCGTAGCAACATGACAATATGTGTTGCAGTTAAGTTTTCCTGCAACACAAGCTATATGTGTTGCAAAGTGTGTGTTAGCATAACCTAATCCTGTTGTAGTGACCCCAGGAGAAAGCTCACTCATTGCTTCCATCTGGTTTTCTCGAGGAAGAAGATGACAAACAGTATTTTCTGATGCGCAAATCGCTCGCGTCGTTTTCTCTTGAGGCTATTATATTCTCATTCTCAATTGGACTCTCAAGACTCAATACATGATATAACTCAACGCACGCACTCCACAGGTACTCAGTCCACTAACTGAACTTGGACCGCTTCTTCAGCTAAGAAAACAAACGTGCACGACTACACATTTGCCGGCCCTTGACTACTTCCCTACCTGCATGCACAAACACATGCAACAACTAACTCCCGATGCTTCTCATGGATCATGGCCTGGACGTGCGGCGCTACACCAAGTCAGTCGCAACGTGCTAAGCTACATGCAACACGATTAGATAATACACAACTATGACAAGATTATTTCCAACATTCTCCCCCTTAATCTTGTTGTCACTACTTCACAAGCCAAAGTCAGATCTCCTGACGCATCTCCAAGGAGTTTTTCCTTCTTCTTGCTGACCATGCAACCGTGACACAACTTGCCAGCGTCTTCATTGTCAGCTCCAATTTGTCTTTTTTGCCAGTACCATCGGCGACGGAGACTCGGACCAGAGCTTACATTAGTGAGTTCTTGGACACGCCTACAAGAACTCATGCTTTCTCGTTGACACAACTATCACGAGAATACACACATGTACAACAGCTAGACGAGAGTACACGGAGAGAACACAACTTCTATTCTCTTGTACTACTAAGCTCTTGGCCACGCACACAACTAATTCACAATGGAGGAAACAGAAGAACGTCATGAACACACACACATCTTTTGACACTCGGTAGGCGTGTAGCTTTTCCATGTACTCTCATTCTTTATCCTCCATGTGGCATACAGCCACTGTAGCCAGCCACCACATGCCACACCACAACGTACCTATGCGCTACGTCGATGTGCCTGTGCAGCACCTTCTGCTCGTTAGACGGCGAGCGTCACGCCGTCACACAACCACTGCACCGCTCCTATCATCGTGGGCGCTCCACACACACCAGGGCAACAAAGTTGCCGGGCGTATCTTACGCAGCTGCAACATGGAGGCCTCAGAGACCTTGTTTCACTTGTGCTCCTACCACACCCAGTTCACCTCCGTCTCACATGTGCCCACGGCGCCCAATGCGCCACTTGGACCAGCTGTTGCCGCATCGAACGTCGCACCATGACTACACCGTCGTCGCCTTCCGTGCTGGCCGGCCCGATGCCGTCCGCGAGTTGCCCCTGCACAGGGCTCTGCCACTGGCCTGCGCTGCCGCTGCACGCACCCGCAGCCACGTCGCTGCGTTGCCACAAGATGGCCGTGCCTGGGCTAGCCACTGTTGCCCCTCGCGCTGGCCACCAAGGCTGCACAGCACAACTGCTCTCACTAGCACTTCCAACTCTGACCACCCTACTCCGTTTCACGGTGAGCCGCACCGCACAGCAGCCCACCTTGGCTCTGATACCAAATGCCAGTTTAGACCCCAGGAGAAAGCTCACTCATTGCTTCCTTCTGGTTTTCTCGAGGAAGAAGACGATAAACAGTATTTTCCGATGCGCAAATCACTCGATCACGTCATTTTCTCTTGAGGCTGTTATATTCTCATTCCCAACTAGACTCTCAAGACTCAATACATGATATAACTCAATGCACGCACTCCACAGGTACTCAGTCCACTAACTGAACTTGGACCGCTTCTTCAGCTAAGAAAACAAATGTGCATGACTACACATTTGCCGGCCCTTGACTACTTCCCTACCTGCATATGCATGAACACATGCAACAACTAACTCTCGATGCTTCTCATGGATCATGGCCTGGACGTGCAGCGCTACACCAAGTCAGCCGCAATGTGCTAAGATACATGCAACACGATTAGATAATACACGACTATCACAAGATTATTTCCAACACCCCCACTCCAACGCCGACGCCGACATCCCCGTCCAGCCCGCGAACATGTCCTGCATGCATCTCATAATTATCTATGCACTTTGCATTTGCGTGTAAATTAAAGCTCGTACAAGTAGGCTCACCAAAATGATGGTCTTGATTCTGCTGTTGTCGAGGTGGAAGCCGAAGCCACCTTTCTCCTGCAAGGCGATGACCACGCCGACGAGGTTCTCCTCGACGTTGTCGGTGCCGCTCTTGATCTTCTCATCGCGGACGCCCTTCCTCTCTGTGATGATCTCCTCCAGGATGGAGTCCACCATCTTATGGATGTCCTGGAGGCTGCGCTTCTTGCCAGTGACCGTGGCGAGCACGGTGGTCCACGTCGGGAAGAGGTCGGGGATGTTGAAGCCACTCGACAGCTCGATGCCTGCCTTGATGACCGCTAGGAACTACTGTGGATGTTCTTCCGCTTCATCCCGAATGCAGCCCTCGAACACGATGCTCACTACAACAAAAAGGCTAATACTGGATGCCTCATCACAGACGGTTGACCAAAACCGTCTGTATTAAATACAATCACAGACAGTTTTGGTTTAGCAACCATCTGTGTTACTGGCTGCACTAAAAACCGTCTGTGAAGAATTAATATCACAAACGATTCGTGTTGAAAACCGTCTATGAAGTATCACAGACGGTTCTGAACAAGAACCGTCTGTGATACTACTAAATATCACAGACAGTTCTTATTCAGAACCGCCTCTAATACTTCATTGATGGTTTTCAACATGAACCGTTTGTGACTTTCCGTCGTCATCACAGACGGTTTGTATTAAAAACTGTCTGTGATAAGTATTTTTGATTTTACCATAGCTTGAAATCACTTCCGAGAGTAAGAAAAATTCCAAGTCATAGATATTTATCCCAGATGGTTCGTATTAAGAACTGTCTGTGATATCTCATCATAGACGGTTTTTGTATGAAACCGTCTGTGATTCGCAGCGCGGGAGTTCGAAAATTTTTGAACGTGTGCGTGGGAGGCAAAATGTTTTGGCGCTGTCCTTATATATTATAGCCACCCCAGCCTTGTCTTCCGACGAGCTTGAGTCAAACTCGACGATATGCAAGAACATCTTGTGATATGCTGGTGACGTGCAGGGAGGAACTCACAAGACCAATCCAAGAAGCCGATGAGTTCTTCAGGAGCTTAGAGACATAGATGGTTTCTAGCTAGTTTAACTTTGTAACTTTATTCTTTTTCTCCCATTCGGAGGGGACATTGTGAAACCTTTTGGTTTCCCTTTCCTATAATGTGTTTTCCATCAGAATTTTAATTAGATTTTAGTTGTCTTGCTAGAGGTTGCATATGGAAACTACAGTCAAGCAATTGATTGGTTTGGCTCAAAATCCGATTTTTTTTGCAATAGAAAAAACTATCAAAGACGGTTCTGAACAAGAACCGTCTGTAATAAGTAAATTATCACGAGCGATTCTTGTTGAACCGTGCGTGTAAATAGACTACAATGAGCGGTTGCTCGAACAAGAAGCGCTCAGTGATAATAACTATCTCGAGCGGTTCTTGTTCGTAATAAATGCGTGATAGCTTTTTTCACAAACGGTTCAAAAACTGTTTGTGATGACCTCATGTTATCACTGACCCATAAAGTCAGACGGCTCATAAAACCGTCTGTGATGACGTTTTCGAACCGTTTGTGAAGATATTTTCTGTAGTAGTGGTTGTTGGTCAGGGTGTGGAACATCTCGGTCAGGTTCACCAGCATCGACGGTCCTGCCGTGCGGACACTATAACATCCCAAAATTCACTTTCTATAAAAATTTAACTTCAAATTAATTATTTAAAATTTTCTAGAGTTTATTTGGGTAATACTGGAAGGAAATCTCAAATTCCAAAACTCCATTTCCAATCCTTATTCCAAATTCAAATTCCTTATTCCACAAATTCAAATTCCTTATTCCGCAAATTCAAATCTCCAGAAAAATTTTCGTTCCAATCTCTTGGTCCAATTTATTTGTTGCACTTCTCTCTTTTTCTAAAAAAAAAACCAACTTCCCGAACAGTCACCCATCCAAGTTTTTCTCCCATGCAAACCTCACTCAACATGTAGAGTCTATGCATGCATGCGCTGGCCAGTATGCATGCGCTGTCCAGTAGGCCTTTTGGCTTCTATTGATTGCATACTCCCTTCTATCCTTTCATACCATATTTCTTCTCTCTCTTCCAATAGTCTTCTTCCTCCCGAGAGCATTCTTTCCATTCTCTTTCTTGCCTAGCAACCGAAGCTTCATCTGCCTCCATGGCCGAACCACACCTTGACTACCACCCCTGACCATCACCGCCGGCAGCGCCGACCCGGCCCCACTCCACCGCGCCACCCTCCCTTCCTCCCTCCCTTGCCCTCACGCCTTGCAACCGAGCCGGTTGAGCTTCAATCACCATTAATGGCGGCCACCTTCTCTTCTCTCATTTCTTCCCATTTAAAGCTTTCAATTCGAATCCGTTTGCAGCACTAAGTCCGTATTAACCTCTCCCACATTGTCATGCCATCATTGCGCAGCCCGTCAGTGCACCCGCTGCCGTTTCTTACGTTTCCAAACTGAACCGTCGCCGGTGCTTCTTTGTCTACCCATTGATGCAGCTCCTGGTTGAAGCTTATAAATGGGCATGCTATCTCCTCAGAAACTAGGTTGCACTCTCTCCAAATTGTAGAATCACCATAGCACAGCCACCATCTCATTTCTGATTTCTCCTAGTTCGTCAGTTGCTCGCCATTTCACAAATTCTTCATTTCGACGAGCTAATCTTCGATTCATCGCTATCCACACCGCCGACCAGCCCTTTGTCATATTGCTGCCAACGCCATGAGCTAAGCTTGTTTGGCTGCTTGCTGTTCTTGTTCCGCTGCAAGCCATATGCCTTCTGTTCAAATTGGGAAGAAGCTTAAACAGTGCATGCTACTAGTTGTTTCATGCTGGATACTTTGTACATGAGAATATTTTTGGAGAATTTATTTTCCACAATTTCGTTCATTCACATACGAACTCCAAATTCAACGATTCTTTCTCCTAAATTCATCTAAATTCATTCTCTACTTCCAGTATTTATTTTATAATTTTTGGATTTTATTTAATTTCTGCTATTTATTTGGTCCTATTCGCGCGTGTAGTGTCCGACGTCACCGACGCGAGTTTAGATCAACAGGAAGCGCTTACCTCCAACGTCATAGAAGGCGAGTCTCCTTTGACCATTTTGTACCTATGATTTTTAAATCATGTTTTCTCTTTTAAAGTATTATGCATTGCTATTTACATAAAATGATGAATTTAAATTATAGGTTGTTAGTTCCTTTGATATTGCTATCATAATCCATTGTCACCCTAGCATAGCAAATCCACAATATTGATTACAACATTGTGGAATAGTTTAACGCGGTAGAATTGCTTAGACATGCTTATCGGTTTGAATCACCCATTGGGAGAAAACCCTTATTACCTTTTATGCAAATCCTTTTTGAAATGTATGACATTAGGTAATGTCAGTATTTGAAAAATAAAATAAAACAATGAAAATATGTTTTAGACTTGGGTGGATGGTAAGATCAGGCGGGTGCAGCTAGAGCACGAGATCTTGTATTGTGTTAAGTTCCACCCAAGTCATATTAAGGACCGACGCTTGTGATTATCCAAACTGAGCAAAACCGTGCAACCACATGTCCCAAATAGGAAGGACCTGGCTAAATAATTTACTTTGTTCTAGCATTACGCCCGCAGGTTGTAGATGGTAGGAGTTACCTGGGTTGTGTAGACGATGGTAATTGACGTCCATGTCTATCGAGGCTTGCGCCGGGCGATGGTAATAGACGTTCATGTCTGGGCAGGTTATCCCCCACAACGGTTAGCTCCAGGTCGATGGTAAATGACGTCCATGACTTGGGGTAAAGCTCATCAGGTGGGCTAATGTTAGGATAAAGTATTGTAAAAGCCTTATGATAATCGTTTAGTCGCACACCTTCAGAAGTGTGCTAAACGGATATTTTAAACTGATTATCTCATGTGGGTCAAGCTGTACAACATCTGCAGAGTGTAAAACTATTCGAATAGCCATGCCCACGGTCAAGGGTGAGCAAGGTGTGTTTTCACATGATAGATTTTGTTTTGATTTCAAAACAGTAATTCTGGGAACTGAGAGCAGTTGGGACTCACGGTAGTTTTCTGGCAGCTAGAGCCCTATCCTTTAAACCTTGGCGGCTAGAGTCTTGATGCTAGTGGTTGGTAGTTAGAACCTCCACTAGTGATACAATTTATTTATTTATTTATTGAAACTACTTCTTGTCAAATGTGCTTTATGAAAACTGTTTAAACTTAAAATATTGCTTTGTGCAAATGAACCATATAAGTCCAATTGTTAAAGCTATGCATATGCATCTTTCCCAAGACTCGCGGAGTACTTTATGTACTCACATGCTACACTCATAATTAAATTTCAGAAGCCTTCAACGACACGGAGGAGGACTACGACTACTTCACATGTAGCTTTGATGAATGACACCCGGAGTATTAGGTTGCGCTCCCAAGTCGAATGCCGGTGGGCAATTTGATGGGCCATCACTCGGAGTTTAACTTTTATTGTTTCCGCTGCTGTAAGACTCAAGGTCTTTTGACCTCTTTTGTAATAAATGGTCATAAGGCAGGTACTCAATTGTTTATTAATGTTATTTCATGATTCGAAATTGTTATCAAAAATGTTTTTACTGTGTGCACTAGCTACTGATCATGAAACTAGTGCAGAAATACACAGATGGTTCGGATGCAGAAATCCGGTCCCGACGGACATCCTCCACTCGCATCATCACCTACGTACGTACGTGCAGACAGCAAAAGGCAGAGCACTTCAAAACTAGTACTACTTTTCTTAAATCTCGATTAAGACATGTCTAAGTACTAATACCACTCGTCCTCTTGAATGGTACATGAACCTACTGTTCATCACACTGTACTTGTCTTTTCGACCTGCTGCTACCGTGCTATTTAGCTCATGTCACTGTTCTGTGGTACGTGCATGTAAGTACCTAGTCTTGTGATGTTTGGTAAGTCAAACATGCGGCCATGACACGAGCGCAAGGTCTATGTAGAAGAAGAGACTTGTTGCAAGTGCATATGCAACTAGCGTAGCGTAGCGTGAACTCTGATGGAAATTCTTCCTGTAGTACACACACGCAAACACAAGGTGGAAGATGAACACACGGCAAGAACACGGAAAGTTTTGCGAGATCAAAACTGCTTAGTCTCTGTTCACTTTTGTTCTCTGTTATTCACTCCACACTAAAATAATACAGCTATAGGGATATATAAAGCACACATGCAAGCAATGCCGGGTTAACAGCCCACTACTCATGCCACGTTCACGCACGTACTAACAATTAACCCAACTAATGCACGAACGCATGCAGCCACATCTACCCACTAGCCTAACGCACGCACGCATGTAGCCACTAAATAATTAACTCCCTAATTATATGTGATAATCAAATAACTAGTAATAAACATCAAGATTAACTCTAACATTCTCCCCCTTAATCTTGATGCTTCGACTCACAAGCCGACGTCCGATCTCCTGATGCATCTCCAAGGAGTTTTGCTGCCTTCTTGCTGACCATGCCACTGGTGACACAACTTGCCGGCGTCTTTTGCTTCTACCTTAGCTCCGATTATCTTTTGCCAGTAACACAACTAGACGGCGATAGAGACTCTCACTAGAGCTTACACATATGAGAACTTGGACACACCTACAAGAACTCATGCACACACACATACATCATGCACTGACTCACCTACATGCATGACCATGGCACAAATATACGCACATATGTAACACACCTCCTACGTGCACAAAGAAATAAATGACACATGCAACACTCCTACTGTGCCATATACATAAACAACTCAAAACAAAAAACAATCGTGCACTAATACTAGTTTACACGGACTCAACTATATGCAGACTCACACACATGCATGTACACGGTTCACACAACGTGTACAATGCCGACTAAACAAGATTAAACTAATAGCTGCTGCATCGCGCCTACTGCGCCATTGCCGCTAGCTTTGCCGCATGCACAGCTTGCTGCCTTCTATGGTGGTGCTGGTAGGCCGTCGCTATGGCCATGGGAGCCCGTCGCTCCGTCATCGCCGCACCTCGTAGGCCACCCGCGCCCATGTGCCCCCCCTCGGCTACCATACCGCGTCGTCGGCGCCGCGCCGTGCCTTGCAGCCGGTGTTACCGGGTGGGCACCCTCCTCACATTGAATCTCGCTCTGATACCAAATGTTTGAAATTCTTCCTGTAGTACACACACGCTCACACAAGGTGGAAGATGAACACACGGCAAGAACACAGAAAGTTTTGCAAGATCGCAGCTGCTTGGTCTCTTTTCACTTTTGTTCTCTGTTATTCACTCCACACTGAAACAACACAACTACAGGGTATATAAAGCAAATATGCAAGCAACGTTAGGCTAACAACCCACTACTCACACCACGTTCACGCACGCACTAACAATTAACCCAACTAACGCACAAACGCATGCAACCACATCTGCCCACTAGCCTAACACATGCATGCATGTAGCCACTAAGTAATTAACTCCCTAATTATATGTGTTAATCAAAGAACTAGTAATAAACATCAAGATTAACTCTAACAAACTCGTAGGTGATCCTCTTATGGTTTATTCCTTGGTCTTACGGATCTTGCGTATAAGAGGTTCTTCATCCTCCTCGACTTCAGTTGTTTCGACTTCAGTTTCTGCTGCGACTATGCGTGCCGCAGACCTTAACGAGGACCTGGTCGAAACGAGGGGACTTGAGCTTGATCCTCCCTTGACGACGACTCTTGAAAGACGACGCTTTTTACTTGGGGGAGCTGAGTCCTTGTCCACTGTCGCCCCTGCTCCAATGTTCATCAGTTCGACCTCTTCGTCGTCCCGGCGGTTTTCCATGCCTACTTTCTGTAAAGAAAAACAGAAGAAGAAGAATCAATGACTAGTCGTAAGTTTTTCTACGACCAGTACCTAGTCGTAAGCTTTTCTACGACATGTCCCTGATTGTAAGATTTTCTACGATCACTACCTAGTCGTAAGTTATTTCTACGACTATAAAGTCCTAAGGATAAAATCAACTTTTGATTACCTTTAGACGCTCAAGTTTTTCCTCTGCGGACAAAACCGCAAGGATTTGAGGAACCGCCATTCCGGGTGGCGGGGCTTCTCAAACGAAGTTTGACTCGAGCGTCAATCTCTGCTGTGAAAGATCGTATAAAGCAGATAAAGATACTCGATTGGATAAATCTGAAGAAGACCAAACTAAGAGTTAAGTCGAAAAACTACTTACCCTCTTCGTAGTCCCTGGTCGGGTCTTTTGGCCCCGTGTACCTCCACATAGGAGGCACTCGTTTCTTCAAAGGACTAATTTGACGTGTGATGAAATCCTTCACCACATGCCATCCATCAACCCCTCGGTTTCAAATCTTTGATGGCTTGAATATAGGGGCAATTCGTGATATCCCGGGAGTCGAATCGAGGAAGCTTTTTTTTGACCTTCCTTGAAGGTAAGTCGTGTCTTCGGAGGTGACTTTCGGTAGAAACCACCTCTTCCTCCTACAACGCCATGAGGACCGAGTGAACATCTGAATATACTCCTTGACTTCCCGTCATGGAGCTTGAGACCACAACTTGCGACTATCCAGTTGGCGAGCCATTAGTAGAAATCTTGAAAAAGCTCAAGATCATTTGGAATTCCAGTGCACGCCTCTGCAGATATACAAATACGCTCAGCATTGTAATGGAATTAGGACCAAGATTCACCAATTCCACTCCAAAATGCTCGAGTATGAGTGTGAGAAAGGGGTGAGCAGGTAATCGAAGACCACACTCACAATACGCCTGGAAGACGGGGATTTGTTCATCCTCCCCCGACGGCCAATGATGCTTGTACGCCGGGAACCACTCCACAAGAACTCTCTCTGGAATCTTCCCAGCGTTGACAAGGGCTTGCATCTTTGCAGTATCCATCTCCGACTCGGCCCACTCGGAGACTTTCCCGGCCATTTCTCTCAGAAAGAGGAGATTTTTTGAGTTGGTGGCGGAGAAGACAAGAACTTGATGAACAGTATGATGATTTGGGGAAAAGTAAGAACTTTGGTTTTACCCCCGGTAGGTATTTATAACCGCGTACCTTGAGCCGGAGGCGTGATATTCCAAAGGTTGCCACCGTCTCGGGAACCGCTTCAACGAACAGGCTAACAGGCATCGTTTAAAATTCCCCAACGTGTCCGTTTGAGAAAATCAGGTTTGCTTTTACACCTCAAGCGAAATTACTTCCTTGGTTAGATTTTTTTTTAACCAAAGGAAATGTTAATCGGAAAGGTTTTTCTTCCGATCACCATGCTACGACCACCTTGTGATCATAGAAATGTTCTACGACTATTTGATAGCCGTAAGCAATTTCCTTGACCAAGCATATTTCTGGTCAAAGTAGTATACTAATGACGAAGAGTTTTTCCTTCGACTATCTTTCTACGACCCTCTCGTGGTCGTAAGACCATCTATAACCCCTTTACCAAGTAAGTTGCTTTCACTTGAAGCTGGGGGGCTAGATGACGAGGATATAATAATCCTCATTTTATATTTTATCTATAATTCTTATTATAGGTAAATATGACGTCATATGGTCCCTGAGTATACCCCTTAATGTTATAAGGGAAGAGCCTACTGGGTGGTCGTAAGTTCTTCTACGACCACCCCCATAGTCGTAAGTTATGCTACGACTACCCCAATAGTCGTAAGTCTTGCTACGACTACCTCATGGTCGTAAGTTCTTCACGACTAGGTCAGCTACGACCACCTTATGATCAATTAAACCTATAGACAAGTGGGCCTAATTGATTAAGGGATTCAAACAGTCATCATACGCTGTTACTCTGCGAAGTAATAGCACGTAATGCTCCATTATCTCTGGTATATTTTGTTAGGCGACGTGGAGGAGTTTATCGCCGGTGATTACTACCAACGTCGCGTTCTGAGATGTGATGAGGTGCCGCTTCACTGGAGAAACTGCCGCTCCTTCACGTACTATATAAAGGCGGCAATCAGAGAAGGAAAGGGCGGATGAATCGGGCCATCAGGAATACAAGCACTATCTGTAATAGTCTTAGTTTTGCCCCTGATTGTTCAGAATACACTCAATACCATACACACACAGGAGTAGGGTTGTTATTCTCTCCGGAGAAGGCCTGAACTTGTATAAAATCCCGTGTCAATCTCTGCGTGATTCCATTCTAGGAGACCCCGAATCAAACAATCTTTACGTAAGTTCGGTTCTAAAACACCGACAGTTGGCGCCGACCGTGGGGATCTTCGGTAATCTCTTGTCAACATTCTCTCTGTTTTCCAAATCTCATGCACTCATGGTAGGAGAATGGAGCGAGGAGAACTGGTTCGACTTGGCGGTCTGTGCAGACGTCGACATGGATGCGGTTTCGATTCTGAGCCGAGTGATGACTCATCCGATGGTATCTTTGTTGCCTCCGGTGATCTTCCCACAGATCCAGAGAGGCAGTCTGCGTGGTGGAGTTGAAGAGGATCCTTATCCCCACGACGATGCGTCAGAGAGAGATCTACCCTCTCAAAGGACAAGAGTCAATCTGACCAGGACCACACCCAGATGGACTCACAACACAACGAGAGTTTTTCCTCGAAGTGTCCGAGTCCCCCTGAGGCGGTCCGACTTGGTGAGGCAAGCTCTGGAAGCCACAATTAGGGACTTCACCGGCATCTAGTGATCATCTCTCTCCGGATGACATCGAGGCAGCGGGATCAAGCATGCTTTTTCACAGAATTCGACCATCTCCGCAGATCACATCTGCCGACAGAGACAGTTATAACCGGACTTCCCTACGGAGGATTACTCCAAATCGCCAGATGGTGTCTCTCGGCGACTCCTCAAGCGGGAGGCCTCGGCGCAAGTGAGAATCATCAGCGGAGGTCTTCGTCCTTCCCTCGGATCAAGGTCACTCTCCTAGAGACCGAGTGGAGACTCTCCCGAAGATCACACACTCGCCCCTCGTGGCAATGGCAAGGACACCACCATCTGGCGGACACGACCAACACCTTCATGAACACGAAGGAAATCCTCGACATTCTCGCACTTCATTGAGGCAATCTCAAGAGTCCGACATGGAAGCTCTTGAGGCTGCCCGACGGAAGAAAATTGAAGCCCAGAAGAATTTGCCTGGGCACATTCAATATCAATCAGAGGAAGCTCGAGAACTCCAGTACATCAATGACTTGCTCAAGAATCCAACTCAAGAGCTAGCCCGGCGCCAAAGCACGACCTCTTCGTTGAGGAGATCGCACAAAGGCTTCAAACACGATGGCAAAATTTGGAAGCACCTCGCCGACATCACTCGAAGTCATAACAATACGACTTCTTGACTACCGGTCGATCGAACATATCACCACGGAGGAATCGGCGCAACAAGAAGTCACATCGATCTCCTACTCGGAGAAATATCTTTCGAGCGATTGATGATCGACAAACTCCTCGAGAGGTGATCGCTCACCATTCCGACATGAGAATCTGAAGAAGAGATGAACTACGAGTATTCCCTCGTGGGGTCGAGATCTATCATAGGTGCGGTCAACCTATTCTTGGGTATCGTCGAGTACGACCACCTGATGATATAAACCCTTCTTTCCTGCAAAGGAGGCGTCAAGAAGTCATTACTGGATGTCGAGCATTCTCGCCTGATCTCCGAGCTGTTCGCTGGCCACCTCGATTTCGACCAGTGAACATGGAGAAGTTTGATGGTTCCCAAAATCCCATCGATTTCCTTCAGATCTATACCACAGCTGTCCAAGCAGCAGCAGGAGGAGAGCATGTGATGGCAAATTACCTTCCAACTGTGCTCGAAGGATCTGCTCGATCGTGGTTATTGAACCAACCACTCGAGTCGATTTACTCTTGGCAACACCTCTGCGACCTTCTACTGGCAAATTTCCAAGGCACTTACAATCGTCCCGGAAAGGAGGATGACTTGCACCGGATGAGACGAGCGACAACGAGACCTTGCGCCAATTCATCAAGCGTTTTAGTCGTTCGTAACTCAATTCGGAAGTTTCGATTCATCATCATCGGGGCTTTCAAGCAAGGAGTCCGCAGAGAAGGATAACGAAGACATTGCTTTGAATCCTTCTACTTGTCATTGAACTCTTTGAGATGGTGATCGATATGCAATCGCTTCGAGGCGGTCGAGTGGAATAACACGATAGATCGAGAAGACAATACCTCTCGAGAGCCAAAGCGACATCAAGAAGAAGAAAGATAAGAAAGCAAAAAGTCCAACAACAAGGCGAAGGGTCAAAACCCCAAGCCGGCGGTTCCAAGGAAGTTTTGGCTGTGAATGATAAAGAGCCACGCACCTCAAGCCGCGACTCGACCGAGGCAAAGGTAAGCGCCCGATCGAAAAAATGATAAGCCTAGGTGGTGCCTTTTCCATAAAATGGAAGGACATGACCTTCAAGAATCGCCGGTCTTCCAACAAAAGCTTGAAGACTACTACAACCAAGAAGGACCACTTCCCACTCTCGGCAGGTAGGGCAAATGAGTGGTCATAAGTCATCAGATGACGAGGAGGAGATGCCGTTCCAGGATCCGCAACACACCGTGGAACACATATACGGGGGATCATCGGCATATGAATCAAAGCGACGACTCAAGGTCACGAACGTGAGGTAAACTCCATAGATCCTCCTCTTGTCAATAAATTATCGAAGTGGTGGAAGTCACCATCTCTTTCGAGAAGGGTGATCGCCGATTCTTCAACTCGACGGTCGATACCCAATCGTGGTCGAACCCACCATCAACAATTGTCGGGTCAATCGAGTTTTGGTTGATGGTGGCACTCGTTAAACATTTTGTTTACGAGTGCCCCGATGACATGCAAGTACCCAGACCAAGGTAAGACCGAGACGATACTCTTTCCATGGAATCGTCATCGATCTTCGCCAAACCAATTGGCCAAGTTTCTCTTCCTTTAACATTTGGTTCAACAAGTAATTTTAGGACGAGAAAATCTCCTTTGATGTGGTCGATTTCGATCAAGATATAACGCCATACTCGGACGACCAACTTTGGCAAAATTCCTAATGGCTACTCATTATGGATATCAATGTATTAAGATGCCAGTCCCAAAGGAGTAATCACAATCCATTGTGACAAGAAGATGGCGATACTGCGATCACGATCCTCGAGATGGTTGGACAAATACCAACTCGAGAAGAAAGTCACCTTCGACTAGCAAGTCGAAGCCAAAGTCGCACCAAAGCCGAACGACAAAGTCAAAGAGGTTCCTCACGACACAGGGAGCCCTCAAGATCGCTCAGATCGGGATACTTCCGACCCCAAATAGGAAGACGCCCTCATCGCCTTCCTCCGAGCTAACGCAAATGTCTTCGCGTGGCAAGCATCCGACATGCCCGAGTCCCCAGTGGAGGTGATCGAGCACAAAGCTAGCTTTACTACCGACAAAGTACCAGAAACAAAAATTACGAGATTTGCCCCGATCGACGAGATGCTATTAAATCGAATTGATAAGCTACTTAAAGCGGGCTTTATAAGAGAGGTCAACCACCCGAGTGGTTGGCTAATCTGTAATGGTTAGAAAGTCAAATGGCAAATGGCGTATGTGCGTGAGACTTTATCGATCTTAATAAAGCTTGTCCAAAAGACGATTTTCCTTTACCTCAGACGATCGGTTGGTTGATTCTCTGCGCAGTTGTGAAATGTTAAGTTTTTAGATGCATATTCGGATACCACCAGATCAATATGTGTCTAGACGATGAAGAAAAGACCGCAATTATTACACCATTTGGTATATTTTGCTATGTCAAAATGCCATTTGGTCTAAAAAATGCCGGCGCTTCTTTTGAACGCTTGATGCAAGCAACTTTTTTTATCTCAATTAGGCCGAAATCTAGAGGCCTATGTTGATGATCTAGTTGTTAAAAGCATCAAGAGGCTTAATCATATTACTGACCTACAAGAAACATTCGACAATCTCAGAAAACATCGCTTAAAACTCAATCCTGAGAAGTGTGTGTTCGGAATCTCTTCAGGAAAATTGCTTGGATTCCTAGTATCTATACGAGGAATCGAAGAAAATCCCGAAAAGATCAAGGCCATTCTCCAAATGCGCCCTCCAACCACAAGGAAAGAAGTTCAGAAACTCACGGGGTGCATGGCGGCTTTAAGTCGTTTCATCGCACGACTGGGAGAAAAGGGACTACCTTTCTTTAAACTTCTAAGGAAACATGAAGGTTTTGAGTGGTCGAACCTGTGACTGGGATAACAACAGAAGCGGCAAAACGGTTTATGATGAGATGCGTAATTACTCGATTTGGAGTACCGAGTCGAATAATTACGAGATAATGGTAAGCAATTTTGAGCGCAAAATTTCGTGAATTTTATGACGAGTTGGGTACCAAGTTGTGTTATATACATAGCCCATCCTCAAAGTAATGGGGCAATCGAACGTGCAAACGGCCAAATAATGAGAGGAATTAAGACTCGAGTCTTCGATCAGCTCATCAAACGCCGGGGCTTGGGTACAAGAGCTACCCTCAGATATGGGTCGTCAGTATGACTACCAAACTCTTGAACTCTGGTTAGTAATGCTACCATCTGCATATTCATGCAAAGAGTTCATAAGATTACTGCTAGTAATTTGCATAAAATGGTTGCAAAGATTCTCATAATGTTCTCGTATTATTTTATGCATTTTTCATGATTTATTGCTATTTTCAAAAACAGTAAATACAATTAATAAATTGCATAGAAATAACAATAACAAAGTTAAACATGCTTCAAATGCTAAAATTGATTCAAAAATTGAATTCCCGAGGCCCTTTTCTGCTGGAAAATGAATTTGCGGCGAATTCTGCAATTTCTAGGGGTTTAAATCGCGAAATGTCAGTTCTGAGAAACATTTTCGCGTAATTTTCAAAAATTCGAGGGGTTTTCCACAAAACTTCCTTATATGCGAACACTTTCTCGTAATTTCCAGAATTCCGAGGGCCTTTTGCAAAATTTCTTTTTTTTTCTTTCTTTTCCTTTTTGTCCGGCCGGTTTCCACAGCCCATTGTCCTGAAAAAGTTCAGGCCGACCTTTCTTGGCCCATACCGTCAAAGCAAAAGGGGGGCACCCCATAGGGTTTCCATGCCTCCTATACACCAAAGTGACGATGCATGTGCGTGGCGCAGAGGGCGAGTGCACGGCCGGCGGCGCATTCGTGGTGGCGCGATGGGCCGCGTGCGAGCAGTGGTGCGCTGCATGGTGCGGCGATTCGGTCGCCTGCGACGGTGGGGGCACAACGGTGGCAGCCTCGGGCGCTCGCGGAGCTGCGGGGCGGCGCGGCTTCAAGTTGAGGCGTGTGGTCGTACAGGATTGGCAACGCAGCTCTATGCCGAGCGCGAGGTCGTACAGGACCGACGACGCAGCTCTGGGCCATGTGCGTGGTCATACGGGAGCTGTGGTCGTGCGGGACGTGTGGTCGTAGCTCAAGGCGGTTCCACCGTGGTCGTGCGTCGTAGCTCGAGGCGGTGCCACCGTGGTCGGGTAGGACGTGTGGTCGTAGCTTGAGGCGGTGCCACTGTGGTCATGCGGCCAGCGTGGCTGGCGGGCTCACGACTTCGGGCCAGCGAGGTGGTGGCGCGCCCGTGCGGCTGTGGAGGCCGACGGGTGTAGATGCCGCTCCAGGCCGGCGATAGTGGGGCGTGCGGGTGCGGCGCCGGCCAATGGCAGCTCTAGGCCGTACGGGGCCGTCGGCCAAAAAAAAGTTTTGTTACTGTTCATGCGATAAGATGTAGAATTTACTATGCAATCAACATCTGTTCTTTCATGCAACCACCAATCGGCTTGGGCGACGACTTCAAGTCGGCTCGCGGTAGGTTAGAATGGATTTGTAATTTCCAATCTATGGTACAATCGACATCCACTATTCCATATAATCTACCGATCGGCATTGTGTCGGCGAATTCAAGTCGGCTCGCGGTAGATTAGAACGGATTTGCACCGTATGATACAATCTTGAAAGCCAAATTTGCAGAATTGAAAGCAATCTAGAAAAAATGATTCGATCTACGAGTGTCGTGCTACGACAGTTACCTTTCGATCCAAGGAGAGTCGATCGTGCTGATAACATATTGAGGAACCGTCGCTGGCGAGTCCAGTCCAAGCGATTACCTCGTAGACAAACTCAGAATCGTAAGAACAATGCAAGAACACAAGAACAGAATAATAGATTGAACACAGAGATACGAGGGAACTTCTGGCTTCTCTTTATTGCTCTTCTGTAAACGATAGTACAATGGTTGGGGTCTCCCCTCCTTTATATAGGCTATTAGATGGATGAGGGGCTCATCGTGGGCTAGGACTACTGTCCTGTGCCCGGTTTCTTAACATATTGAGGAACCATCGCTGACGAGTCTAATCCGAGCGATTTCCTCGTAGACAAACTCAAAATCATAAGAACAATGCCAGAACACAAGAACAGAACAATATATTGAACACAGAGATATGAGGGGACTTCTGGCTTCTCTTTATTTGTAACGTCCCAAATTTGGCTTTTCAAAAATCTTTTGACACTACTACAGAAAAGGTATTCATAGACGGTTCAAAAACGTCATCACAGACGGTTTCGTGAGCCGTCTGAGTTTATGGGTCAGTGATACATGAGGTCATCACAGACAGTTTTCAAACCGTCTGTGATGCAAACTTTCACGGACAGTTTGTGGCTGAAACAATCTGTGATGACTTTTCTCTATAAAGCCCCAAGCAGTGGCTGCTTGTGCCATTAAAACCGGCATCATATATATATATATATATATATATATATATATTGTTCATAGTCTCTCAGCCACTTTGGGGGGATCGTCCACGCAGCATGAGAAGGATGAGACAGTAGTCACGGGCAACCTCATTGAGCCCCTGCAAGTTTAAAAAGTATGGATGCAAGGAGATCGTTAGGACATCCACCTGGATGTTGTCGATAGGTAATTGGACGTCGCTATATTCAGAAAGTGACGTGGACACGCAGGTCTTCCGACTGGGAAGTGGCATCATGTATCAGCAACTAACCATTCTCACTACAACAGGACTAGGTTATAGCAACACGCGTATATGCTGCTATATCTACAAATATATGTTGCTATGATGGATAGCAACACATGTGATAAGTGATGTTGTTGGTCGTGTTGCTATAAGGTAGGTCTACCACAACACAAATTAGGTGTTCTTATACAAAAGAAAAGGTGTTGCAAAGTAGCAACACAATTTTTTATCTGTAACAACACATGTTTTCGAAACATAGCTAACACCTGTTAGCAATATATAATTGTTAGATTGCAACACAAATTAGTATACAACAGAAATACGATTCATTTGTGTGCTACGTACGTAGAAATTATAATTGCTACAAAGAATTTTTATTTGCTAATTAAGCATGTCATATTGCAGAATATATAACACAACTCAACATGATCAATGTTCAAAAGGTAGATTGCATTGCATTAAGAAAATAAATATAGGTATTGTTAACATTATTCCACATTACAAAAACAACTGATTTGTTGTCAACACAAGAGCTTTGAACAAGAGTAAAATTTGAGTCCTAAAATATAAAATCTAACTACTACTTTCTTTTCTTCATGAAGTTCCTTGCTTCTTGATCATTGATGAAAGAGATAAACATCCAATATAGTAATTCAACTATTGATCTTTTCAACTGCGCAGGATAACAATAATTTGTAAGGATGTAAATATAATGTAAGACATGTTTAACTCACTAAAATTGAATCACATGGTTTAGCAAAGCTATGCCCACTATCATCTATGAAAATTAACACTGATCAGAACCCTGTGGTGAACAAAGTAGTAGCTCGAAAGTTTTCTAATGAATGTGTTAAAGAGGCGCACTTACTTGATTACTCCAAAAAATAAACAAAAAGTGAAACTGAAACTGACAGCAAACTATAAACTAAATGAGCCATATAATTTTGACAAAATGCAGACTGTGAACTGAAACTAGAAAATTCAGTCACCAGTTATCAGTTCCCACAATGAAACTAGAAAATTATGTGACAAGATCTGTATATACATTGCATCCTTCCCACCTTGAGTCTAAGTACAATAGAAAGCACTATGGTAATCATGCTTTCAAGATCTCCAATGTCCAAACCATGGTATATTATATATTGTTTAGTGTTCAAGTGTTGATAAAAGATTGTATTACCTCTATTGGATACGATCAGGCTGCAGTTGTAATGGTATTTCCACATGGCTGCAACCAGCTCTCTCTCTTACTATATTTTTTTCAGTATATGCAAATGGTAAATTAAAATTGAAATGACTATCCAAATTCAGGGAAAAAAATAAAACTACACAGCAAGAGAGCTAGTTGTCCATATGAAGATGGCTTTGTGTTTGTCCATATGATGGTAGTGCTGGCGGAGCTATAAGAGTACATTGTTGTTGCGAGACGGACTAACCAGATGCTTATGATGGTGGCACTTTGTCTTGATCCATAGGTGGATGCAGCTGGTGCCCATGCATATGAAGGTGGTGCGGTCTGACTTGACCCATAGTAACTAGCGGTACTCCCATGAGCAGCTTCAGCTGTTGCCTGTGCTCCGAGTGAAGGTGCTTTAGAAGCATCGCATCCAGCACCTTTCGAAGAGTCATAGCCAGTGGCACCCCTTGATACATCATGGATTCATGGCCTCCAACTTTTGAAGAACTGAAGCTATAAAGCCTCTTGATGGATCAAATCCGAGCTAGCGATGCGGTCGCTAGCTAGGCTTCCACCTAAAAGTGCGCCGCATCCGGAGAGGGCGTCCTTGCTGAATTAACATTTAACAAAACAAATTAGATCGCTATTAATAAACAAAAATTACTCCAGCACCTAGTTAAAAAGCTGAAGACAAAATTCACATTATCATTGCTATGGGAAAAAGGTAGAATAACTGCTTTATGATCCATTTTGCACAGCAAGATAAGCATCCATTAACTTCAAGCCAGAAAAAGAAAGAAAGAACAAAAGGCATCAAGGACAAACTAAAGTAGCCAACTATCTAGTCCATCTTTCATTTATGTTATTACATTCTGGGGAGCTAGAGCAGTGAGGCGATATTTGATGAAACAGTGTCTACGTTATGAAATAATTATATAGTGGGGGGGGGTGCATGGCTTCTTTAAATTAACTAGAATAGTTTGTCGAAACTCAGTGCCATACTTCAAGTCTCAAATTTTCAAACCAAACAAAGCTAGTTTAGTAAGAACTGGAGATCTCAAGTTCACAAATAAATACAATGTAATTATGCATTAAGAACTTGATATCTGAGAAGTCTAAAAAAATATACATGGCAATTGTATGAGTAAAATAATTCTTACAAAAGTTACCAAATGGGAAAAAATGGTTGAAACATTTAAAGTTATGATTAGGATCAGACGAAATTGGAACTAATGGGACAAAGCCTTATGTTCTTGCTATTTAGTGAGGTATTGGCCTACATATTGTAACTTGGCAGATACATGCATAAACATAAATGTTGCATTTTTTTATTCCTTTCTCCTCAGATATACTAAACTTCTACCAAATATACGGATTGTCTCGGTCACAAATACTTATTCAGATATTGCGCGAAAACAGAAATGATATATGTCGCACAAATAAAGATCAATCAATCATACTACATGTCCAAAATGCAACTAGATTAGTAGTTTAACAAGCAAATTTAAATACATCACACTATAACAGAGGGTGGTTAACTAGTTAAGCAAGTAGTAGTAACTACTAACTAGCAACTAGCAAGTAGCAAGTACATGACACTATGACAGGGGCTAGTTACAATGTTTATTTGCTACTTGTTACTGCTCAACAGTTCCTAATTAACTAGCTCATGATTGCGGCGATATTCTTTGTGAGAATACAGATGGACCTATATGGATGTCGGGGCATTAGAGTCCTAGAAAACTTGTTAAAACTGAATCGGGGCACCAAGCAACAAGGCATAAACTATATATTCTGAGATGTTTCCTTTATGATATTCCTTGTTTACAGGTACATCAATTAGACCACAAAAGCAGAAGTTTTGTAGACAAATAGAATGAGAATACAGATGGAGCTATATATATGTCAGGGGCATTAGAGTCCTAGAAAGCTTGTTAAAACTGAATCAGGGGCACCAAGCAGCAAGGCATAAACTATATACAACTACAGATGTTTCCCTTTATGATATTCCTTGTTTACAGGTACATCAATTAGACCACAAAAGCAGAAGTTTTGTAGACAAATAGAATGAGAATACAGATGGAGCTATATGGATGTCGGGGCATTAGAGTCCTAGAAAGCTTGTTAAAAGCTGAATCGGGGCACCAACTTGACAAAGCGCGAAACTATATCTGACTACAGATGTTTCCTTTATGATATTCCTAGTTTACGGTACATCAATTAGACCACAAAGGCGTAAGTTTTGTAGACAAATAGAATGTTTCTGATCGATGCAGTCTTCTGAATACCCAAGAGTTCGTAGGTTATTTGATTTAGTTACATCTATATGAACTACACAAGCTTCTCGATCTCACATCGGTTGGGAAATTTGAATTGTGCAGTGCTAGTTCGTTGTCACATTTTGATGGAGCAACGAAGCAACAAATACTATAAGAACTTACAGAGCAACGAAGAGAATGTTATACCCTTTGCAATCTTTGCAATGCTGTCATCTAACTCTTGCTTGGAATTGAACACCCTGCTCACCAGCCGAGGGGGGGACTCTTTGCTTCTTCTTCCATTCCTTTCCACCCCCCGTGTAGTAGAAAGGTGCCAATCACGAACCTTGAAAGCATTTTTCCTCTCTTAGCATTTAGTAGGAGTAAATGGTAGCAGCACATAGTATTTTAGGCATTTAATTACTATATTGATCAACATTACTAGTAATCTGAGCATATAGTATGATTGGTAGCAATAGATTGATTAAATCCAATGGCATGGTTGTATGTCTTGCTAAATCCATTTTTGCGATAGAAAATTGAGTAGCAAATGATTCATGGATACACATACAATCTAGTATGATAACCAAGATGAATCTATGTTAGAACAAGATCTTAACTGTCACATTTCATAGTGCAGTTAGGAATCAAAGAAACATGGGTAAACAAAAGCACACTAGTACATTACTCAATCAGGATTTGATGCATAGCTAAATAAGCGTGTCATAAACAACTTTAGCTCATTCTCTGTTTTAGCATGATCACACAATTCGGACACATGTATATTACTTACCGATAGATAACAAAGACTCACACATTCGAATTTCATACATGAACTTATCTACATAAAGATCCACTCCACAACAACACTAGCATCACCATGAACAAAACAAAAAAATATTGTGAACCCCATGATTGATGGCATAAGCTAGAATAGAACTAGTAGCGAAAAGGGAGAGGAGCTAAGGCCCGAGGAGGCGGAGGCGATCGGCAGAGCCACCGAGCTAGGAGGTGTTAGGCGCCATGCTGAGGTGGAGCGAGGCGGGCAGTAGGTGGGGAGGCTCTGGCAAGATCAAGGCTTGAGGCGAGCTCGAGGCTGGCGCTGGGCGCTGGGCCTGGGGCTCGGGAGGAGGCTGGCTGGTGGCGGTGGAGGAGGAGCAGAGCGGCTAGACAGCTCCATGGTGGAGGAGCGGCGGCCGCGAGAGGAGGAGGAGTACTGGGAATGCTGGCTGGCGCTGGTTCTGGGAAAGATCGGAAGACAGAAGGTGGCGAGGGTTCCCGCTGGCCGCTGGGCGCCTAGGCCTAGGGGCTCGGAGAGTGCGGTGCTGGCCGCTGGGCGGTGGAGTTGTGGAGTAGAGCGGCTGGGCGGCTCCGTGGCGGAGAGGAGGCGGGGGGTGGCCGGCCGCGGAGAGGGGGAAGAGCGCTTGGGGAACTGCCGCTGGGCACTGGTCTGGGGAAAGACCGGAAGACTGAAGGCGGCTAGGTCTCCCTCACGCAACACGCTCGGCTGGGCGCCTGGGCCACGCCAGCCTCGGGCTGACCCACAAACGTTGGGCCTGTCTACTGTATATCAAATTTTCTCTAGACGTATACTAAAAAATCCTACTACTATTTTCTCGGGCCCAACCGGCCCGAGACCCATCTCCGCTGCTGGGGTTGGCATGGAAGGGCAGAACTCTTGTCATACCAGGGATTTCTCGCTCCATTGTACAAATTCGGTGTCTCGGTTTTACCAAATGCTCGATAGACATTTAATACATATTTTTTTTACACACAGTTTGCAAGTAAAAAGAAAATACTATTACCGATAGACACTCAGTCCCTTTTGCTCATTTTTCACCGGTAGATTGTTTGTCCTTGATTATATCCATATTATTATAATTACAACAACAAAGTATCATATCGTTCATACCACTGTAATTACCAATTTATTTTTATTAGTACTATAACATTAGTTGGTGATTAAATGGGTTATAAAATTCGTTCATTGACCTAGCAACACGTCTATTAAGTGTTGTAACTTACACTATAAAGTGTGGTAACATACTAGGCGCTGAGTATGTTTGGAGCTTTCTACACTTGGGTTGTAGCAACATAAGAATATGTGTTGCGGTTGAGTTTTCCTGCAACATATGCTATATGTGTTGGTGTTGTGTGTTAGAATAGATTGGTCTTGTTGTAGTGTCTTGAGCATGTAATCGTCTTTAAACCCAACAAGAACACCAAGCAACCATTCTCACATTTTAAAATATCCGCGACCGTATTCGTTTCAATTCGTATTCGCTCTGTATTCGTATTCGATATTATTCGTATCTGTATTCGTATCCGGGGTATTCGTATCCGGATCCGGGAAAAATATGAAAACAAATATGGCAGAGCCATTATCCGTCCGTATCCGATCCGTTTTCACCCCTACGTACAGCCGATTGCATGGCAAGCGGGTATACAGATCATAACGTTAAATGGATTCAATTACATTGAGCCCTAATTAACAAGCTACGTTAACGACATCGATGGCCCATATTTAGTGTTACTGTACATGCATGTTAGTCGATCTACTTTCTTGCATTTTCATCTCGAAATGTAGAGAAATTACATTAATTGAAATTTTTTTGCTTCAGCAAATTCGACGTAATGCTTATGTCAACACATCTTAGTTATGCATATATAGACGTCTTAAGCTAGCTAGATTAGCTAATCTCAGGCCACACAACCTAACTTTTTAGGTTTTTAATTCTTAGGTCCCCATACATGTGGAGTATAGGCAATGGTCCCTGTGCCAGATAGCACAGGCATGGGTGTGCATCAACGAATGCACGCTCTGCATTACCGGTACAATGCAAAAGAGAAAGAGAAAGTTAAAGAGCATTTGAGCATATTGCATAGAATGAGTATGTAATAGTTTTGATGTACAGTTTTGACGAGGATCTAATAATCCTCATTTTATCTGTTATCCATAATTCTCATTATGGGAAAATATGATGTCATGTGGTCCCTAGGTATACCCCTTACACTTACAAGGGAGAAGCCTACCAGGTGGTCTTAAGTTCTTCTACGACCACCCCCATAGTCGTAAGTCTTGCTACGACTACCTTATGGTCGTAAGTTCTTCTACGATCACTACCCAATCGTAAGTTGTTCTACAACTACCCCATAGTCGTAAGTCTTGCTATGACTACCTTATGGTCGTAAGTTCTTCTACGACCAGGTTAGCTACGACCACCTTGTGATCAATAAAGCCTACAGGCAAGTGGGTCCAATTGATTAAGGAATCCAAGCAGTCAACATACGCTGTTATTATACGAATTAATAACACACAATACCCCATTATTTCTGACAAGTAACTGCCAGGCGGCGTGAAGGAGTTACCATCCCGATGATTACTGCAAACGTGCGCCCGTTACTGGATTTGATGAGGCGTCTCTTCAATAGAGGAAAACAGCCATTCCTTCACAACTATATAAAGGCAGCGGTCAGAGAGGGAAAGAGGACAACCAATCGGAGGAGACAACAAGCAATCAGGAAGACAGTTAGATACTATCTTCTGTAATAGTCTTAGTCTTTTCTCCCGATTGTACGAAACACACTCAATACCATACACACACAGGAGTAGGGTTGTTATTCTCTCGGAGAAGGCACGAACACGTATAAAAATACATGTCAATCTCTGCGTGATTCCATTCTAGGAGACCCCCCGAATCAAACAATCTTTACGTAAGATCGGTTCTAAAACACTGACAGTTGGCGCCGTCCGTGGGGATCTTCCGTTAATCTCTTGTCAACATACTCTCGTTTTCCCAAATCTCATGCACTCATTGCAGGAGAATGGAACGAGGAGAACTGTTTTGAGTTGACAGATTACGCAGACGTCAACATGGATGCTGGTTTTGATTACGAACCGAGTATTGACTCATCCGATAGTGTTGCTGCCTCCAGGGATCTTTCCGCAGATCCAGGAGACCATGCCACTGATAGAGTCGAGGAGGGATCCTTATCCCTCACAACAGTACGTTCAACGGAGGAATCAATTCCTTCAAAGGACAAGGGTCAATCCGACCACAATCAGGTCTACACCCAGGCGGACTCACAACACGACGAGAGTTTTTCCTCCAAGTGTCTGAGTCCCCCTAAGGCGGCCCGACTTGGTGAGACAAGTTCTAGAAGCCACAAATCCAGGACTTCACCAGCATCTGGTGGTCCTCTCTCTCCGGATGACCCCAGAGAGAGCGGGATCAAGCATGCTTTTCCTGCAAATTTGACCATCTCTCCGCAGATCACAATGCGGATGGAGACGGTTATAACCCAGAGTTCCCCTACCTGGAGGGGATTACTCCAAGTCGCCAGATGGTGTCTCGACTACTCCTCGGCGGGAGGCCTCGAGCACAAGTGAGAATCATCAACGGGAGGTCTTCGTCCTTCCCTCAGATCAAGGTCACTCTTCTAGAGACCGAGCTAGGGACACTCCCCGAAGATCACGCACTGCGCCCCCTCGTGGCAATGGCAAGGGCACCACCGATGACGGACAGGACCAACACCTTGATGAACACGAGGAAAATCCTCGACATACTCGCACTCCATTGAGACAGTCTCAAGAATCTGACATGAAAGATCTTGAAGCTATTCGACGAAAGAAGATTGCGACCAGAAAAATCTGCTGGGTGCATCAATATCAATCGAGGAAGCTCAAGAACTCCAAAGACATCAACGACTTGCTCGAGAACCCTACTCGAGAGCTCGCCTCGAAGCGCTAAGCTATGACCTCTTCATCAAGAGATCGTATAAAAACCCGGACCACGATGGCAAGATCTGGAAGCACCTCACGACATCATTCAGTAGTCATAGCAATACGACTTCTTGACTACCGATCAATCAAACATATCACAGCGTAGAAATCGGCAAGCAAGCAACAAATCGATCGATCTCCTACTCGGAGAAATATCTTCGAATGGTGATGATCAACAAGCCCCTGAGAGGTGATTGCTCACCATTCGACATAGAAATCCGCAGCGGCAGATGGAATACGAGGAGTATTTCCTCGTGGGACCGAGACCTACTACAGTCCGATCAACTTTATTCGGGTATCGTCGAATACAATCACTGGTGATATCAACCCTTCTTTCCTGCAAAGGAGACGTCAGGAGGTTATTACCGGATGTCGGGCATTTTCGCCTGACCTCCGAGCTATTCGCTGGCCACCTCGTTTTCGACCAGTGAACATGGAGAAGTTCGATGGATCCCAAAATCCCATCGAGTTCCTCCAAATTTATACAATAGCTGTCCGAGCAGCAGGAGGAGGAGAGCATGTAATGGCGAATTACATTCCAACTGTGCTCAAAGGGTCTACTCGATCGTGGTTACTGAATCAACCACTCGAGTCGATCTATTCTTGGCAACACCTTTGTGACCTTCTACTGGCGAACTTCCAAGGCAGCTACAATCGCCCTAGGAAGGAGGATGACTTGCACTGGATGAGATAGAACGACCACGAAACCTTGCGCCAATTCATCAAGCGCTTTAGTCAGGTTCGTAATTCAATTCCAGAAATTTCTGACTCATCTGTCATCAGGGCTTTCAAGCAAGGAGTCCGTAGTAGAAGGATAACAGAAGATATCTCTTTGAATCCTCCCACTACTATTGCCGAACTCTTTGAGATGGCCGATCGATATGCGACTGCTTCTGAGGCGGTCGAGTGGAACAACACAATCGATCGAGAAGACAATACCTCTCGAGAGCCAGGCGAAGTTGGTAAGAAGAAGGATAAGAAAGCAAAAAAGTCCAAGAAAAAGGCGAAGGGTCAAAAACTCCAAGCTAGCGGTTCCAAGGAGGTCTTGGCTGTAAATGATAAAGAGTCACGCACCTCCAAGCCGCACTCCGACCGAGGCAAAGGTAAGCGCCCCCGTCGAAAGAATGATAAGCCTAGGTGGTGTCCTTTCCATAAAAAGGAGGACATGACCTTCGCAACTGCCGGGTCTTCCAACGAAAGCTCGAGGACTACTACAACGGCAAAGGACCACTTCCCACTCTCGAGCAGGTAGGACAAACAAGTGGTCATAAGTCGTCAAACGACGATGAGGAGATGCCGTTCCAGGATCCGCAACATACCGTCGAACACATCTACGAGGGAGCATCGGCATACGAATCAAAGCGACAGCTTAAAGCTGCCGAACGTGAGGTAAACTCCATAGATCCTCCTCTCGTCAATAAATTACCGAAGTGGTCGGAAGTCACCATCTCCTTCGAGAAGGGTGACTGCCCGATTCTTTCGACTCGACCAGGTCGATATCCGATCGTGGTCGAACCCACCATCAACAATTGTCGGGTCAATCGAGTTTTAGTTGATGGTGGCAGCTCGTTAAACAGCTTGTTTACGAGTGCCCTGGACGAGATGCAAGTACCCAGGACTAAGGTAAGACCGGAACGATACTCTTTTCATGGGATCGTACTGGGGTCTTCAGCCAAACCTATTGGCCAAGTTTCTCTTCCTTTAACATTTGGTTCACCAAGTAATTTCAGGACAGAGAAAATCTCCTTTGATGTGGTCGATTTCGATACAACATATAACACCATACTCGGACGACCAACTTTGGCAAAATTCTTAATGGCTACTCATTACAGATATCAATATATTAAGATGCTAGGTCCCAAAGGAGTAATCACAATTCATTGTGACAAGAAGATGGCGCATACCTGCAACCGTCGATCCCTCGAGATGGTTGGACAAATACCAACTCGAGAAGAAAGTCAGCCTTCGACCAGCAAGTCGAAGCCTAAAGCTGCACCAAAGCCGAACGACAAGGTCAAAGAGGTTCCTCTGGACGTAGGGTAGCCCTCGAAGACTGTTTGCATCGGGGATACTTCCGACCCCGACCCCAAGTAGGAAGACGCCCTCATCACCTTCCTCCAAGCTAATGCAGATGCCTTCGCGTGGCAAGGATCCGACATGCCCATGGTCCCCAGGGAGGTGATTGAGCACAGACTAGCTTTACGGCCTGACAAAGTACCCGTAAAACAAAAATTACGGAGATTTGCCCCTGATCGGCGAGATCTTTATTAAATCGAATTGGATAAGCTACTTAAGCGGGCTTTATAAGAGAAGTCAACCACCCAGAGTAGTTGGCTAATCCTGTAATGGTTAGGAAGTCAAACGGCAAATGGCGTATGTGCGTAGACTTCACTGATCTTAATAAAGCTTGTCCAAAAGATGATTTTCCTTTACCTCGTATCGATCATTTGGTTGATTCTACTGCAGGTTGTGAAATGTTAAGTTTTTAGATGCATATTCTACCACCAGATCAATATGTGTCTAGACGATGAAGAAAAGACCGCGTTTATTACACCATTTGGTATATTTTGCTATGTCAAAATGCCATTTGGTCTAAAAAATGTCGGTGCTTCTTTTCAACGCTTGATGCAATCGACTTTTTCATCTCAACTAGGCCGAAACTGTCGGACCCGGGAAAGAAAGATCCCGAACCCTCTGTGTTCATACACCGGTCCAGGATTTCCGGCGTGCACAGTTACAAAAATGATAACATAACCATGTCTCACATTGCATTAATAGTAAATCAGAGTTTATTACAAAGGGCCTGAGGCCAAATAAAGTAAAACACAGCGGAAGCAAAGCCGTAGTAGTAGACCCAACAATTCACCACAGTAAATGCGGGGCATGACCTAAGCATCGATGTCCTCACCGTCTGCGGATAGAGGTCTTCTCTGAATAAAGATTATTGAGAAGAGTGAGCACTACTACTGTGCCCGCAAGTTACACCCGTCAAAATGTGATTGAATGCATGCATAAAGTAAACAAGGGTATTGGCGGGGTTTATTTGCATAAAGCAAACATTTTCAAGTTTAAATAATCATATTAATTTCCAAGGCCATTTTTATACTATATCTAAAATCAGATTTTAAATGACAATTTTATAGTGTGGATAACCTCCATATTTGAATGGTGAAGGATACCCTCCTATCACAATGGCTAACCGCCCAATTTTCCCACAGGACTAACCATCCTGAAAACATCTGTTGAAATTACTTTTAAAAACCAAAAACAAGTCTAACTCAAAGTGGCTTTGCTAGCATGTCCATGACCACGGACGCGGCTATTCGAATAGTTTTCTACTTTGCAGAGTTGGTACAGCTTTACCCACAAGACACGAATTCTCTAGTTTATCCGGCATATATCTATGCCACCGCTCACTACCTTAGGTAAGCAGTCTAGAGCACGTGACAAGGCCTTTACAATGATCTACCTCATAGTACTCATACCCGCTAAGGTTTCGCTTCCAATGGGTGGACAGTCCTCAGGAGCCCCTCTTGCGCCAGTGGGACTATAGTCTAACCGACACCCACTCATACAACACGGCACAAATATCTATGAGGTATCCCAAATTAATAAGCCAAGTCTTGCCCATACAAGACATGTGGTGGTACTGGTGAGGCACTGACAAGATGCGGCTCAAAGACCGGTCCTTAATTGACTTAAGCGACTTTCAAAATCAAACCACAGGTCTTAATCTTAACAGATTAAGCCGGTGCATAAACTGCACCCACCATTCATCCGTTTAGCCCAAGTCCAAACCATTTTGATTTTATTTAAGTAAAAACCATCTTTACAAATTCTCTATGGTAAAACAATACCATAGATTTGATTTTAAACAATTTTGTAATGGTTTGGCTAAATCCTCCCAAAATCAAAATCATGGTCTAAGAATTTGCTAAGCATTTCCAAACAATTTATCTATGGTGACAAAGGGATGACATTTCAATATTCAAAATTGTCCATACAATAACAATTGGAATAACTAAGCATTTAAACAAGGCATTAAAATAATTGACTAAAAATATGCATGCAATAATAATTTTAAAAACTGAATTAAATAACTTTAAAATACTGGGGGCTATATGGTCAAGGGTATAACTTGCCTTCGTTGAAGTCTTGACTCTCTAAATCCTCCGAAGGATCTAACTCTCCGGAATCGTCGAAGTCTAAACGTGAAAATACGATAAATCAATTGAAATTCAAATAAATTCAAAAAGACAGTTCAAACTAACTCCAATTCAAATAATATATTTTATTTAGCTATAAAATAATTTTATAAGATTTTGGAAATTTGAAACACTCAATTTGGAGCTAAGAATCAAAAGATATGAATTTTACAAATTTAAATCCTAAATTTGTAGTTTAAATCATTTCAAATTCAAACAGATAGTTTCAACTTACTCCAAATCAAATAATTATATTTTATTTAGCTAGATATTAATTTTATAAGAGTTTAGAATTTGGAATCACTCCATTTGGAGTTGGGGTGAAAAAGATATGAATTTTACAAGTTTAAACCTAAATCTATAAATTAAAAGGATTTCCCGAATTATTTTTCTAAAGGAAATTCTAATTATTGCGCAAGGCTGACATCAGCCTTGGGATTTTCAGAATAAGAAAAATAAACAGAAATTACTGACGTGTGGGGCCCACACGTTAGTGACCTGGTTCACGGTGAACTCGGTTCACCGAACCGAGTGGATTGGGATTTGGTGTGATGGCACGCACGCGCTGCGGTGGCGCCACGCAAGCAGCCACATGTGCCCACATAGGCTTTTGGCGCTGAGGTGGCGCACGGGTGGCGTTGAGGTGGGCGTCCACGTCGGCACAAGGCCAGCGGCGGCTCGGCGACCACCTCGCCGGCGATAGGGGCTCCGGCGATGGCTGCCGGTGGTGCCAAACGGGAGAGGAGGATGTAGGGGTCACGATGCTCACCGCGGTGACGGCGTGTTGCGAAGAGAATCGGCGACGGCGAGGGCGACAGCGGCGGTGCGGTTCGGCGGTGTGGGGGCGTGGCGCTCCGGTGGGTCTCCGGCAAGGGCGAGGCGCGCACTGGGATGGCGAGGAGGTGGTGGTGCCGATGGTGTAGGCGGCGACGGCGAGGATGCGATGTCAGCGCCGGAATCAGAGAAGAAAGGCGCCCGACTGTGCTTCTTCAAACACGAAATGCGGCAAAAAGAAGAGGGGAGAGGAGGAGTGAGTGGCGCACCGAGATGAGGAGCTCAAGCTGCACCCGGTGCTCCCTTTTATAGGGGCCGGGGCGGAGGAGAGGAGATCGTGGGCGGGGCGTCATGGCGGCCGCGGCATGATTGCGATCCGGGTGAATCAGGCATGGAGAGAGAGGGAAAACAGGGGTGGGCGGGGGTGGGGCGCGGGACTCGTCGCCGTCGCTGGTCTCATGAGGAGGTTGGGCAGCGGTTTGTGAACCTGCGGCGAAAATGGCGGCTTAGTGCGGTTCAGCGGAGAAGAAAGGAGGTGGAAGGAGATGGCGGGGCCGCGTGGAAGTGGTGGGTGATCATTTGGTGGGTAGGCGGGAGGTGAGGAGAGGGGGCGTCTTGGTAGCTCGGGCGAAAAAGCAAAATGTTGGGCCGGTTTCAACAGGAATTCGGCCCACAACAAAGAAGAATAGGATTTTTATTAGTTTTCCAATTTCAGAAATTGAACTAATTGATTTAGAATTTTAGAAAATAGCAAATAGAGTCCAAAAATTCTATAAAAATTCATAAAAATTCCTAGAATTATTTTGGACTTAATAAAATTATCTCCACTTTTAAATTGGCTTTTAATTTTGCAAATAAATTATTTTGGTTTTAAAATATTTAAGAAAAAGCTTTTAAAATTTCAGAAAATTCTCAAAATTAATTTAATTTTTATTTTTCAACTTTAACTCAAATAAAACTTCAAAAACTTTTAATAAATTTTATTTTATTTTTACTTTTAAAACTTTAGAAATTCAAATAAAGCAATCAAACTCTTTCAAATTTCAGAAAATCCAACAAAATAATAACTTTAATTAATTTAAATTGGTAACAGAACTTTGGGCTGTTACAGAAACCTGGAGGCCTATGTTGATGATCTAGATGTTAAAAACATGAAGAGACTTAATCATATCACTGACCTACAAGAAACATTTGACAACCTCGAGAAAACATCGCAAAACTCAATCATGAGAAGTGTGTGTTGGAATCTCTTCAGAAATTTGCTTGGATTCCTAGTATCTATCACGGGAATCGAAGCAAATCCAAAAAGATAAAGGTCATTCTCCAAATCGCCCTCCAACCACAAAGAAAGAAGTCCGAAACTCACGAGGTGCATGGCGGCTTTAAGTCGTTTCATCGCACGACTAGGAGAAAAGGACTACCTTTCTTTAAACTTCTAAGGAAACACGAAGGTTTTGAGTGGTCGAGCGAGGCAAACGCTGCCTTTGAGGATGTCAAGAGGTATCTTACAAGTGCTCCTACTCGGTTTCTTGAGGCGGAAAAGCGCTCTTAATTTTCCTAGTCGCCACGCCACAGGCGATAAAGCGCGATCGTCGAGAACGTGAAAGCGCATAACGACCGATTTACTCGTTAGTGAAGTTTTACACGGGCCTAAGGGCGTTACCCTCAGGTCCAAAAGCTTTATATGCCCTCCTCATGTCTTCGAGGAAACGCGACATTATTTTCAGGCGCACAAAATAGCTGTATCGTCTGCGTTTCCCTTGGGAGCGATCCTCCAGAATAGGGAAACAGCGGGAAGCATGGCAAAATGGTCAGTCGAACTTGGGGAGTTCGACCTCCATTTCATGTCACGAACGGCCGTTAAATCGAGATCTTGGCGGACTTTGTCGCCGAATGGACAAATCTGAACTGTTCGGGATCCCGATCTGATTCCCACGACCCGATGGGCGATGTACTTTGACGGGTCGTTTACTTTAAGTGGCTCGAAATTTGGGGTGGTCTGGTATCTCCTAAGGAGAGACCTTAAAATATGCCATACAATTAAACTTTCGGGCCACTAACAACATGGACGAATCTGAAGGTTTGCTAGGCGGCATACGAGCTCAGCGCTCTCAATTCGCCGACTACTCGTGAGGGAGACTCTCAACTAGTCGTGAATCAAGTTGGGAAAGAGTACGGTGCTCTAACCCGACAATGTCTCGGTACTTATCGGAAGTCGTAAGCTAGAAAAGCATTTTTAGGTTTGAGGCGAATTCATCCTCAAAGGATAATTTCCTCCACAGACCGACTTGCTCGAATAGCTTCTTCTCGTCTGTAGTACCAAAAGAGTCTTCTTGGAACAACTCGAGCCGTCCTTGGTCGATGAACCGAGACACCTCCTATTGAGGCGGCCTCTCTAGAATACGAGGATACGGATGGCTCCCATCTATGAGTATCTTGAAGGGTTCCGTGCGAAAGGCGATCTGAGGCGGATCGCTTATCGAAAAGCCAAAATGTATACTTTGGTTGAAGAAGTCCTATATAAGCGAGGTACTCAAGGGGTGCTCATGCGATGCATTTCGCAGAGCGAAGGATTAACACTCCTTCACGACATACACGGTGGCATCTGTGGTAATCATGCTTCCTCTGAGAATCTTTGGTCGGTAAGGCCTTTCGACAAGGTTTTCTTGGTCCATGACCTGCACGATGCTAAAGAGTTGGTTAAAAGTGTGTCCAATGCCAATTTCATAGCACATAAATACACCAACCAGCTCAAGCATTACAAAGCGATACATCTGTCTTGGCCTTTTGCGACAGGGGTCTAGATATCCTAGGACCGCTCCTAAAGCTCTAGGAGGTTTTGAGTTCCTTTTGTGGCTATTGATCGTTCACAAAATGGATCGAAGCGAACTCAGAATGGGATAACAACAGGCGACAAAGCAGTTCATGATGAGATGCGTAATTACTCGATTTGGAGTCCGAGTCGAATAATTACGAGATAATGGCAAACAATTTTCGGCGCAAAATTTGAGGAATTTTTGCGACGAGTTGGGTACCAAGTTATGTTATGCTACATGGCCCATCCCCAAAGCAATGGGGCGATCGAGCGTCTGAACGGCCAAATAATCGAGGAATTACAACCCGAGTCTTGACCACTCGTCAAGCGCTCGGGGCTTGGGTACAAGAATTGCCCTCCATATTATGGGCGGTTAAATGCGACTACTAGTCGGGCTACAAGTGAAACACCCTTTTTTTCTGGTCTTCGGAGCCGAAGCCATGCTTCCTCCGGAACTAAGATACGCTCAACACGAGTCGAAACTTTCAATGACTCCAACCAAGAACAACTTCGAGCAGATGACATTAACCTACTTGAAGAAAGGAGAAACCGGGCCTTAATCCGTTGACAATCTACCAGCAACAGGCCTGCGCAGAATACTACGATCGAAGGTCCAACCTCATGACCTTGTCAGTGGGTGACTTAGTATTGAGGCTCTACCAATCCAAGTCTAATCGGAACAAACTTTCTCCCAAGTGGGAAGGTCCTTACGATGGTCGAAGTTACGGCGAGGTCGAGACGTTTAGCAATGGAAGGCGGCGAGTTCTCTCGAATTCTTAGAACATCGACCAGTTACGCAAGTTTTATGTGTAACCAACCATTCAGACAATAAAGACTCAGGTTCTTTCTACCTCTATTGTCTTACTTATGAGTAGTGCTTTCATAATCTTTCGACTACATTCCAAACACCCGTTTTCTTTACCTTTGGTGAAAAGCGAGTAACATCACCTAGTCGAAGCCTCTCCTCTCTGCACGTGGTCCTGCCCATTAGAAGGAGCTTCCTAGTGTCGACTCATTACTCACTTTTGCCGCCAATACAAAGAGCTCGGGTTCTATTTGGTCGAAATATTTTTAAGGCCAGTTTTTTTCATCTTAGTTTATTTCTTCAGTTATTTTGAAAAATACTCTAAGCAGAGTGCACTTTCTTAGATTTATTCAATCGCCTTTGGTGTAATCGATCCGTCTCAACTGGTCGGAGGAAGAAACACATCTAGTCAAAGTCTTTCCTCTCTGCACGTGGTCCTACCCACTAGAAGGAACTTCCTAGCATTGTTTAGTTTCCTAGTTTTGCTACTAGAACAGACTTATCGAATCCACCAAGGAAGGGCGAACGAATTTTTTAAAGTCCTCTAGACGTTTGCTTAACTCAAGTTGCCATTCTCGATTTGATTAAACTGGTCGGAGATGGTAACATCACCTAGTCGAAGCCTTTCCTCTCTGCACGTGGTCCTGCCCACTAGAAGGAACTTCCTAGGGTCGATTCGTTCCCACTTTTTCGATCAGTGCATGACAATCGTGACCAAAACTACAAGTTAACCAAACCTCTCGTTTTGAAACCTTTTTAACACTATTTATTTAGTTTGTCTAAACAAACTAAGCAAATAGTCGGGGGCTAGGATAAAGTTATTAATTTGACTTCAATTCTTAGTCTTTCTTTCGTTAATTATCTTTTGAGTTACTAACTACTCGACAAGATGGTTTGCAGGAAACAAGATAGATTATATAATACATCAACAAAAGCTTATTTTTCACAGGTTTTTTATAAACTACTCTGAAAAGGGAGAGCCCAGTTGCATCTCCTCCGAGACCTTCCTGCCAATTGGTTGCATTTCTTCCATCAGACGACTTGCTTCTACCTCAGGGCAGTCGAAGTCAACTTCGATTGGTTGTACATTAAGGCTGGGGTCATGAGCTTTAAGTTTTGCCAATGCATAACTTACTGCACCTTCGACCGCCTCCTTGATTGACTTAGCTTGGTTGGCCTTCAGAGTGGTCACCAGTTCTTGCAAAGTCCTGACTTGTTCCCCAATAGTACTTATGTGAGCAGCTATTGTACCATCTTGAGGAGTTTTTCCCTCACTACATAGCTCACCAAGTATATTGTTCAGGAGCATGATGTTGCCTTGAAGATTAATCTTCATCGACTTCATCTCCTGTTGGTTACGAGTCGAAGCCTCGCGGAGTTGTTTATTTTCGACCACTTGCTCTGAAAAGAATAAGACTGGTCAAGCAAAAATAAACTCCTAGAGGAGGAAAAAAATAATCACAGGTAAAAGAATTCCTTACCTACTAGTCGAGAATCTAACTTCTGGATTTCTTCATTATGGGAAGCAATGGTCTCAGCATGCCGCTTCTCCCATAATTTGATGTCATTTGCATTTTCCTTGGCAATGCGGACAGTCTCGTTAAGGATCAAGGTTTTTTTCCTGATCCCTAGTTTCGAGCCTTCCCAATTCGAGCTCAATTTCTAAAAAAGAAATGGGAGTTAGAAAAGGAAAAGAACTCGTAAAGGGCTACAGGTAAAGAATTGCTTACCTGCTCGTCGAGATCTCAACCTCTCAATTTCTTAATCTTTATCTTTGGCGATACGAGAAATCTCGTGAATAACCAAAGTTTTATCTTTGACTTCATTTTGAAGCTTTCTCATGTCGTCTTCATTTTTTGAAAAGAAGCAAGAGTTAGGTAAAGATCAACAACATAAGCAGTCTTAAGTTCAGCACTTACTGTTTAGCTCTTCCTGCACTTTTATAGTTGCAGAGTTAGCCTCTTAAAGCTTCTTCAAGAGGTCTCCTACCTTTTCCCCTAGTTTTCTCGACTCCTCTTTTTCATAATCGAGCGAGTCGGCCAGGGTCTTTTCGTCACTATTTAACCTGTAAAGGTTAAAAGTAGACATGAACACTATTCAACTAGTCGTAAGTCTTCTACGACTATCACCTAGTCGTGAGTTTTTCCACAACAAACCTCATAAGCACTGTACAAGTAGTCGAACCCTAAAACGACTACGAATAACAGTGACTTACCACCTCTCTGCTGTTCGCGAGTTCCGCTTTCTGTCGTAGCTCTATAAGTTGTCGGTGATATTCACCTGCTTGGTGGCAATTTGTTCGAGCTTTACGTAAAAAGAAAGACGGTAAGAAGCAAAGGAAGGCCACACATATGAGTATCCTTAAATACTTACATTCATGGCCGTCCGAGCAAACATCGAAAAAACCATCTCTGGACTCTTCAGCTTGTCTATCTTCGCGACTTGGTCCCACCAAGCCTTCTCGAGACGCTCATTGTCAAAAGTTTCCCATCTGTTAGGAATATCTTTGGGATGAGGGACTCGATCGCGAGATCTAAAAGCAGAAGACCCTACGATGGAAGCAGGCCCAAAGAAATCAGCACAGAAGTTGAAATACTCCTCGTCTTGATTACGTAGCTGAATTTCTCTTTGGGTACCGGGAGGAACGTCTACAACGATTTCCTTTCCGACACGGTGGTCAGGTACATCACCACCTTGGCCAGGGGCTTCTACAGCTGCCTTTGTTGTCTCCATGACCACCTCAGTGGTTGTAGCTACTACCTCAGTGGTCGTAGCTACCACCTCAGTGGTTGTGGTAACCACTTCAGGAGCCACGACTTCCTCCACTACTCGGGCTGTGGATGATCCTTCGACCACTTCCGCTGTCATCTCTCCGACCGCTGGAGAGGCGGCAATGGGCTTCTCGATAGAAGCGTCCTCGGGGGCTAAAGGAGTCGGGCTAAAATCAACAAAAGGAAAGCAAGTCAAGTTGTGAAAAGCGAAAGGTAAATGCTGTTCTTACACTTTAGTCTGTTTCACATACCTCTGCACCCTAGACCTAACCAGGAACTTAGGAGTCATCTTCCCAACGGAAGATTTCTTCGAATTCTTTTCTACGACCACGTCTAGTCAGAGTTCCAGTTGAAGAATGGGCTCGGCCACGACCACGTCTGGTCGTGGATTTTGAACAGGAACCATCTCTCTGGACTCCTGACTTTCCGGATGGCCGAGATCAGTCTCGACCACTCCAAGAGCAGCGCTACCCTCAACCGTAGGCTCTGCTGGATCAGCATTGTCCTTCACAAAAGACATAAAGTCTTTCTAGTTCTCTTTTTCTAGTTGCTTGACAAAACTAGGAGTGGCAGAAACTGCGAAAGTTTTCTTGTCTTAATAAAAGGGTACCTTGGCCTTGCGGGCTTTGTGCCTAAGAGGTTCGACTGCTTCGGCCTCCTCAGCTTTAGCTGCTTCAACCTCGGCTTCTGCTGCAGCCGTATCTGCCGCAGACTTTGCAGAGGATCTGGTCGAAATAAAAGAACTCGAGCATGCTCCTCCCTTGTCGGCGACTTTCACGAGTCGGCGCTTCTTAGTCGGAGGAGCTGAGCCTTTTTCCGTTGTCATCCCTGCACCGATGGTTATCAGTTCGACCTCTTTGTCGTCCTGACGGTTTTCCGCACCTACTTTCTGTAAAGAAAAATAGAAAAAGAAGAATTACTGACCGGTCGTAAGATTTTCTACGACCAGTATCCAGTCGTAAGTTTTTCTACGACGTTTCCTCGATCGTAAGATCTTCTACGATCACTACTCACTTGTAAGTTTTTCTATGATATTTCCTTGATCGTAAGATTTTTCTACTATCACTACCTAGTCGTAAGTTCTTTCTACGACTATGAAGTCCTAAGGATAAAATCAACTCTTGATTACCTTTAGGCGCTCCATCTTTTCCTCTGTGGATAAAACCACAAGGATTTGAGGAACCGCCACTCTGAGTGGCGGAGACTTCTCACAAACGAGTTTGACTCGAACATCAATCTCTGCCTGTGAAAGATCTGTGTAAACAGATAAAGACATTCATTAGACAACTGTGATAAAAACCAAACTGAGAGCTAAGTCGAAAATTCACTTACCCTCCTCGTAGTCCCTAGTCGGGTCTTTTGGCCCCGTGTACCTCCACATAGGAGGTACTCATTTCTTCAAAGGGCTAATTTGATGTGTGATGAAATCCTTCACCACATGCCATCCGATCAGCCCCTCTTCTCCCAAGCCCTTGATGGCTCGAATATAGGGGGCAATCCGGCTGACATCCTTGGGAGTCGAATCCCATGAAGAATTCTTTTCGGCAGCTTTCCCCGCGAAAGTAAGGCTGTCTTCTTGGGTGATTTTCCAATAAAACCGCCTCTTCCTCCATCCCGGCCACAAAGATTTAGTAAATATCTGAATATACTCCCTCGACTTCCAGTCATGGAGCTTCAGATCACAACTTCCAGCCATTCCATAATAATATTGGAAAAGCTCGAGGTCTGCCGGAATTCCCAGGTACGCCTCACACAAGTACACAAATACACTTAGCACAGTGATGGAATTAGAACCAAGGTTCACTAATTCCACCCCAAAGTGCTCGAGTACGAGTGTGAGAAAGGGATGAGTAGGCAATCGAAGGCCACACTCACAATATGCCTGGAAGACGAGGATTTGCCCAGTCTCCCCCGACGGCCAATGTTGTCCAACCGCCGCAATCCATTTCACAAGAACTTTCTCTAGAATCTTCCCGGCATCGACTAAGGCTTGAATCTTCACCGCATCCATCTCGGACTCAGCCCACTCAGAAACTTTCCCGGCCATCTCTCTCAGAAAGGGGAGATTTTGGATTAAGGAAGATCTTCGGAGAAGACACGATTGGGTTGGTGGCGGAGAAGGCACGATTGAGTTGGTGGCGGAGAAGACAAGAACTCGATGAACAGCGGGAGTGATTTGGGGAAAAGTAGAAACCCAAGTCTCACCCCGGTAAGTATTTATAACCGTATGCCTGGGCTGAAGGCGTGGCAATCCAAAGGTTGCTACCGCTTTGGGAACCACTCCAACGGACAGACTTGTAGGAGTCGTTTGCGATTCTCTAACTTGTCCGTTCAAGAAAATCAGGTTCGTTTTTACACCTCAAGCAAAATTACTTTCTTGGTCAGATCTTTTTGACCAAATGAAATATCAATCGGAAAGGATTTTCTTCCGATCACCATGCTACGACCACTTCATGATCGTAGGAGTTTTCTACGGCTATTTGATAGTTGTAAGCAACCTTCTTGACCAAGCATATTTCTGGTCAAAGTAGTACACAAATGTCGAAGAGTTTTTTCCTTCGACCACCTTTCTACGACCCTCTTGTGGCCGTATGACCATCTACGACTCTTTAACCAAGCAAGTAGCTTTCACTTGAAGCTGCGGGCTAGATGACGAGGATCTAATAATCCTCATTTTATCTGTTATCCATAATTCTCATTATGGGAAAATATGATGTCATGTGGTCCCTAGGTATACCCCATACACTTACAAGGGAGAAGCCTACCAGGTGGTCTTAAGTTCTTCTACGACCACCCCCATAGTCGTAAGTCTTGCTACGACTACCTTATGGTCGTAAGTTCTTCTCGATCACTACCCGATCGTAAGTTATTCTCGACTACCCCATAGTCGTAAGTCTTGCTCGACTACCTTATGGTCGTAAGTTCTTCTCGACCGGTCGTCGCCACCTTAAGATCAATAAAGCCTACAGGCGAGTGGGTCCAATTGATTAAGGAATTCAAGCAGTCAACATACGCTGTTATTATATGAAATAATAACACACAATACCCCATTATTTCTGACAAGTAACTGCCAAGCGGCGTGAAGGAGTTACCATCCCGATGATTCTGCAAGCGTCGCGAATTCTTTGGATTTGATGAAGCGTCTCTTCAGCAGGGAAGCGGCTATTCCTTCACGACTATATAAAGGCGTGGTCGAGAGGGAAGAGGACAACCAATCGGAGGAGACAACAAGCAATCGGGAAGGCGATCGGATACTATCTTACGTAATAGTTTTAGTCTTTTCTCCCGATTGTACTGAAACACACTCAATACCATACACACACGGGGAGTAGGGTTGTTATTCTCTCCGGAGAAGGCTGAACACAGTATAAAAATACCGTGTCAATCTCTCTGCGTGATTCCATTCTAGGAGACCCCCCGAATCAAACAATCTTTACGTAAGATCGGTTCTAAAACACCGACAAGTTTTGTGGATAATGGTTGATGATTTACAATTATGTATATTGTTGATGCCATGTTTTGTACTTGCTGAGCCTTTGGGCTTACTCTTGCTTTTGTTGTGCTTATAGGTACCTCTTGCAGAAACAACATGCATAGGAGGGAGTAGGCTTGTCTTGGATTCACTCACTACCACACATATTTAAAGTTGAATAACATTTATATTGTACCTTAATAATAAAGGTAAGACTAGGAGCCGTACGTCCGATCGATCGGACGCTGCCCATACATGAACTAATAAGCACCACGTCAAGCTCGCGCCAACAACGATCAAAATTTTCAAACGGCCACCGAGCTAGCCCTTCACACGTTATTATTCTGATCCCCTGCAGTTAACTAGGAGCTAAACTAATGAACCGGGTGAACTTAAACCTCTACTAATAAAATCAAAACAAAGCATATGAAAAAAACGCGTTGAAAAAATATTGCAACATCACCGTAAATAGTATACAACATTTTTTTCCTATGGATGCAACATTTTTTTCAATAGGTCGCAACATTTTTTTATATAGATGCAACATCGCAAAGAAGTACGCCGCTGCATGCAACATCTCCCGGACACAGCTGCAACATCCACGGACAATGGTTGAAACATCCCTGGACAACGGTTGAAACATCCTTGGACAACAGTTGCAACATCCTCGGACAACGGTTGTAAAATCCCCGGACAACGGTTGCAACATCCTCGGACAACGGTTGCAACATCTTAGGACAATGGTTGCAAACATCTAAGGACAACGGTTGCAACATCACAAATCAAAAAACAAAGCATCTAGAAAAAAAACACGTTGGAAAAAAATACGACATCGCCGTGAACAGTATGCAACATTTTTTTCTACAGATGCAACACTTGTAACATCTCCGGACAATAATTGCAACATCCTAAGACAATGATTGCAACATCTTTGAACAACGATTATAACATCACAAATCAAAAAAGAAAAGCATCTCAAAAAGCAAAGCGACGGATCAGAGATGGTACAATCACAGCACATACTGCATGGGGACGTGTGCAGGAGGGTTACAGTGAAGAGTAGTTGATATTAAGGGTTAGCCTTGCTAGCTCAACACCACATCACATGCATTAATATGCACACACACACTGGCCATACATGCACTAGACTATTACGACGCTGGGTCCACATACGGATGCATGCATGAGTGCAGTGTGTAGGAAAGCAATCGAAAGGAACTAATCTGCTTCTGTTTCGACACTAAGAGATATGGGTTGCTAGCGTCCGATTTTTTTTGTCCGTCCGGACGCACGGCCCAAAACATTTCCCATATATTATACTAGCATGCACACTGTCACAAAGATTCCTTTCGTAATATATATTTTATACGCACGAAATATATATACTCCTACGTATCTAAGGAATAATTAAGAGAAAAACAATGTGCAAGCTAGGGCGTAAGTACTTGTACTGTTGCCTTGCCTTTAAATCATTAAATGTAATGCAGTACAAGACTGAGCTGCATGCTGTTGTATGTCTGGAGTAGAAAAGCAAAGTTTCATGTTGCATGTCTTCTTCCGAAGATATGCAGGCATGCATGCATGGTGCCACGTGCAGTACATCCAATAGCCGTCTGACGAGGAACGGGAGACAAGATTGTTTGTATACTGTAGCAAATCGGTACTGTATAAACTCCGCACTACTACAAAGCTAGGAAAACTTGATGGCCACCAATTTTGCTGATGGTCCGTACCGGCCGTCAAGGTTTACTATTTTGGTCACGGGAATAGTATCCTCTCAGCAAAATTCAAATTTTGCTGACAGTTTTTATACAACTCTTAATAAAAAAGTATTTTGCTAACGGTTACAATCGTCAAGTTAATTGGTTTGGTCCATGTGTTCTTCGTGGGGAAAAAAATTGGCATCGCACCAAGTGAAAAAAAATCCTGCACCATCTTTTCCCTGTACCAACCCTCTCCTCTCCCAAATCCCTAGCTCTCCACCCCATTTCGCCGACGCCTCCCCATTTCGCTGCCGCCTCCACGCCCCCCGCCACCTCTCCACCCCATTTCGCCACCACCTCCACGCCCCCCGCCGCCTCCCCTAGCTCCATCCCCCTCCGCCTCCTGGCTCCTCCCTCTTCCTCTCACGCCGCCCGCTCAGTTTCCTTCGCCAACCGCCGCCGCTCGCTCCGTCTTCCCCCACTTCCTCCGAAGCCACCCCCTCGGTCTCCATCCCCAGCCGCGTCGGCGCCTCCCTCTTCCTCCCATACCGCCCACTAGATCTCCCCCAGCCGCCACCGCTCCCCCCTTCTTCCTCACCCGCTGCCCTCTCGGTGCCTCTCCACCAGTCACGCCGGCCTCTCCCTCTTCCTCCCCCATCACGTCTTCCTCCACTTCCTCCGACGCCGCCCCCTCGGTCACCATCCCCAGCCGCCCCCTCGGTCTCCATCCCCAGTCGCATCAATGCCTCCCTCTTCATCCCATACCGCCCGCCAGATCTCCCCCTAGCCGCCGTCGCTCCCTCTTTCTTCCTCACCAGCTGCCCTTTCGGTGCCTCTCCACCAGTCATGCTGGCCTCTCCCTCTTCCTCCCCCCACCGCCCCCTCTATCTCCCTCTCAGCCAGCACTGCCTGTCCCTCCCTCTTCCTCCCCCACTGCGTCCTCTTCCCCAAGCGTCGTTACTGCATCCCCGCGCCTCTCCAGTCTCTCCATTCTCAATCCTTACTGGTGCTTAGTATTGGCTCATGGTGCCTCCTTCTTGGCCGCAACCGCTCGCGTCCCTAGTGACTCGTGCCTGCGAGCTCCGCTCCGCCCCGGCTGCTCCCTCACAGCTGTCTTTGCGGTGCGCCCACCCCCTCCCTAAGCCAACTCCCTGGCTCGACCTGGCCCCATGGCGCCGCCACCTCTCACCTCCACCCCGACGCGTTAGCCTGGCCCTGGTCCCCTTGTGCCTCCCTGGGCCTTGGCCCACCTGCACCTCCCCGCGGTTGCTCCGGCTCGAGTGCCTCCCTACTCCGGCTCGGCCGGCGTGGCCTCTGGCCGCCAGCACCGCTTCGCCCGGTTTTTGCTTCCCAGTGGCTTTTGCTTCCCAGTGGCTTTTCCTTTTTTTTTTTGATTTAGTTCCAATTTTGGTGTTGATTGTTTGTAGAACCCGGGAGCGAAGGATCCCGAATTCTCTGTATTCATACACTAGTCCAGGATTTCTAGTGTACACAGTCAACAAAAGTGATAATCAAAACATATCACGCACTTTATTAATAATTATTCAGAGTTTATTACAAAGGGCCTGAGGCCAAATAAAGTAAAACAGAGCAGAAATAAAGTAGTAGTAGTAGACCCAACGATTCACCAAAGGCAATCGTCTGGGGAGCGTGGCCTAAGCATCGATGTCCTCACCGTCTTGATAGAGGTCTTCTCCTGAATAAAGATTATTGACAAGATTAAGCACTACTACCGTGCTTGCAAGTTACACCGTAAAATGTGATTGAATGCATGCATAAAGTAAACAAAGGATATTGGCAGGGTTTATTTGCATAAGACAACATTTTACGTTTAAATACTCTGGTAATTTCCAAGGCAATTTTAAATTAATTAAGATCAAAAACATATTTTGATTTATCAATGTCAAGTGTAGGATAAACTTCCATACACAAATGGTGAAGGACTACCCCTTACACCAAGCTTCGCCCAAACCCATTTACATAAACCGGTGATAAAGTCTTTTCAAACAAAACCGAGACTAACCCGGTGGCTTACATTAAGCATGTCCATGACCATGGACACGGCTATTCGAATAGATTAATACTCTGCGAGTTGGTGCGACTTTACCCACAAGAGATAGTTTGCTTATTATATCGGCCAATACACGCTTAGTAGGCGTGCGATTAGCGACTATCACGAGGCCTTTACCCTACATTATTTCAACATAATTATGCCTACTAAGGTTTCGTAATCGAAGGCTTCGCACCAAACGACTACCCCCTCTTTCGCCATGTGGGTATCATCAATAAGTCTTCACGACTCCCACATCTTCCCAAGACATAAACATGGTGAAATAATATAGCTTATTTGGCCAAGTTCGTCCCATTCCAGACTTGTGGTGGTGCGAGTTTGGCTTAACATCCATGACATGAGACCGGTCCTTACATGGTAGGCGACTTCCAAAACAAACCACAGGTCTCAACCATTATTTGCATTGAGTCAGTGCATGAACTTGCACCCACCAAACAATCAATTCACCCAAGTCTAAACCAATTTCATTTATTTTTCTTTGGCAAAACATTTTCCAAACATCCATGGTAAAAGCAATACCATAGATTCATTTTCAAAACAATTTTGTATTTTGGCAAAATTCCCCAAATCATCTTTTGGTCTAAGCAATGACTAAGTATAATTATCTTAATTATTTTACTAAGGTGACAAGAGCATGGCATTCCAAACATCAATATTGGCTATACGAAGGAATTGGCATAATTAAGAATTAGAACAGGAATTTAAAATAACTTGAATAAAAATATGCATGCAATAATAACTTTAAAAACATAATTAATTAACTTTGAAATACTGGGATCAAGATGGTCAAGAATGTAACTTGCCTTCGTTGAAGTCTTGAAATTCTAAACCCTCTGAAGGATCTACCTCTTCGGAATCATCAAAGTCTATACGCGAAAGTACGACAAATTCAAATAAATTCAAAAAGACAAAACAAACTAACTCCAAATAGAATAATTTTATTTTATTTAGCTAGATAATAATTTTCTAAAATTTTAGCAATTTGAATCACCCAATTTGGAGGTTGGATGCAAAAGTTATGAATTTTACAAGTTTAAACCTAAATGTGTAATTTAAATGAATTTCCCGAATTAAATTTCTGAAGGAAAATCCATTTATTGCGCAAGGTGGCCTTGACCACGAGATTTTCGGGATTAAGGAATTAAAATAATTCACGACATGCGGACCCCACGTGTCATAGACACGGTCCACGTGAACTGAGTCCACGGGACCTTTTGGCTAAGGGGCTACGCAGAGGTGGCGGTGCGGGGTGATGTGGCGCCACGCAGGCGGCCATGTTGGACTCGGTGCTGGCGTGGCGCTCAGGTGGCACTGACGTGGCCATGCCACGCAAGCTCGAGAGCGGCGGTGCTCCGATGAGGACCTCGTCGGCGCTTCTGGCGCCCACGGCGGCGTGAGTGGTACTAAAAAGAGAGGCGTCTGCGGGGACTCGACGATCGCTACCTTGCGGCGGCGAGCAGGGACGTTTTGGTCGTCGGCAGTGAGGTTTGGCGGCGGCGGTGCGGGTCGTCGACGAGGAAGGAGCTCCGGGGGTCTTCGGGACAAGTGGATGAGCACACGAGCCAGCGGTCTTTGGCGATCTTGATGGTGGTGGAGTCGAGGCGAGGCGGCGCGAGGCGGAGGAATCGGCGAAAACCCGAAGGTTCACCGCCGGCGAAGAGCTTCGAAATTTGGGTGCTACGGGGGAGGAGGAGAGCTGTGGGTGGCAGCGTTGTGGTGTGGGGAGGAAGGCGCACCCAGGGCTCCCATTTATAGGGCCGGGGAGGGGCGGAGCGGCTTGAGGCACATGAAGGTCCGCACGGCATCTCCGGTGAAGATTGAGGAATCAAGGTGGAGAGGGAAAGTGAGAGGTGGAATCAAAAGGGATTGCCGGCGATTTGAGCAGCGTCTGAAATCAGCGATTTGATGAAGGTTTTCTTGGCGTGGAAGCTTTCAAGCACATCCATGGCGCATCTGGCGGCTAAGAAAGGAAGGGGCAGCGAGGAAGAAAGGAAAGAAGAGGATGACCCTATAGCGGCGGTCCCACATGGTGGTCACAGCAAAGAAGAAAAGGGGGGTGAGCGTTAGCCGTCGGATTGTAATCCGACGGTCGCGACGAAATGAGGGCGCGGGAGAGTTGGGCGCTGGGCGTGTCTTTATCGTCTTGAGAGGTAAATTTGAGCGAATTCGCCCAAACAACATTGGCGAATTTCTATTGATTTTCCAATTGATTTAATTCAGATAATTCGATTAAGTTTTATAAAATAGTAAAATAAATCCAAAAATGATGAGAAAATTCACAGAAATTCTCAAAGGCATTTTGGATTTAAATAAAATAAGTCCAACTTGAACTTGGTAATAGTTTTTGCGATTAATTTTGTTTTAGCTTTCAAATAATTAGGGAAAAGCTTTTAAAACTTCAGAAAATTCACAAAAATAATTAGGTTTTAATTTTCTCTGAATTTGGAAATTTTGGGCTGTTACAAACCTATCCCCCTTAAAGGGAATCTCGACCCCGAGATTCAGACTTCGTCAGCAAAATGGTGGGGATACTCTGCTTTAAGATCTTCCTCCCGCTCCCAGGTGACTTCACTTTCTGGATGGTGGCTCCACTGGACTTTATATGAACGGATGATTTTGCTCCTGGTAACACGCTCTATGACGTCTAGAATTTTGATTGGCTATTCTACATAAGTAAGGTCTTCTTGGAGATCAATGCTCTCCAAACGGGTCTGGTCTTCTGGCACTCGAAGGCACTTCTTTAGCTGGGACACATGAATGATATTGTGTACCGCAGACAAGGAGGTTGGCAGTTCTAACTGATAAGCTACATCACCTCTTTTTGCCAAAATTTTGTAAGGTCCCACAAATCTGGGTGCAAGCTTTCCTTTGGTCCGGAACCTTCTTACTCCTCGGAGTGGAGTAACTCTGAGGTAAACAAAGTCTCCCATTTCAAAGGTTAATTCTCTTCGACAGTTATCAGCATAACTCTTCTGTCGAGATTGAGCCACTTTCAAATGTTCTCTTATTGCTTTAACCTTGCTTTCAGCTTCTTTGATCAACTCTGGTCCAAAGAATTGATGCTCTCCTACTTCATCCTAAAGGAGCGGAGTTCTGCATTTTCTGCCATACAAAGCTTCAAATGGAGACATATGTAGACTGGCTTGGTAACTATTGTTGTACGAGAATTCTGCATAGGGCAAATTCTTGTCCCAGCTTTTTCCATAATCTAAGGCACAGGCTCGAAGCATGTCTTCAAGAACTTGGTTGACACGTTTAGTCTGGCCATCTGTTTGCGGGTGATAAATGGTACTGAAGTTGAGTCTTGTTCCCAAAGCTTCGTGCAGACTCTGCCAGAATCTTGATGTGAACCGAGAGCCTCTATCGGACACGATCTTCTTGGGTACTCCGTGTAGACAGACAATCTTGTCCATATACAATTCCGCTAGCTGGCTGCTCCTGTAGGTGGTCTTGACTGGAATAAAGTGAGCCACTTTAGTTAACCGGTCAATTATCACCTAGATGGAATCACATCCTGATTGGGTCCTAGGAAGTCTGGTGATGAAATACATACCAACTTCCTCCCACTTCCATTCGGGAATTGGTAATGGTTGCAACAAGCCAGCGGGTTTTTAGTGTTCTGCCTTGACTCGCTGACACACATCACAGCGAGTGACAAACTCGGCGATTTCTCGCTTCATGCTGACCCACCAATATTTCTCCTTCAGATTCTGGTACATTTTGGTACTTCCGGGATGAATGGAATAAGACAATTCATGAGCTTCTTTCAGAATCGACTGTTTTAATTCTTGCTGGTCAGGTACACAGATGCGGTTTTCAAACCACACTGTTCCTTGCTCATCTTCAGAGAACCCTGGGGCTTTGCCTCTTCTCATATTCTTCTTGATTTCTTTGATGTCTTCATCTTCCGACTGCTTTTCCTTGATTTGACTCTGAAGGGTGGGTTGCACCTCCAAGGCATTGACACACCCTTGATTGACAATCTCCAGGTTTAGGTGCTTCAGTTCTTCGTACAATTCTGGCTAATTTTGCTGAACCAAAATGGTGTTGCAATACGCCTTTCTGCTCAGGGCATCTGCAACCACATTTGCTTTGCCAGGATGATAATAGATCCCGAGGTCGTAAAAAATGGATTCCGAGGTCGTAATCCTTTATCAACTCTAACCATCTTCTTTGTCGGAGGTTGAGTTCTGACTGGGTGAAGATGTATTTCAGACTCTTATGATCCATGAAAATCTCACAGCGGTTACCAATGAGGTAATGCTGCCAGATCTCATGCACAATTGCTGCTAACTCGAGATCATGAGTTGGGTAATTTCCTTCGTGAGGCCTCAACTGACGGGATGCATAAGCCACAACTTTGCCTTCCTGCATCAGGACACATCCAAGACCTTGCCGAGACGCGTCGCAGAAGATTTCAAAGTCTTTATGAATATCTGGCAATACTAGCACAGGTGCAGAAACTAAACTCTTCTTCAGTTCTTGGAAACTCTTTTCGCAAGCATCTGTCCACTCAAACTTCTTCTCCTTCTTTAGAAGTTGTGTCATGGGTCTTGCAGTCTTGGAGAATCCTTCAATGAACCTGCGGTAATATCCGGCTAGTCCGAGGAAACTCCTTACTTCTGTGAAAGACTTTGGTTGCTTCCAATCCATAACGGCTTCCACCTTGGCTGGATCTACGGCAACTCCTCCTGCTGATACGATATGACCAAGGAAGGCCACTTGCTTTAGCCAGAATTCGCTCTTGCTGAATTTGGCGTAAAGCTGGTGCTCTCTGAGTTTCTCCAAAATTATTCTTAGGTGTTTCTCGTGTTCTTCTTCGTCTTTTGAATAGATGAGAATGTCATCGATGAAAACAACCACAAACTTATCCAAGAATTCCATGAACACTTTGTTCATCATATTCATGAAGTAAGCAGGGGCGTTTGTCAAACCGAATGACATTACTGTAAATTCATACAATCCATATCTGGTTGTGAAGGCAGTCTTCGGAATATCTTCTGGCCTGATCTTCAGTTGATGGTAGCCTGATCGTAGATCAATCTTCGAGAAGATGCTTGCGCCCTTCAACTGATCGAACAGATCATCAATCCTGGGTAGCGGGTACTTATTCTTGATCGTCACCTCATTGAGCAATCTATAATCCACACACATTCTCATACTATTGTCCTTCTTCTTGACAAATAGTACGGGTGCTCCCCAAGGTGATGAACTTGGTCGGATATAACCTTTGCTCCTTAGTTCTTCAATTTGTTTCTTCAGCTCTGCTAGCTCATTGGCCGGCATTCTGTAGGGTCGCTTTGAGATTGGGGCGGTCCCTGGGACTAAGTCAATTAAGAACATTACGTCCCTATCCGATGGCATGCCAGGTAGTTCTTCAGGAAAAACATCTGGGTATTCTTGCACAACTGGTATGTCTTCAAGTTTTATTTTCTTCAAGCTGGTCAGGATGGAACTTCCTCCGGTTGATGACTTGGGTCTGAATTCTACTGATTCTCCTTGTTCATTGGTGAGGGTGATAGACCTATTAGCACAGTCTATCTGTCCCTGATTCTTGGCTAGCCAGTCCATTCCAAGGATCACATCCAGACCTTGAGATTGCAGGACTATCAAGTCCGCTAGAAAAGATACTTCGGATATTTCAAGGGTAAGGTTTGGGCATAGAGAACTGGTTCACATTTCTGAGCCCGGGGAGTGGATTATTATAGGGTTAACTAAAGAAGAGATAGGCAACCCATATTTTCCCACAAATTTATTGGAAACAAATGAATGTGTCGCTCCGGAATCAAACAGAACTGACGCTGGTACTGAATTTACAAGGAACGTACCAAGGACGACATCCAGTGCAGACTGAGCTTCCTCGGCGGTGATGTGGTTAACTCTGCCCTTCACAAACTGATTTGTCTTCGTGGCGGCGGGTTTTGCGAGAGCTTGGACTCGGGTTTAGGGCGGTGAGAGTGGCTTCTTAGGACACCTATTGGCGAAGTGTCCCTTCTCCTGACAGTGATAGCAAGTAATCTCTGAATAGTTCTTCTGATTTGGGCCTCCTGCAGACGAGTTGTGGATGCTGGAAGTGTTGGCGTGCTGCACTGGTGCTGGAGTTCTGGATGTGGAAGACTGAAACCTCCCACGCTGCGGGGGCTGAGGTTGAGCGAGGCGAGGTTTGGGTTGCCCTCCGGAGTTGAACTTCTGAGCGGCCATCCTCCACTTGCGGTTCTCCATCTCTATATGTTTGCCTTCCTGGCGAATTGCTTTGTCCACCAACTGTTGGAAGTTAGTGAAGTCCTGAGAAATCAGTTGGACAGATATCTCATCATTCAGTCCTTCCATGAACTTTTCTTGTCTGTCTTCATCTTTGGCTACGTCTTGCGGGGCGTAGCGAGCAAGCTGGTTGAACTTATGCAGGTACTCGCTCACCGAGCGGTTGCCTTGGCGAAGCGCGTTGAATTCCTTCTTTTTCAATGTCATCATCCCTGCGGGAATGTGAGCATGACGGAAGGCTCGCACAAACTCTCCCCAAGTGATAGCTTGAGGGTTGGCATGGGTGATGCAGAGGTTGTCCCACCACTCCGAAGCGGGACCGCTGAGTTGGTGAGCGGCAAAAAGTACCCTCTCGCGATCCGAGCACTGAGTAATATCCAACTTCTTCCCAATGGCACGGAGCCAATCGTCGACGTCCATAGGTTCAGTACTGCTTGAGAACGTCGGAGGACGCATCCTCATGAACTCCGACATCGTCAACCTCTGCAGAGGTGGGGGTGGAGGTGGAGGTGGAGCGTGGGTTGCGGCTTGTATGTTCTGAACACTGCTGAGTGACTGGGCCAGCAAACCCATCATATGCGTCTGGTGGGCCATCATCTGGCGCCAATCAGGCTCTTCAGTCGGTGGAGGTGGTGGTTCTTTGGGCGGGATTTTCACGATAATCCGCGTTCTCGTTTCCTCGCCTTGAGCCTTCGCCACTCGCCGATGCACGGGTGGTCACCATCTGCTGGATCTTCCAAAGACTTTAGAAGAGGGAGATAGAAAGAAAGCTCTAAAGGGGTAAATCTAAATAGCCCAAGAACAAACACAAGACAAAGAGCCAAGATTTTCTAAAATAGTTCTTTTATTATTTTATTTTATTCCTTGATTATGGCTATCACAAGGGTAACGATAGCTCATAATTCGCATCTAACGATTACACTATGGGAAACAACTAGGGGGTAATTGGGGTATAATCCTGCTCACTAGAGCTACCCTCGTCGGCCTTGTAGCGAGCTAGCTCTTCTTCCACATCTTTCAGCCTTTCTTCTGCATCTTGTAGACTGTCTTGAGCGGTGCGCAGGTCATCTAAAGTGTTTCCATAGGCATAGTCCATTGCCTTGGATAGGTTCACCTGATGCGTAAGCTCAGGAGAGTCCTCTTCCTCGGCTGGGCAAAAGGTGCTGTCCAGCCAGGTCGGTACGTGCATTGGATGGTAGTGAAACTCGGAGCTATGGAATCGATTGTTATAAGTGTAGCGGAGGCGTCTTGTGGCTTCTCTGGCTGCGTCTTGAATGCCTTCAGCGAAGATGCCGCGCCTTATTGGGGCGTCGATGATATGGAAATCCGTGTTTGGGTTGAGGTTGGCGTAGAGGATCACTTCAACTCTCCAGCGATATTGGCTTCCCACTTTATACTGGTACCCTTGATAGATTGGTCTTTCGTTATAGTCCAGATGTTGCATCATCTTCCAAAGAAGTGCACCCAATGTCGGTAAAATTAGTGGGAAACCCGGGTTGGTTTTTGAGCCATCTACAATTTTAGAGGAGGAGATGAGTTAGTAACCATTTTAAAGAGAAGGGTTGAGAAGACTCTTGGATAGACTCAAAATATTTTTAGTTTTTGAAAATAAGTCCTTAAGGCATTTTCTAAGGCCACGACCTACAGTCGATATGGCTCTGATACCACTTTTGTCGAACCCGGGAGCGAAGGATCCCGAATTCTCTGTATTCATACACTAGTCCAGGATTTCTAGTGTACAGGTCAACAAAAGTGATAATCAAAACATATCACGCACTTTATTAATAATTATTGAGTTTATTACAAAGGGCACGAGGCCAAATAAAGTAAAACACAATGAAATAAAGCGGTAGTAGTAGACCCAACGATTAGCCACAGAAATAAATCTGGGGGCGTGGCCTAACATCGATGTCCTCACCGTCTTGATAGAGGTCCTCTCTGAATAAAGATTATTGACAAGATTAAACACTACTACTGTGCTTGCAAGTTACAAGTAAAATGTGATTGAATGCATGCATAAAGTAAACAAAGGATATTGGCATGGTTTATTTGCATAAGACACATTTTTCGTTTAAATACTCCTAGTAATTTCCAAGGCAATTTTTAAATTAATTAAGATCAAAAACATATTTTGATTTATCAATGTCAAGTGTAGGATAAACTTCCATACACAAATGGTGAAGGACTACCCCCTTACACCGGGCTTACGCCCAAACCCATTTACATAAACCGGTGATAAAGTCTTTTCAAACAAAACCAGAGACTAACTTCGGAGTGGCATTAAGCATGTCCATATTTGTGGACACTGACTATTGAATAGATTAATACTCTGCGAGTTGGTACGGCTTTACCCACAAGAGATAGTTTGCTTATTATATCGGCCAATACACGCTTAGTAGGCGTGCGACTAAGCGACTATCACGAGGCCTTTACCCTACATTATTTCAACATAATTATGCGCTAAGGTTTCAGTAATCAAAGGCTTCGCACAAATGACTACCCCTCTTGCGCCATGTGGGTATCATCAATAAGTCTTCACGACTCCACATCTTTCCAAGACATAAACATGGTGAAATAATATAGCTTATTTGGCCAAGTTAGTCCCATTCGGACTTGTGGTGGTGCGAGTTTGGCTTAACATCCATGACATGAGACCGGTCCTTACATGGTAGGCGACTTCCAAAACAAACCACAGGTCTCAACCATTATTTGCATTGAGCAGTGCATGAACTTGCACCCACCGACAATCAATTCACCCAAGTCTAAACCAATTTCATTTATTTTTCTTTGGCAAAACATTTTCCAAACATCCATGGTAAAAGCAATACCATAGATTCATTTTCAAAACAATTTTGTATTTTGGCAAAATTCCCCAAATCATCTTTTGGTCTAAGCAATGACTAAGCATAATTATCTTAATTATTTTACTAAGGTGACAAGGGCATGGCATTCCAAACATCAATATTGGCTATACGAAGGAATTGGCATAATTAAGAATTAGAACAGGAATTTAAAATAACTTGAATAAAAATATGCATGCAATAATAACTTTAAAAACAGAATTACTTAACTTTGAAATATTGGGATCAAGATGATCAAGAATGTAACTTGCCTTCGTTGAAGTCTTGAAATTCTAAACCCTCTGAAGGATCTACCTCTCCGGAATCGTCAAAGTCTATACGCGAAAGTACGACAAATTCAAATAAATTCAAAAATACAAAACAAGCTAACTCCAAATAGAATAATTTTATTTTATTTAGCTAGATAATAATTTTCTAAAATTTTAGCAATTTGAATCACCCAATTTGGAGGTTGGATGCAAAAGTTATGAATTTTACAAGTTTAAACCTAAATGTGTAATTTAAATGAATTTCCCGAATTAAATTTCTGAAGGAAAATCCATTTATTGCGCAAGGCTAACGTCAGCCCTGAGATTTTCGGGATTAAGGAATTAAAATAATTCCCTGACATGCGGACCCCACGTGTCATAGACACGGTCCACGTGAACTGAGTCCACGGGAACTTTTAGGGGCCACAAAGCCACTACATGCTCCAGAACCACATGATGTTGTGCGGTACTTGCAGGCCGAGATCAATCTCGGCGGTGAAATCTTAGTCGCAAAGGTTGTTGGCCTAGTAGCGCCTTGACATATATCTAGAACTACTGCAATGATTTCCCAACAATGTGCACATCTTACTGGAAATTGCAAAGGTTGTCTTTCTTCAAGTTTCCTGTTGTTGTCCTCCTCAGTATGTGGTGAACCTGTAAAGTGCTAACTGCTAGGCATATTATTTAAGTTTTTATCAGATGTCTATCTGTTTCTGTGGTTCTTCAAGTTAAGTCTGTAGTTCATCTTTGAATTTTGTTTTGGTGGATTTAATTTACCTTTCTCTATGTGTTGATTCTGGTTTTTGAATTTATTTCAAGGTTGAAGCCATTATAGGTAGGAATGATGAAGCAATCATGAACTTTGAGACAGTACTTTGAACAAGTAGAGACTAGGAAGTTGGAATACACGCCAACAAAAGTTATATTATATGCATTAAATTCATTTGTTGCCTTGCAGGCTCGGTTGATTGATCCAAACATCATGACATATATGGATGAGTATGCAATTCTCCTGTAACACCCCAGCCCAACATGAGCCTGGAATGCTACTACTTAAACATAATAACAAATTAAAACATAAGACATATAATTCTAAATTTCGATAGAACCTCCTTTGTATAGCTAACTATACCGGAGGTTCCAACAGTCACATATATCAAAGACAATATTCTAACATCCAGAATTCATCAAAGCATTCAAAATGTGCTAATCAGCTAAAGCATAAACAAGGATATCCAAAAAAAAATACGCTACTCTCATTACTACAAGTAATCCATTGCACGAAACATAACCAATAATAAATCCTTAAGCGGTTTGTTTATTATTAGGGTAAGACTAGGAGCCGTACGTCCGATCGATCGGACGCTACCCATACATGAACTAATAAGCACCACGTCAAGCTCGCACCAACAACGATCAAAATTTTCAAACGGCCACCAAGCTAGCCCTTCACACGTTATTATTCTGATCCCCTGCAGTTAACTAGGAGCTAAACTAATGAACCGGGTGAACTTAAACCTCCACCAATAAAATCAAAACAAAGCATATGAAAAAAAAACGCGTTGAAAAAATCTTGCAACATCACCGTAAATAGTATACAATATTTTTTTCCTATGGATGCAACATTTTTTTCAATAGGCCGCAATATTTTTATATAGATGCAACATCGCAAAGAAGTACGCCGCTGCATGCAACATCTCTCGGACACGGCTGCAACATCCACGGACAATGGTTGAAACATCCCCGAACAACGGTTGAAACATCCTTGGACAACGGTTGCAACATCCTCGGACAACGGTTGTAAAATCCCCGGACAATGGTTGCAACATTCTCGAACAATGGTTGCAACATCCTAGGACAATGGTTGCAAACATCTACGGACAACGGTTGCAACATCACAAATCAAAAAACAAAGTATCTAGAAAAAAAACGCGTTGAAAAAAAATGCAACATCGCCGTGAACAGTATGCAACATTTTTTTCTACAGATGCAACATTTTTTTTCTACAGATGCAACACTTGTAACATCTCCGGACAATAATTGCAACATCCTAGAACAATGATTACAACATCTTTGAACAACGATTATAACATCACAAATCAAAAAACAAAAGCATCTCAAAAAGCAAAGCGACGGATCGGAGATGGTACGATCGCAGCACATACTGCATGGGGACATGTGCAGGAGGGTTACAGTGAAGAGTAGTTGACATTAAGGGTTAGCCTTGCTAGCTCGGCACCACATCACATGTATTAATATGCACACGCACACTAGCTGTATATGCACTAGACTATTACGACACTGGGTCCACATACGGATGCATGCATGAGTGCAGTGCGTAGGAAAGCAATCGAAAGGAACTAATCTGCTTCTGTTCCGACGCTAAGAGAGATGGGTTGCTAGCGTCTGATTTTTTTTGTCCGTCCGAACGCAGGACCCAAAACATTTCCCATATATTATACTAGCATGCACACTGTCACAAAGATTCCTTTCGTAATATATATTTTATACGCACAAAATATATATACTCCTACGTATCTAAGGAATAATTAAGAGAAAAACAATGTGCAAGCTAGGGCGTAAGTACTTGTACTGTTGCCTTGCCTTTAAATCATTAAATGTAATGCAGTACAAGGCTGAGCTGCATGCTGCTGTATGTCTGTGGAGTAGAAAAGCAAAGTTTCATGTTGCATGTCTTCTTCCGAAGATATGCAGACATGCATGCATGGTGCCACGTGCAGTACATCCAATAGCCGTCTGACGAGGAACGGGAGACAAGATTGTTTGTATACTGTAGCAAATCGGTACTGTATAAACTCCGCACTACTACAAAGCTAGGAAAACGTGATGGCCACCAATTTTGCTGATGGCCCGTACCGGCCGTCAAGGTTTACTATTTTGGTCACAGGAATAGTACCCCCTTAGAAAAAATTCAAATTTTGCTTACAGTTTTTATACAACTCTTAATAAAAAGTATTTTGCTGACGGTTACAACCGTCAAGTTAATTGGTTTGGTCCACGTGTTCTTCGCGGGGAAAAAAATTGGCATCGCACCAAGTGAAAAAAAATCATGCACCATCTTTTCCCTGTACCAACCCTCTCCTCTCCTAAATACCTAGCTCTCCACCCCATTTCATCGCCGCCTCCCCATTTCACTGCCGCCTCCACACCCCCCACCGCCTCTCCACCCCATTTCGTCACCGCCTCCACGCCCCCGCCGCCTCCCCTAGATCCATTCCTTTGTACTAACGCGGAGTTTATACCGTACCGTTTGCTACAGTGTACAAACAATCTTGTCTCCTGTTCCTCGTCAGACGGCTATTGGATGTACTGCACGTGGCACCATGCATGCATGTCTGCATATCTTCGGAAGAAGACATGCAACATGAAACTTTGCTTTCTACTCCGCAGACATACAGCAGCATGCAGCTCAGTCTTGTACTGCATTACATTTAAAGGCAAGGCAACAGTACAAGTACTTACGCCCTAGCTTGCACATTGTTTTTCTCTTAATTATTCCTTAGATACGTAGGAGTATATATATTTCGTGCGTATAAAATATATATTACGAAAGGAATCTTTGTGACATTGTGCGTGCCAGTATAATATATATATAAAAGTACTGGGCGATCGAACAGATCAGGAAAACCACGTGATCTTGCTCGTCTCTCAGCTATTCATTTCCTTGGCATGTAGTACGTACGTACAGCCGATTGCATGGCAAGCTGGTATACAGATCATAACGTTAAATGGATTCAATTACATTGAGCCCTAATTAACTAGCTACGTTAACGACATCGATGGCCCATATTTAGTGTTACTGTACATGCATGTTAGTCGATCTACTTTGTGCATTTTCATCTCGAACTGTAGAGAAATTACATTAACTGTAATTTTTAACTTCAGTAAAGTCGACGTAATGCTTATCTCAACACATCTTAGTTATGCATATATAGACGTCTTAAACTAGCTAGATTAGCTAATCTCAGGCCACACAACCTAACTTTTTAGGTTTTAAATTGTGGGGGTGGGGTGTTACTTTAAACGTTTTGTTTTGGCATGGTTAATTAAGAGTATGTATAGTACATACAAATCTGACCTATATCTCACTCAAGAAAACATATATGGAGACAAACAAATTTGGCCAGAAATATTCAAGTTCTTTCTTTTCTGTGGTTCCTTCTTAGCAGTAAAACTATATTAACTAAGATATATATATCTAGTGCAAACGCTTGTCTAAGTGCAACATGCAAACTCATACTGAATGGACCGTTGGACGAGGGATGAATAGAGGGATTTGAAATGCCGTCATAGGAATCCAAGGCGAGAGTCAACAAAAATATTATTCCGGCATATATTTCAGGGAATTTTCATAAAGTTATCCATCGTGTGGTCCTTCGGTTTATCCAAATCTGATCAACCGAACCTCTTAATTTTCAGCATGTTGAGTCTATATACTTTCCAAAGCAATGAAAAAAATCTCATGAAATTTTGGCAGAAGTATTGTTGGGTGGGGGTAATAAAATTCAAACCGACCGAAAATTTTGGTTTTGATGAATTTTGTCAAAAAAAAATGAATTTTCTTGAATTTTATTTGAATTTGATTTTTTTAAAAAAAATTTATAATCCGAACATTTCAGTGTTTTTTTTTTGAAAACTCAGGCCGAAATTGACCAAAATTTCCGGTTACTATCGCAACCCTCCGAATTTATTTTCAACCGGTAATGTGAACCTGATCCAAAAAGAGAGGCCGGGCAACGTCTCTTTCAAAACTATGGATATCTTTAGAAGCATGAAGCATCACCTTGTTTAGGACCTTAGGTGCAATTAAAAGTCATCTTTAATCTCTTTTCTTGCAGTTAATTGAAAAATGTTGATGCATTGAGTACCATCCGTCGTCTTCTTTCTTTAGTTCCGCCGCGGTAGAGAGCACACGGGATTTAGACAGATCGTTGTAGTAGCTTGATCTTGTCCGTTCATTAATTCCACCTCGTTTGCGGTTGTTAAAATTGTAGACATGTGGTGATGCATATTGATGATACTCATACGAGTAATTTAGAAAGTCTTTATTATTTGAGCCTTTAGCTTTTTAGCATGCATGCATCTGTCGTACCTTGGTACAGTTCTCTGAACAAAATCTGTCGTTGTCGTGCAGATTAACAGGAAGAACTGGATGTTGTACAAATAGTCGTCTATACTGCAGACACAATCCATTACATGTCGAAGCTGACAATGGGCATGTTGGTTATGGCTACAGCTTTTTCTAAAAAAAGGAGCTTTCGGCTATATGGCTGAACGGCAAAAATGGTTTAATTGAAGATGTTTGGTGTCTGACAATCTGATTTGGACTGGTTAACTGTTTTGAGTTAGAAAATATTTGAAATGCCTCTGAGGTAAATGATAGCTTATTTAATACCGTTTAAACGATATTATGAGTGGATTTGATTTTAAAAAATTACACCGTCCCATAGAAATGTAAGTTTAAGCATTAAACTTACTAAATGAAAATGAATGTATTTTAAATTACCATGCCAATTTTATTCAAACATAAGGCATGCATCATCAGATCATCTAGCAACCACAAGCTGCGACCATGTCAACCGGCCGGTACTTATCATGCTAGCTGACATAGGGCATGTTTGTTTCAGCTGTGCTTTTCTAAAAAGCGGCTTTGGCGATCTTTGCGAGGCTTTACGGTTGAAACGAATACTAGGCTTTTCTGATTTGGTGTTTGGATGTCTGGCTTTTATGTAGGCTGGCTGTAGCTTTCGAGTTGTGAAATGTCTGAAATGCCCCTGAGGACAGTAATAGTTTGGTTGATGACGTTTAATGCAATTAAAAACATTTAAAAATATTTAACGATATTTAATGATATTTAACAACATTTAACAATATTTGACGACATTTAACAATATTTAACAACATTTAACGACAAGTGACAACGACTAACGCAATTGACGATGCATTGACAATAAGAGGAACATGCATTAATGGATATAATTACAATAAGAGTAACCGAACAAATTTTTATAGATGTTGAGGCATCCAGAGTTACTTCATAGTTAATACAACAACAAATAACAAATTACAGTGATAATCAATCTTGACACAAAAATAGGCAAAAGGAAACTATCAACTTCGTAGCAAGTCAGCATTCATAAGTGCAAAGACACATCCATTCATAATTACAATTTATCTCTCACAATCACAAGAACTAGGAAATTACACATTCATTCATATGGCATTGGAAAACTGACGCGCAACAGATAAACCAATTTACTGGTGCATATCGGAAAGAAAGTAACAAGCCAAGACTTGCACAACTAGTTCACCAAACAATTGACAGCAGGTTCAACATAACATAGGTCTTACAACATCATAGGTTGTAAACCAAACATCACGTAGGCAGATCATGGGACAACAGTAGCAGGCCTTGACAAAGCTCCAAGATACATACATTGGCAAGTACTACAAATAGAATGCTACATACGTCATGCTATTAGAGTCGTTGATAGGCAAGTACTACATACAAAAGACTACATACATCGTGCATCTATCCTATCGTCATGCTACCAAAGCCGTTGCAATAGCGTCACGGAGGTCGATCATGTCAACATCATCCATAACAGCTGTAACATCATGTGCACTGAGGTTTGTTGACTAGATGTACTGATTAACCCTACGACAGTTCTTGCAGATTTCTCCATTTTAACTCAAAAGGGGATTTTTGTTTCCCATTTTGATTAGGACTGAGTTCACAAAGTGTTCAAAGAACACTGACTATTTCTCTGCATAACTTCTAACCAGATCTGCTATCTCTGGGTCTTTTTCGCCAACAAAACCTCGTATGAATTAAGAAGTCCTATTCCTTGATTACTGGCCGCTATTTTTAGAGTAGGTGGAGGTTCTACAGGATGGAGGTCAAAGCGCGAGCCGCCTGCTCGATGGAGGTGGCGGAGGTGTGTGTTGCCGATCATGCAGTCGTGGACCCAGATTCGCCCCGTGAGGTGGCCGAATGCACGGGCAGCACTCGGCGGGCTGGCGGGGAGGCGATGTCAGGCGGGAGGTGGCCGGGAGGCGATGTCGGGTAGGATGGCGGCTAGGGAGGTCGGGGCGTCAGGCGGGGCAGCGAGGCTAGGGCGGTCTGGGAGGCGATGTCGGACGGGAGGCGGTCGAGGAAGCGATGTCAGGCGGGAGGCGGCCGGGAGGCACGGCATGCGGTAGGACAGAGAAGTGGGGCTAGGGCAGCACCGGTGCCGACGGGGAGGAGGATGAGAGGCGCGGGGCACAAACGCCGCTTCCCTTGCTAGGGTTCGAGGAGGAGGACGAGTGGGGTAGGGAACGGGTGAATGGGGTGGGGAACGGGTGGGGAATGAGAGCAGACTCTGTGATTATATAGGTTTTACATGGTGGGTAATAAGAGCCGAACTCCAAGGGCATTTAGGGAATGCAGAAAACAAGGAAGCGCGGGAAGCCCCTCATGGTTGACTTCTTGGCTTCCTGCATCCTACCGTTTACAGGCTCGAAGCTTCGGACAAAAGCAGTTTCTTGAAGCCGACCATTTGGTTCGGCTTCTGACTTTTTGGGCCGAAAGCCAGAAGCTGAAGCCAAAACAAACACGCCCATGTTCGTCCATTGGTACGTGCTCCAATTGGTATAGCAGTCGCCCGCAATAAACGCGATAATTAGATAATTAGGTGCTGCGTCGTCAAGCGCATCTATGTATGGAGTTTATTGCAAACGAGACCAGACCAATTTATGCTGTGCAGTAGCAGTACACAAATCAAGTTTAGCTTCCGCGGTTGTGACATATGACTGTGTACTAGCTAGCGAGAGAGATGGTAAATGATGACTTGTTTGATGTCATTTAAAGGATATTATGAGTGAATTTGATTTAAAAAAATTATACGGTCGCATAGAAAGTTAAGTTTAAGCATTAAACTTTTCGTTACCCCAAAATACCAGTGAAATCAAAATCATCTGTAGGTAGTCTGTTTGGGAGAAGAAGATAAACAAGTGCTAACTCTACGATTTGAGCAACGGGGACTCCTTAAAGTGATGGTGACGAATGACCATGGCATTATGCTTCAAAATTTCAGAACTGAACATCAATTTGGTAGAAATCGATAAGAAAATTCGGATCAAATCTGTAATATCCTATTTTATTAAATAAATATTTAATGAATTAAAAATTGATTAATAATCTGCATTTAGGAGGAAAATAGTTATGGGCCTTTGGCCCATACCTCGATAGCGGTGCCACCTTTCTGATTGTAAATCGATGCTCTGATACCACCCCATCTCTGGTGCGCCTCCTTTGGGTCTTTGCCAAGAAGAAGAAAGGAGGGAAGAACCCCGTTGGGTGCTGCCGGCCAAGGAAGAAAGGAAGAGGAAGGGGAGGAAGGAAGGAGGAAGAGGGATCGTGTGGTGTTCATCGCGTTCGACAGCGGATTCTTCAAGGGTAATCCTGATTCCGTTCGTTTAGTAGCGTAATTCTTGTAATTGCGTAATGTCGGTAATAGATTGGTTTAGGGCAGTCTGCAATGGCCATCTGTTTTGAGGATGTTAGTTGCGAAATCAGGTCTGGCCATCTCCTAGAGAGTTGTAGATAATGTCAGTAGCTTTCCTTAGGTTCTTGGATCACGTCATTTGGATGAGCAAATTAGGAAATATGATTTTCGTAGCGTTGCTGTTCTGCGGTTCTATCATAATTTTGACAGTTAATATTAATCGGTCATTAGAAAGTAGTTAAATGATTATTTAGAATATCTTACCATAACTAAAGTTGTAGGTATTTTGATTAGCTTTCCAGAAAGCTAAAGAACACAAATTTTGGATCACTATACTGTAAGATACGTCAATTTTACTATTGCTGTCCAGAACTACTGTCGAGATTTTGTTGTTCAATTAATCTATATAGTAGAGATAGAAGATTGCCGAATCTGGGAAGCTCGCCAAATAAGTTTATGTAGGCCATGTTGTAAGCTTTCCAAAAATTCAGAGATCACCCCCCTTTTGGATCTTTGTAAGAAAAGTTATAGATTTTAGAAGGGGACTGCCTGTTGAGGGGACAGACAGATGTTTAGGATTTTGGAGTGGGGATTACACTAGAGAGTGTAGCGAATTCGTATTTGCTTCTAGCTTTGTTTTTGTCCAGAATTGCTATCTTAGAGTGCTTGTTAATTTAATTCAGGTGGGGGTTTGGTTCCGAGGGCAGCGCCCTCTTCGCATCTTCCATCTTCGCACGGTTGAAGCAAGTACAGTTATTGATAGATTACTTAGGAGTGATTGATCATGTTTGCAAGTATTATGTACATATTCACTATACATGGATGCTAGAATGATATGTATGTTAATGATCAAGAATGCTAGAAGTATGAGTAAGTTTTATTCATGTATGATGCTGCTGCTAATACATGTTAATGATGGATAGAAGAATTGTTCATGTGCATCATGTTATCATATTCGAGGCTTGGTCATATGGTGACCAAGTATTGATTTAAGGTCCCCGTCATGTAGATGACGGGCTTGTGGTCCCCACACTCGTTTAAATACTGCTAAAAATTTGCTTTAACTATATATATATATATATATATCGGATATATATAATTAATTAATTTGTTCCACTAAACTGTCTCGATATAATTAATATTAATTGTAACTTCACCTCCAAACTAGAAACTAGATTTTTTTCCACAAAACTGTCTCGATATATATATATATATATATATATATATATATATATATATATATATATAATTCAACATATAATTAATATAGTAACTTCACCTCCAAACTTTTTTTTCATTTTGGAATTTTTCATATGGCCAAACAGCGTGGCCAGTCGCTTACAAAAAGATTAAAAAACTAGAAACCTATAGATAAACAAAGTTTTTCTAGTGGCAGAGGTAGGCTGCTATCTCCGTCTTCAATAGTTCATAGGCGACGGCGTCAGCATCGGACGGTTACTGATCATTAGCGAACGAAGCCTGAAATGCGTCCATCTGCTGACGCGCTCGTTCGAGTGTCTCCCGAAGACCCTCAGGCTGTTTAACCAAGAAGAATTGAGCCCATAGGCTCTCTTCCCTTGCTTGAGGGGTCACGGCCTGGTCGACTCGGTCGCCTGTCGCCTCGATTACGCGGTCCAAGTGACGGCAAGCCTCCTGGAGACGTACAACGTCGTTTTGGAGGACCACGTCGATGACGCGGTAAACTCACAGAAAATGGGAGATCACCCGGAAGACGCGGCGGAGGAGGATGTCAAGATGGCGGAAGGTGGCCGTCGCTTGCTCCGGCAAATTCTCGGTTGACATAGGAGTGAAAACACTGTTGAAACAATGTTCTTCCGCAGCACGGTTCAACGTACAGCGAGAGCGGTGCTCGTACAGTGCGGCCAGGTAGGCCATCAATGTCGGCGACAAGGAAGAGGCAGCCATTTCGTTTTTTTATAAGTATGTGGGGATGATCATCTTCGATAGCGGATGATCCTTTTTATAAAACAAGGTATAAATTCGAAGTGTGAGATGAAGAGACGCATCGGGGAGCCGAAGCGGATCGATGCGACGAAGAGATGCATCGGGGAGCCGAAGCAGATGGCGACAAAGAGACGCATCGGCGACGAAGAAACGCATCGGGCTGTAGCGATATTATCACAGACGGTTATAACAAAAAAACCGTCTGTGATATGTGGTAATATCACAGACAGTTATTGTTAAGAACCGTTTGTGATATTTCACAAACGATTCTTTGTTGAAAACCGTCTGTGATATGTAGAATTATCACAGACGGTTATTAACTAGAACCGTCTGTGATACTTCACAGACGGTTTTCAACATGAACCGTCTGTGATATTACCTCTTCACAGATGGTTTTTAGCGCAGCCAGTAACACATACGGTCTCTAAACCAAAACCGTTTGTGATTGCATGTAATACAAACGGTTTTGGTCAACCGTCTATGATGAGGCGTCCAGTATTAGCCTTTTTGTAGTAGTGTGAGTAGTTTAGGTCCCTGAAAAATTTCACCAATTTTATTTGAATTAATAAAGCTTAATTGGGAATTTCCTAAGCATCAATTAAATAAAAACCTATGTTATTTGGCTTCCTTGTGCTCCAAGGAATTTTCTGGTAATTTCTTGGATTTTTTTGAACTTATTTGCTATTTATTTTACCTCATTTGGATTTTCAACCTTTTCTTAAATTCAGAAATCAATTCCTTTTCCTTATTTCCTTGTGGGCCGAATCCTTATTGGTCCACACTCCTTCCTCTCTCCTCCCGGCCCAACTGCTAGCCTGGCCTGCTCTCACCAAAACCCTATCAGGTGCCACCGCCACCCTTGGTCCACCTACCAGCTGCCCTTGCTGTGCGTGCGTGTGCGCCCACGCTTGTGCCGCATCTGCCCAGGTCTTAACCGTGCCTCCGCCTTGGAGTCCGCCTCTTGCATGCACACATGCCAAGGCGTTATAAGAGCCACCACTCGTGCGCGTGTCCGCTTGGCCAACCCCGCCGCCATCGGTGCCCTAGCCGCCACGGCCGAGAGCCTTGTGCGCTGCCGCTGGGTGCCTTCTCCTCCGAAGCCGTCGCCGCACCCCCTCATCACCGTTCGTCGTTGTCAAGACCCCTCAAGCCGCACCGTTGCAACATTGGCTTCACCTCACCATCCTTCTTCTGTTGCCGCCCCGCCGGAGCTTCCTCGTCTTCTAGCACCGATGCCATCGGCATCTTCATCAACTTCGGCCGCCGCTTGCATTCATCTTCTTCATGACCGGTGTCGATCTTCACAGTTTTGTTCTCCAGTAACGAGCCCTCCATGCTTGAATCCCTCCACTGTCGGCTTCGCATCGACGCCTGTCATCGATTTCACATGTCGGTTGGAGCAACCGACCGCTGCATCACCGCTGCCAACTCCATCCTCCCCAACACCGGCAAGCCACTATCATGTTTGGTTCGCCGTCCTCAGTAAGTGCTGCACAAGTTCCATGGTGCTCCTCCGCGTTGCTTCCCCTATGTTAATTCATCTTCTTGACACCGGTGCTCCGCCGCCTCGTGTCCTTGACACTACCGCCGCTCAACTCCGATGCCGGCAAGGCTCGGTGCACCTCAGGCTGAGCCATCACCTCCCCTAGCATTAGGGCAGTGTCCCCGTTCTGTTTTCACACGCCGTAATTCCGCCGGTCGCTGGTCGCCGCCACCGTGGATCACCCGAGGAAACCATAGCCGCACTCCTTTCTCCCTCTGTTCTTTTCTATTTCTTACCTCTGCTGATCTGGACAGCCGACACAGCAGCCACCTCAGCATGGCCATGCCACATCGCCTAAGTCACTTGACACCTTACACGCCACGTAGCCGCCACCTCCTGCCACCTCAACTGCCCTGCCACCTAAGCCGCCCACATGGCACCCACCTAATCATAACCCTAAACCACACCCGTGTAGACATGGTTCATGTGAACCAAGTCACTTATCGTGGACCCCACTTGCCATTGCCCTGCCCCATGGACCCAGACCCAATCTACCATAAACCCAAACCCAAATCCGTGGACTTGGTCTACAGACCAAAGGCCCACATGTCATCCGCTTTGTTTTCTTCAGAAATTAATTTAATTTCTAAAATTCAATTGTCCTATTGGTCCCTCATGTCATTCACTGCCTTTGTTCTCTCTCACTTACCAATGGACCCCACTTGTAAGTCTTCAATTCTTTTTATTTATTTATAATCTGAAGGAACATTCTCTGAATATTCTTTTCTCTCTCAATTTCATCATCTCATGTGATTCTTCCGAGAGCGATATCTTTTGCATCCGAACTCCGATTGAGTCCATTCAAGTTTTTACCTTCCAGTACCATTAAATTTTAATTTGGAGTTTATTTGATTTGTCTTTTTGAATTTTGTTTGTTTTGAGCTTTCTTTCTCGTTAGACGTTGAAGTCCCGGAATCGTCCAAAGGAGCTGAAAGTCAAGGAAGTAGAAGATCAAAGATAAAATAAGATCATCATTGCTATAGCCAGGCAAGTTATACCTTTGGTCATATTGAACCCAGTTTTAAAAATACTTTGATTCAAATTATTGCATTTACTTGAAGTATTTATTTAAATAATTTTGGGTTTAGTTATTAATCTAATTTGTTATATCCACCTTGTCTATTATTATGTCATAATCGTTTGTCACCCTAGATTGGTTCACTAATTAGTTGGTATTATCGTAGCACCAACGTGGGTTGGTTAGATACGAGTAGATTGCTTAGCCATGCCACGAATCATCATCTCATGTGAATTGCAATACAAACCTGACTAAGTGCTTATGGAACTATGTGATAAAACTGTGTGTACTGTGTGCTATTACTCGATGATGGCATGCGTTGCACTTAACCAACAGGGTGAGAAAAGATTTAGACGGGAGCAAGTGGAACTGTGTGATTAGGAATGATAAACTGTGTGACCTTAGATAGAAATTGGAAGTCTTGCCTTGGTCAATTAAGGACTTAACTTTGTGCGCCATTGAACTGAACCTTATTGTACGACCACATGCCTGGTATGGAACAGGCCTAACTTAGTAGGTTACAGAGTCTTGACATTGATTACTCGGGTTGTAGGTTAGGTACTCAGTGATGGGTGGAGGTGTGTACTACTAGGTAGTCGCATCGCGGGATGGTTCGCCGCTTCCCTGTCCAACGGTGTGTGTTATACCAAAGCACTGTGTTAGGGTTGGTATAATGACAAAGCACAATGGGAGTGTCAATTGTTGAGATGAAGTTTTTGAAAGGTTTTGTTGTGATCAGCTCTGATCCAGTTGATTGCATCTTGTGGGTAAAGTATATAAACTCTGTAGAGTGTTAAACAATCTATTCGAATAGCCGCGCCCACGGTCATGGACATGCTTGGGGATTTCACACGAGGGGTAGATTTTCATAAAACAATGGGGAAGGGACAACTGTGTGATTTAAGTCATATGGTTGTGTGAATAATTTGATTAGGCTTTGTGTCCTTTGTGAAAATAAGTGTTAAACTATTATTGCCTATTTGTTTTGAATTATGCTTTCAATCTATTATTTGTATTCAGTTGCAAATGTTGCATTTTTGCAAAAGAACCACAGAAGCCATTCCTTTGGAATAAGCCATCATGTATACATTGCATTCTCTAGTATGACTTGCAAGTACGGTTGTGTACTCATACTTGCTATAATCAATCAACAGAAGTGGAGGAATCGTCGGACAACAAGGTCTACTTCAAGGATCGTGGAGAACTAGGTCGTGCTACCCCAGCCGATTGCTTGTGGGCATATGGATGGGCTTCATTAAAGTTATTCCGTTACGTTCCGCTGCAGCTTCATTGAGTTATTCGCCTTCTGAGGTATTAATTGTAAGCTTTGACCTTAAGGTCGTTACTCTAATATTTATTGTTATTTGCCTATTTATTAGTCATCTTTGTACATGGAAATGATATTTAATTGATGTTGCCACTGTGTGCACTAGCGTAATCCTAGACTAGTGCAGTATACACAGAAGGTCCAGAATTACATTTTTGGGTCCCGACATTATTGCTCTTCTGTAAACGGTAGTACAATGGTTGGTGTCCCCCTCCTTTATATAGGCTAATGGATGGATGAGGAGCCCATCGTGGGCCAGAACTATTGGCCTGGGCCTGGTTTCTTAACACTTCCCCTTGGGCACTAATCCGTCATGTTTTTGTCTTGTCAAAACTAAATAAAAACCCAGTGGAAAATTTTTGAAGCAATAGTACATGAAACACGGTCTGCTGTGCTGCACGAATTGCCTCATTAAAAACCTTAGCCGAGAAGCTTCAGGAAAACTCGTCAAGGGAAAAAGAGTACAATCCACCCAATTTCATTTAATCTGCAGGATTTATTCTTTGGGTACTCGATCTTCGTGATCAAGCTTTAATAATGAGTTCGCGAAGATTCTTCCCCAAAATTATGCACTTCTCTAAGTCTCATCATTCTAATTCCACGTACGCACCTTTCAAAGCTAGATGCTGGAAGTGATTTAGTGAATAAATATACAAGATTTTCACATGACTTAGTATGCAGTACTTTAATTTCATCCATCTTTTACAATTCATGAGTATAGAAGAACTTGAGTTGATATACTTTGTGAGTTGACTCTTCACATAACCCATCTGTACTTGTGCAACACAAGCTGCATTAACTTCATAGATAATAGTGAGGGTTTGCGCGGTATTCAATCCACACGACTGTTAGATGTGGTGAATCATCCGCCGAAGCCAAGAACATTCTCGCGAGGCCGTACCCCAATTTTTTTGGGAAAATACCTGTTATATATATTGTATATAAATACATGTAATAACTTTTGGTAAGTTCTCATCCCTATCATGAAAATACTGGCTCCACCACTGCTTGGTTTTACAACCTCCTTAATCTTTGTGCCTAGACAAAATACTGTGCCTAGCCAAAATACTCGCTAGAAAAAGAAACGGGGGAGTATACTATTATAAATTGCTTTGGCTTGACCACACTTTTCCTTCAATTTGACCATACCTAGCTAGCTCGACCGATCGCCACGTACGTATGTTCATGTTGATTGATTGCCCGGTCGTATTCTACATCACAAACGTTTGAAAACGCGCGCGAAGCGTCTTTCCCAAAACTATATAATTACTAGCTTTCAACTGAGATAAGATCTCCAGAGATTCTCTTGTCTGATCGGTGGCAGAACCACGGAGGGCACATGACAACAGGAGGCAAATCCAGCAGTTACACACGTCGTATATGGTGGAAGTATATTTTTTATTTTTAACTGCTTCCCTGTTGCTACTTGCTACGTTAGGGCGTGTCTGATGGTATAGGCAATTGCTGCATCTATAACAACCATCCACGTCACTTGTAGACAAAGACTATAGGCAATTTCATACAATGGATTGTCTATTTACATGTCTATAGATAGCTCATCTATATACAATATATCTTCTGTATTACGATCATTCTTTGCGTGAGACGGCCCAATTCTCTATGCACCCCTTCTCTCCTCCACATCATCTTGTATCCTACGTGTCAAAGCTTACAGACAGCTGATGTCACACTATTGTACATGCTCTTATGTGTTGTATCCACTATCGATCCAAGCGTCTGTGAGACTGTTAATATGTTTGACGACAATAACACCGTGTTTATTTATTTATTTTTTGTTGAGAGGAACGGTAGGACCAAGTATATCGTTACGGACGGTGGGATACGGTGAAAACCATATTGATCAGCTCGTCACTACACGCAGAACATTAATTGCTCCAAGGGATGGAATCCTCGGGTATAAACGGAGCGAAACTTCATGCGCGAATCGACAGGCCACGTCGCCCCTATAGTTTTGGCCCGCACGATCTTGCGCGCCCCTCGCACTCGCCGTCCGATTTTTGTTTCGTTTTGCGCATCTAGCCTTCTCCCCGCTGCCACGCGATTCGGCAACGCGTTGCCTTCGTCCGCTCGAGCACATGGTGGCGCGCAACTATTCCTTCCGCATCGGTTGCTGCGCACCCAAGGCCAAGGGCCAGTGGCGTGCGGCTTCTCCGCCTCGCTTGCTAGCAAGTGCGCCCGCCAAGAGCGAGCCCGGGATACTAGTACAGTATAATTCAGGTGACAGATTATTGTTCACGCTGTGAAGTGTATTGGTGTGTCAAATATATATTTTGATCTAAATAAGCCAAATATATCTTTTCAGTGTATTTAGATTGGTCATATACATGACCGTAATTTGTGACAGCGATCCGAATCGCAAGTAACATAACCACATGCAACGCATGCTAATTATTTACCAGAGGTAAAAATACTTAGGATGGTCAGGTTATATGTATTAGCAGTGTCATGACATATGTGATGTTGTGTATGTTCTGTGGACTGCGCCAGCGAAGCGATCACGAGATTGAAGTATATACATACGAGGAAAAGCAACTATACTCTTAGATGGACATCCTCCCGCATTATCTACCGTTGATTTACGCGCGTGCGGATGTTTAGTATTTTAGTTGCCAGCTACGCTAGCTCTCCAACAAACTAGCATATTACGTACGGAGTAGTATATAAAAACCAGTAGAAAACCGCGCATCTGCATGCAGGAAAGCACGGTTTTCTGCTTAAAATTACGGGGGCCCATGCAAGGGATCATGCAGATCTGTCCCTCTTCTGCTTAAAATTACGGGGGCCCATGCAAGGGATCGATCTCAATTATTACGGTCGCACTACACGACACACGTACAGCAGTACAAGCAACTTAATTGTATACTACTACGTACACATGCTGATGGAGGAACTTACGTACGTACAACACACTACGTAACGATCGATATTACAGCGTGCGAGATAGATGGAGATAACCCTGCATGGTAAATAGCCAGCATGCATGCATGTAATGGGTGCATGCGACCAACGCAGCTGCGTGGCATGCAGCCATGCATGGCTGGGAGTAGCAGCTGGACGTAGCTAGCTAGCTAGCTAGGCGGCGGAGACGGCCGGGACGAAGGGGGTGGCGCAGAGCAGCAGCGGCGAGCGGCGGCGCACGCCGAGGCCGGGCGCCTCCGCCATGTCCAGCTCGGCGACGCCCTCCGGGAGCGACCAGTCGAAGTGGTAGAGCAGGCCGACGAGGGCGAGCTCCATGCTGGCCAGGCCGTAGTTGAAGCCGGGGCACATCCTGCGGCCGGAGCCGAACGGGATGAACTCGTAGCTGCTGCCCATGAAGTCGACGGTGCCCTCCTCGAACCGCTCCGGCTTGAACTCCTCCGCGTCGTCCCAGTACCTGGGGTCGCGGCCGATGGCCCACGCGTTGATGATGACGCGCGACTTGGCCGGGATCGTGTACCCGTCCAGCTCGCACACGTCGATGCTCTCCCGCGGCACCAGCAGCGGCGCCGGAGGGTGAAGCCGGAGCGCCTCCTTGATCACCAGCTTCAGGTACCGCAGGTTGCTCGCCTGCAGATCGCCCTCCGTCACCACCGCCTTCCCACGGAACGCCTCCCGGATCTGCCCCTGCAGCTTCTTCATCACCGCGGGGTTCCGCATCAGCTCCGACATCCCCCACTCCAACGCCGACGCCGACGTCCCCGTCCCGCCCGCGAACATGTCCTGCATGCATCTCCTAATTAGCTATATGCACTTTGCGTTCGCGAGTAAATTAAAGCTCGTACAAGTAGGCTCACCAAAATGATGGCCTTGATTCTGCTGTTGTCGAGGTGGAAGCCGAAGCCGCCTTTCTCCTGCAAGGCGATGAGCACGTCGACGAGGTTCTCCTCGACGTTGTCGGCGCCGCTCTTGATCTTCTCGTCGCGGATGCCCTTCCTCTCCTCGATGATCTCCTCCAGGATGGAGTCCACCGTCCTGTGGATGTCCTGGAGGCTGCGCTTCATGCCGGTGACCTTGGCGAGCACGGTGGTCCACGTCGGGAAGAGGTCGGGGATGTTGAAGCCGCTGGACAGCCCGACGCCGGCCTTGATGGCCGCCAGGAACTCCGGCGCGTTCTTCCGCTTCTTCCCGAACGCCGCCCTCGACACGATGCTGTTGGTCAGGGTGTGGAACATCACGGTCAAGTTCACCGGCGTCGACGGTCCCGCCGCGCGGACATCCTCCACTCGCATCATCACCTACGTACGTACGTACGTACGTGCAGACAGCAAAAGGCAGAGCACTTCAAAACCAGTACTACTGTTCTTAAATCTCGATTAAGACGTGTCCAAGTACAAATACCACTCGTCCTCTTGAATGGTACTTGTCATCACACTGTACTTGTCTTTTCGACCTGTGCTGCTGTGCTATTTAGCTCATGTCACTGTTCTGTGGTACGTGCATGTAAGTACCCAGTCTTGTGATGTTTGGTACGACTTATATTGCAATTGATTAATTTAGTTAGTTGTAGTTTTGTGCCACGTACAATATATCTGGCTAGCTAGGCAGCTATATCTTATACGTGATAATTGTTTCGAGAGTCGAGACCCACCTCGTCCTCCCTGATGTGGCGGAAGGAGAGCACGCGCTTGGGGCTGAGGATCTCGGCGGCGCAGAGCTGGCGGAGCTTGCGCCAGTAGTCGCCGGAGGGGGAGAAGAGGATGTCGGCCCACTCGTAGCCGACGATCTCGCCGGCGAGGAGCTTCGGCCTGGTGGCGAAGTTGGTGTCGTGGGTCTTGAGCACCTCGCGCGCCGTCTCCTTGGACGAGGCCACGACGAGCGGCGTCTCGCCGAGCTGCAGCATCATGAGCGGGCCGTGCACGTCCGCCATGTCCTTGAGCGCGCGGTGCGGCAGCACGTTCACGAGGTGGTGCATGCTGCCGATGACCGGCAGCTTCCACGGCCCTGGCGGCATCCTCGGCCTCGGCTTCAGCGCCACCTTCACCAGCTGCAGCAGCGCCACCGCAACGACGGAGAGCAGGAGCGACTGGAAGAAGAACTCGTCCATTATGCTAAGCCAAGCCAAGTATTCTGCAGCAGCTAGCTAGGGCAAGTACAAGAAGCTAGTCTTGTGACTAGCTAGCTACTTACTACTGGTCACTGGTGAGTTGCTTCCCTGTGCAGGGGGGAAAGGGTATATATAGGCCAAGCGAGGGCACAGATTGGGCCACGTCACGGATAATATCCAAATACCAATACGGTCACTGTACGGCGGTGGCGTAACTCATTAGGATCTTAATGTGTGGCCATTAGTTTAGAGCACCGTGCATGTTTGCTGTGAATAACGTGCGGTGGCTAATGAAATTTCGCTTTCCCTAAGCTCAGTAGTAGCAGTATCAACTTCTTTTTATTTACTGTTCCGTTGCACGTCTCGTATTGTGGGTTGTTCAATGTGCGTTTAATTTATCTCATCCTACGAGTATAGCAAACATATTTTGGAACTGGTTAGTAGGTATTCCAAAAAAAATTAAAGATACACCTCCCAGTGGGAGCTAGTGTTTTATATTGGTCTATTTGGTTATGTCGGAATGATGACGTTTTTGACAAAAAAAAAGATTATTACTAATCCCTTGCAGGTTATCTTTTTAAGTGGCACTGGCTGAGTGCTTGGGCAAATCTGCAGAATTCGGCCCAGAAGGAGTCCGTGTTGACTGGAAGCACCAGGTTGGAGTTAGTGGCTAAGGAAATTCTCAACATTCATATGTGGCGGTCTAGTAACAGGATTTGTAATGATTGAGTTTAACTTTCAACCTTCTTTTGGTTGTAAGACTTCAAGCCATAATTTGGTACTTTAAACTCTTTAATAAAATATGTTATGTGTATTATTGATACAGAGATCAAGAGAGTTTTCTCTTCCCTTATCGAAAAAGTTGTAGCAGTATTACTGTATTGGTAGCAAGAAGGCACGTGTGACGCCGCTGGTCCATGTGACGCGCGCGCCGCTGTTGCTACGTGCACGTTTTTGTTGTTTAACTATAGCTCAATGGCAAAAACGTAACGGGAAACGAATTGGCCTAGCGACCTAACACTGCTTGATTAATTTTGTCCAAAGCTAGCTTTGTCAAATTGTCAATTCATGTTCCTACATGCATGTGCGAAGTGAAGCTGCACCGCATTGCTTGCACAGAATTAAGGGAGCCGTACACGTGTGGTACGCGTGAGAATTTTTTTAAAATAATATTAATTTAAACAATAATTACAAAATTAAATAGTTGGATTTTTTTACAAAAGTAGGTGCCCTATCGCGCTCTTGTCGCTATTCCAATTAGCGACATAAGTCTCAACAGTACAAAGATGTCTTTGTCGCTAGTTGAATTGGTGATAAAGACTTGTCGCCAATTCAACAGACGACAGTGATCTTTTTTACTTATTATTTTCAAGCACATATTTTGTCGACAAATCACAATAACATTACATAACACTCAGCGCAACGTTGTCACATATTTTGTGGACAAATCACACTGACATTACAAACCATTCACTACAACATCACCTAGTTTTTTTAACAAATCAAAGTGATACTACAAAGCATTGGGCACCACATATTTGAAGAGGACGGACTTTTCCCGTGGTCGTGACCTCAACGTCCCACATGTGGACCGTGTTGAGTCGGGTGGTCAGATAAGGTCCTTGCAGTGACATCCAGAGTGCCGATTTCTCGTAGGGAATTTCTTGAATGTGTGCCCAGACTCCCTACAAATAGAGCACTTCTTCATATGATGCCTAGCTTCTGCTTCGTTCATGTCGTTCCTGATGCGCCATACCTGTCATCGGTCAACTTTTCCCTTCAGCCTATCAATGTCCGCGACCTAGATAAGTTGCTCCCAGGTCGGATGGTCAATGAAATGGCCAACCACGTCGTAACTATACATCTCTACACTCCTGACGAGAATTAAAATCTCTATGTATTATTTTAAACCATAATAAAAGACCATATGTCTTCGTGGTCGTAACCCCAAGGGCTAACATCCCCTGTAATCGTAAGGATTCCAAAGGTTACATAATAAGTATCCTGGTCTGATGAGGTCCCCTGTACCCAGTCCCCGACCAGATGACTGCTGGCATTCGGATCTAACTCTAAGTATATTCCTTACCGTGTGATGAAATAGAATACATATCATATTTGCCCCATACCAAGCAACAATGCCATGTAGTCCCGATCTTCGAGATCCATCCTTTGCACTAGGCCCTCCAGCTCCTCACCCTCGTCAACAAGCCAATAGCTTGCCTGACTGAAGGTGCTCCTTCCACAGGGTCTTCATCGACAGGATCAGCTACTCCCAGTCCTTCGACTATTGTGTGCGCCGTGTTGTGGCTGGAGTCTCCGACTTCTTCTTTGCCATCACCACCCCCTTCTTGTTCAGCCGCCAATGTAGGAGTGGGGCATGGTATATGTTTGGGTCAGAAGGACCAAATCCCACCGTTCCTCCCTCGCCCTGTGTACATATAACTGCCATGACCATATTCTCTTGAGCTGCACTAACTCCCAATATGTAGGGATGGGAAATGGTAAAGGATAATCCGTTTTATCCGATATTTGTATCTGAGAAAACGCAAATGTGGTAAGTAAAATCCGCATTCGAATGAAAAATGAATACTATCTGAAAAAATTGATAGTATTCGTATCCGTATTCGGTGTTATTCATATTCGGGAAAAAAAGGATAGTATCCGAAAAAATGAATACTATCCGTTTTTTCCCGGATACGAATACGAATACTATCCGTTTTTTTCTGGATATGAATACTATCATTTTTTCCCCACATACGAATATGAATACTATCCGTTTTTTCCCGAATACGAATACTATCTGTTTTTTCCCAGAACGTTTATGTTTCGACGGGATCTTGATTCGGTGTCGAATCTGTGACTGTTGGGTATTGCTACGACTTGTGTAGATAGTAGACTGTAGACGTGTAATCATGCTACATAAATTTGTTCTATCGAGATTTGTCGCAAAAGTTGTAGGATATTCGTATTCGATCGAATTGAGTACATATTCGATTCGAATTCATATTTGTTACGACATTCGATTCGTATTCGTATTCGAGAATGTTGGAATTCGTATTCGTTTTAAAAATATGGATTCGTATTTGTATTCATATTCGAGACTACTTGATTCATATTCGATCCGTTTCCATCACTACCAATATGTGCCCTGTGGTGCTCGATTGACAAGGCAACTCAATCTCAGATCATGCATGGCATGGTCCAAATCGAATGTGTGGAACAATCACCGCATCACAGCACCCCATGTACGCTGCTCTGGTCTTGTTAGGGTCACGGTCGTCGATTGGAAATAATGCAGATCAATCCTCTTGGCACCCTCAAGAATATTCCTGTGACCGTAGTAAATTTTGAAGTTAGTGGCGTCCGACATATTTGACGTATTGCACTGTAAACAAGATTTCCATAATTAACCACATATCTAAAACTAAACTACCCACCGAAAAAGATTATGTACAGCATACTACACTACGTAACCGTACATCTAAAACTATATAATTCTTTCGGTTAAAAAGATTACCTCAAAGGTGGGCGGTCGGACAGGCAGTGCTTCGCAGCTTCTCTCCTTACCTCTACTCCTCTTCATTCCCTCCCTTCTTTCTCTTTTTTCTGAATAAAAGTGAGTTATGCTAGAATTTTGGGATCTTTTATAGGGCACATTGTGTTGCCATTTGGAATGGCGACGGTCGAGGACTTACGGGATCCCTATCGCCATTTCAAATGGCGGTTTTCCAAATTTTAATATTAAAAAAATTAGGATCTTTGTCGTTAGGTGGATTAGCGACATGGATATGTCATCAATTCAACTGGCGATAGGGATCTCTCCGCATTGTTGAGCCCCTTGTCGCTAGTGCCTAGGTCTCTGTCGCTAATTGGGCTGGCAATAGGAGCCTGTCGCCATTCCAATTCGCGACAGACAACTACTTTTGTAAAAAAAAAAAAATCGACTATTTAATTTTGTAATTATCTTTAAATTAATATTATTTTAAAAAATTTGTACGCGTGATGGGGTTCCATATATATCGTCACCGTGCTCATACTAGGGTTCCAAATTTCATCGAAATTTCGTGAAATTTCGCACATTTCGTTGGGATCCGAATTTTTGGGCTTTCGGTCAAAATAATTCGTGTCTATTTGAATTTTGTGTCGGCCTGCTGGCTGTTGTAGCTTCTCCCCACCCGGCCCAAAAGCCCACCATTGCCTGACCATACTACTCCCCTCCCGTGTGTCGGTTTGCCCTAGTCGCCTCCAAATTCCAAAATCCCCAAATCCTCCGAGCACCAGCGGCGGGTGGGCTGCTTGTGTGGGAGAACGAGGCGGCAATGACGCTGCTGGCTGCTGCTGGCGGGGCCGGGCGACGCGTGGTGGCGCTTGGCGAGAGGGAGCACCAGCGGCGACGTCGGGAGTGGGAGCACCAAAGGCAAAGTCTGCGGAGAGGAGCACCAGTGTGTGCAAGGCGACCGGAGAGGGAGCAGGATCGTCGGGTGTTTTATTTGCTGTTATATTTGCTTTAATTCAGACTGTTAGTTGATCCGTAATATTGTCTTCTTTGTGATGTTTTTTCTTCTTTGTCTTTGTTGTTGTTCTTTGTCTTTGCTTTTTGTCTTCTTTGTCTTTTTTGATCAAAATTCGGCCAAAATTTGACCAAATTTCAAATGCAGATTTCGCCCTTTTGGCCGAATTGAATCCGAAATTTTCGAAATTTCACCAATTTCTGAAATTTCGCCTGGACCCGAATTTTTTGACGAAACGAAATCCTTAGCCCTGGCTCGTACTCGCGACACACACAGTGTTGCGGTGGATGACAGGATGAAAATCCTAATCAAGCGTTTGTTTTGATGCAAGACTTCAATTAGCGTGTGCACATGGATGCCGCGTATGCATGTTTGTGTCGTGTGTCAAATGACACTGGAATATTTTGGGCTTGTCAAGAATTGCTGCGATCTAAATAATTGATATACGGGCCACACACACAACCACATGCGTGATGCATGCCATCGTGTCGTCGCCCTAACGCACCGGATCCGAGGAGATAAAATACTAATAAACCATACATTAATCAATTCGGTGAAAAAAAACTTTTGCCAAAAATAGGACACACTTAATCCATAAACTCGAATATTAGTTTGATGGTTCACACCAGTTAACGACTTATACATTATACCTACATGGTAGGAATTTGATATATTAACAGATATGGACGACGTGTAGTCATACACATGCACTCGTAGATGAACTCCGACGTTAGGATTCATACTGCTTAGGAATATGTAAGGCTTTATTGACACTGAACCCGCTCCAAATATAGGATTCTTACTTATTTGATAGAATTTGTGCCCCTTAATAAGGCTTTCTTTTCAAAATCCTATATGTTTTTGCTAGAATTTGATATATGTCTGTGTAGTTAAATTATTTGAGAAAAGAATTTCACGGTCTGTAAAACGTGCACCCACCTGTTCATGTAAATTCAACTCGGATGAACTCCAAAAGGCCGCAAGTGATACTTAATTAGGAGATACAACAAACTAAGAAAAGGGACAAAGTTCTTGTTTCAAAAAAAGAGAAAAGGGACAAATTTCAGCATGACTAGTGATTCTCTCACGAGTCATGTTTGTCAGTTTCAGTGCTAGCTACTATTAATCCTTGTCCTCTGTTTGTACAGTTCGGGTATCACATATATGTGTGTATATCGTACGATTTCAACTTTCAAGAGCGACCTCTTCGATTATATGTCCATACATCAAAATTCAATACTCGTGTTTCAGCTGGCAGAACGAAAAGCTGAAGAGCTAATTTCCTTTTTTTTTCTTTTCGATAACACAAAAGGTTGAAGAATCCATTTTAGCATAATTTGGCTGCTAAATTCAATTATACTAATTCACCTTCCTCTCGCAAACAAACAAAAAAAAAACCTTCTCCATGACATCTGACTAATTCTCGACTACTGATTTTGATCACAACCAGACGATTTAGCCAGCATTTTACATGTGAACTGCAAGGCAGGAGACCTTAAAATAAAATAGATCCTCACTCGCGCATGCTAGACACTAGTACTGGACCAGCGTGTGTTGTCGGAAATCAAGTCTTTAATTGATCCGCTTCACAACTTGTGCTTTTACACCTAGTTTCAGATAACAATACGAAGCGCTGTTCATTTCTGATACTCTGGAAGTAGATAAGCATGGAGCACTGTTCCACCAATCCATGGAAGCAGATCCCCTGCATTACCGACTGTTAATGCAAAGAGCTACAGTACCATGCACTTTGTGTTAGAAATATGGACAGTATTTTAATTCTAGATTTTAGTACGAAGCAAAGATCATAAATAACTAGAGATGCATAAAACGATATCAACAGCAGGTAACTCATTGCACTTCTAAATATACACAAAGATAGGACTATAACAGAATAGAGTGGTCTTACGACCAACTTACAGTCGGGTTCGATGAAGAATAGGAAGCAGCGTAGTCTCGAAGCAGTGCAGGTCGTAGTTGATGCAGTGCAGTGAGCGGTCGTGCAGATGCGCTGCCTAGAAACCTTATTGCCACCCTGTGCAGGTGAACTCTGCGACAATGGTTCGGAGATATCTGCTCACCCTCCTCCCCGGTGCACGCCGAGGAGAAGGGACAGCTTTAGTTTGACAGCACAACTCTTCAGCACAGAAGAAATAGAAAGGAAGATAGAAGAATGGAAAATGTTTTTCGAATTGGTGTTTGGTTTGGATGTCTCCAGCTCTTTTGAGGTCGAGTCAATTACTCTCTAGTAACTGAATAATAAAGCTCATATTAAATTACTGGTAACTGCTAATTCAAAACCAATTAATGGTAATTAGCAAGATTTATCGATCTGATTACACATCGGTCTCTGACCGACCATCGCTTATGCTTCAACAAGTGTATTTAGACCACACTGGTCTATGGATCCGACCACAATCCTGTGCAGGTGAACTCTGCGACAATGGTTTGGAAATATCCGCTCACCCTCCTTCACTACTACAAAACAGGCTATAGTAGACGCCCCATCACAGACGGTTCCTTTGGAACCGTCTGTGTTGGGTATGTCCCACCGGCGGGTGGGCGGGAAGCCTATCACGACGGTATTTTTAGAACCGCTCAGTGATAGTCATATATCACGCACGGTTTGTAAATAGAACTGCTCAGGAATTATCACTGCGGTTCTATTCACAAACCGTCGTGATAATCTCAATCACGAGCGGTTCTAGTAGAGAACCGTCGTATATCACGACGGTTCTAATTAAGAACCGCTCGCGATATCCTCTCGCCGACCGCCATCGACACTACCGCCGCGACTACCATCGCCAAGAATTATCATAGACGGTTTGTAATTAGAACTGTCAGGATGATCACGACGGTTCTATTAAAAACCGCTCGTGATAGGAGCGTATCCTGACGGTTCTTAACAAGAACCGTCTCTGATTGTTGGGCGGGAAATGAAAATTTGAACATAATGGGCGGGCTGCCGAAACTCGCTTTATATAACCTCCATCTCCTCCTCTGCGGTCTCTCCTCCTCATAGCTCATACCTCCATCTCCTCCTTTGCCGTTTCTCCTCCTCACACCTTGCGCCCCGGCCTCCGCCGAGCTTGTCGCCGGCGGCCTCCTCCAACTCGCCCCGACCTCGTCGTCACTGGCCTCCCACGACCTCGTCGCCTTCGGCCTCCTCCACTTCGTCGCCGGCCTCCCACGACCTCACTCTCTACTCCCCCCTTTGCTTTGTGATGTGGATTCTTGAGTTGATGCTCTTGTGATGTGGGTGATGCTTTGTGATGTGTGTAGTTCATGTTGAGTTATTTGGTTTGGGCAAAAATATGGATGGTAGATCGCGCACCGCTCGGTAAAATCATCATAACTTTTGCATACGAACTCCGATTGCGACGTTCTTTGGCTCGTTGGAAAGCTAACGAAAAGCTCAATCCAAGTCAAGGTCGATTCTCTTCGCGAGGTCTCAAAAAGTGAAAACCCCAAAAAGGTCGTTTAGGGTCTCTAAACGGCCTCCAAGTTTTAGCAAACCGTTTTTTTTTTGCCTAGAAAAGGCTATCACGAGCGGTTCTAAATAAGAACCGCTCAGTGGCTCATCACGCACGGTTACGAACAAGAACCGCTGCGGAAAATAGCCTTCACTGAGCGGTTTTTGATGAAAACCGCGTGATAATAGCCTTCACTGAGCGGTTTCAACAAAAACCGTCAGGATAGTCGCGTATCCTGAGCGGTTTTGAACCGCTCAGGATAACTTACTCATATCACAGACCAACAAATATAGACGGTTCGAAAACCATCTGTGATGACGGTTCCGAACCGTCTGTGATGAGGCTTCTGTAGTAGTGCTTCCTGGTGCACGCCGAAGAGAAGAGACAGCTTTAGTTTGACAGCACAACTATTCAGCACAGAAGAAACGGAAAGGAAGATGAAAGAATGGAAAATGTTTTTTGAATTGGTGTTTGGTCTGGACGTCTCCGGCTCTTTTCAAGTCGAGTCAATTACTCTCTAATAACTGAATAATAAAGCTCATATTAAATCACTGGTAACTGCTAATTCAAAACCAATTAATGGTAATTAAGCAGTGTTTATCGATCTGATTACACCTTTGGTCTCTGATTTTGACCATCGGCCTCTGACTTCAACAAAGTATTTAGACCACACTGGTCTATGGATCCGACCACATTATTTCGCTTCGACCACCCTGGTCTAAGACCCCTAGTCTAAGACTTCGACCACTCTGGTCTAAGATACTTTGATCATATTGGTCTAAGACCCCTGGTCTAAGACTTCGACCACCTTGGTCTAAGACTTCGACCACACTGATCTAAGACATTTCGACCACACTAGTCTAAGACCCCTGGTCTAACACTTCGACCACCCTGATCTAAGACTTCGCATGCTTTGAAATTTTAGGAATGAATGAGCCTTTACATGTATGGGCCCAATTCTAACACTTTGCACTGACTGTGCGATTCAGTACTGTACCAATTTGCTACGGTGCTGGCACTACTAGAAAAGGGGTATTTCCCCACGGTCGAAAACCGTCAGGAAAATAGAACAAATCGTTAGGTTTTATTTTCCTAACGGTTAACCGTCAGAAAAATCCCCTCAGGTCTAGGTGGTCGGAAAAATCCAATTTGTCTGACGGATCACCGTCAAGAAATTTTTTCCTGACGGTTTTTTCTATTTTCCTGATGGTTTTACGAACCACCCATAAAAAAGATTTTCCTTGACGGGTATTCACCGTCAAGAAACATTTACCTGACGGTTTTGTTGCCCGCCCATAAAACAAATTTACCTGACGGGTATTAACCGTCAAGAAAAATATATCTGACAGTTGGGACATTACCGTTAATAAAATAAAACTTGACGGTTACAACATAACCGTCAAGAAAATAAAAATTGATGGTTGGTCATTACCGTCAAGAAAATAGAACTTGACGGTTGGGACATTACTGTCAAGAAAATTAAACCTGACGGTTCTATGCCCGTAAATAAATTGTTTTTTTCCTGAGTGTATTACCGTCACCAAAATAACTCCGTGGCTGTCAACAAAATTATTAGCAGCCAAGATAGCAATGCTAGCAGAAAATGTCAATAATCATACACACTATTATTTGATTCATACACATCCATGCATCATATAATCCACAATACACATCCATGCATCATATAATCCACAATACACATCCATACATCTATAGTCCACAATACACATCCATACATTAATCCACACACAAAATAAGTTCAGGATTAAACTAGCATCATTTCAAGCCCAATACCATCCATAAGGTTCACTTGCAAAAAGCAACATTGTAATGCGCACAAAAGACATCTAAAAGTCCAGTACTACCAAAATACACCTAAAGACCAATATCACATACAAGTCATGTAAGTCCATCTAAAAGTCCAGTAATACAACTTGCTTGACAAATCCTGATATGCATGGCCTGATCAAGTGCATTGCTGATATGCTATTAACTTGATGTTTAAGTTTGATCTACCTAAGACAAAAAGGAAATCAAGATCGATCAACTGAGCACTCGTACATAGAGCTATAAAATTCGCAAAACAAATAAGTCAACAATCACACACAGCGTTGTTGTAATGCCTGTTAGATATGTAATAGCTGTGCAGTATTAGTCCATTTGTATAGGGCGTTCTTTGCATATTTTCCTACACATGTAACATGTATACATTGGCCTTTTGGCCTATTGCAATATGATTAAGGTTCACTCTAACAATGCCACCCAACCATGCACGTGTGCTTCATTGCAACAATTAGATGGAATGATAGCTTCTAGTATTGCACCAAAACAAATCTATAGCAAGCAACCCACCCAACCAGTATAATAATACAAAATCCATCGCTCTGGGCTCTGGACAAGATTTTGCAATATTACCTTCATAATATAGCCGGTTATATGCCTATCATCAACTCGGAGGCTCTGTTAAAAGGGAAACATTGCAACGAACATTAGATGGAATGATAGCTTCCAGTATTACACCAAAACAAATCTGTAGCAGGCATATACCTTTTTAGCATATGCCAAAGCTTTTCTTTCATCTTTTCTTTCCCATAGTGCTGCAAGAGCAACACATGTTTCTGGTCTTGCAGGGTCAATATGCAGCATATTATGCACCAACTTGTTTAGCTTAGTGTAGTCAGATTTTGATTTTAGGAGAATTACATACTCATCCATATATGTCATGATGTTTGGATCAATCAACCGAGCCTTCAAGGCAACAAATGAATTTAATGCATATAATATAACTTTTGTTAGCGTGTATTCCAATTTCCTAGTCTCTACTTGTTCAAAGTACCTTATCAAAGTTCATGATTGCTTCATCATTCCTACCTATAATGGCTTCAACCTTGAAATAAATTCAAAAACCAGGATCAACACATAGAGAAAGGTAAATTAAATCCACCAAAACAAAATTCAAAGATGAACTACAGACTTAACTTGAAGAACCACAGAAACAGATAGACATCTGATAAAAACTTAAATAATATGCCTAGCAGTTAGCACTTTACATGTTCACTACATACTGAGGAGGACAACAACAGGAAACTTGAAGAAAGACAACCTTTGCAATTTCCAGTAGGATGTGCACATTGTTGGGAAATCATTGCAGTAGTTCTAGATGTATGTCAAGGCGCTACTGGGCCAACAGCCTTTGCGACTAAGATTTCACCACCGAGATTGATCTCGGCCTGCAAGTACCGCACAACGTCATGTGGTTCTGGAGCATGTAGTGGCTTTGTGGCCCCTAAAAGTTTAGTAGCAACAAGAATCTAAATTAAGCTATATGTATAAACAAGAGTATTTTGTAGGATGCAAATAGTTCCACTTCCACCTGAAATGGTGTATTTCTCACTTCCTTTAGCCTGTATGCGGAACCGATGGATTGAACTATTTGGTAAATCCACATATCAAGAACCTCCAACCCATATGAGGACACACCATTTTCATGAAATCTTTGATGCAATTCTAACAGATAAATAACAATTCATGAATAGAGAGAATTTCGGTATTGTAATCTCCAAATACAGAAAGTAAAACTAAACCAGCCATATCACTCTGCAAAGCCATGCACAGAGAACTCACAGTAGCATCATCCACATCGCAGAGCAGGGGGTAGAGAGTGGAGGGAGGGTAGTAGTTACCTCAGGCGACGCGGCAGCACCACCGGCAGTAACCCACCTCCATTCATCAATATGCATGAATGAACGCCCACAAATATCAACGAAATTTGAATTTTGCTGAGGAGGTACTATTCCTATGACCAAAATAGTAAACCTTGACGGTTGATATGGGCCCATCAGTAAAATTAGTGGCCATTACGTTTTCCTAGCTTTGTACTAGTGCGGAGTTTATACCGTACCGATTTGCTTCAGTATACAAACAATCTTATCTCTCGTTCCTCGTCAGACGGCTATTGGATGTACTGCACGTGGCACCATGCATGCATGTCTGCATATCTTCGGAAGAAGACATGCAACATGAAACTTTGCTTTCTACTCCGCAGACATACATTTAAAGGCAAGGCAACAGTACAAGTACTTACGCCCTATCTTGCACATTGTTTTTCTCTTAATTATTCCTTAGATACGTAGGACTATATATATTTCGTGCGTATAAAATATATATTACGAAAGGAATCTTTGTGACATTGTGCATGCCAGTATAATATATATATACAAGTACTGGGCGATCGAACAGATCAGGAAAACCACGTGATCTTGCTCGTCTCTCTGCTATTCATTTCCTTGGCATGTAGTACGTACGTACAGCCGATTGCATGGCAAGCTGGTATACAGATCATAACGTTAAATGGATTCAATTACATTGAGCCCTAATTAACTAGCTACGTTAACGACATCGATGGCCCATATTTAGTGTTACTGTACATGCATGTTAGTCGATCTACTTGTTGCATTTTCATCTCGAACTGTAGAGAAATTACATTAACTGTAATTTTTAACTTCAGTAAAGTCGACGTAATGCTTATGTCAACACATCTTAGTTATGCATATATAGACGTCTTAAACTAGCTAGATTAGCTAATCTCAGGCCACACAACCTAACTTTTTAGGTTTTAAATTGTGGGGGTGGGGGTGTTACTTTAAACGTTTTGTTTTGGCATGGTTAATTAAGAGTATGTATAGTAGTACATACAAATCTGACCTATATCTCACTCAAGAAAACATATATGGAGACAAACAAATTTGGCCAGAAATATTCAAGTTCTTTCTTTTCTGTGGTTCCTTCTTAGCAGTAAAACTATATTAACTAAGATATATCATTACCAGAGACAGAATTTTTCCCGAGTGCCAAAAACACTCGGGAAAGTGGGCGAAACACTCGGGAAACATATTTCCCGAGTGTCACACTCGGGAAAAAGCACTCGGGATAGCGTACTCGGGAGAAAAACGGTTTCCCGAGTGTTACACTCGAAATATATATTTACCGAGTGTATCCGAGACACTCGGAAATGTCGACACTCGGGGAAAAACTCATTGAACGGCTTCTCCGGTGAACGGAACTACTCTGAATACGGTCCAAAAACACTGAAATCTTCCGACGGATCCGCAGAAATTGCCACGGTCAAGTTTTCCGAGTGTCTACACTCGGAAACTTTTTGTCGTTTTCCGAAGTTTCAATTCGAGTGTCGACACTCGGGAAAGTTTTGGTCTCTTTCCGAGTGTCAACACTGAAACTTTGGTCTATTTCGAGTGCCAAACACTCGATAAATCGATGAGGCACTCGAAATCGACAAACTCGTCAGCACCGAATTTTCACAAATTCATTTAAAATCCATTCCACAAAGAATCAAATAATCAATCCATCCATTCCACAACAACAAATAATCAATCCATCCATTCCACGTTAGTCAAATAATCACCCATCCATCCATCCATTCCACAGCAATCAAATCATCCATCCATCCATCCATTCCACAATATATGTATATATAAATGTATAGATCGAACAAAAGACATCATAACAGTTCCCGAGCTCACAACATTCAAGATCAAGTTCAAAAATGTAAGCATAAGGCATTATTATACATATGACAGTTCCAAATAACAAGTATCACTACAACCATTTGCATGCACAGAATTTCCTGCTTCAATCTTCCGTGCATAAGAGCATCATTTTCAAAGTTCTGCAGATAGAGCAAAACTTAATATTAGTGCCATGTTACAACAAAAGTTAGGAATTGATACATGAAAAGATAATTAACCAAACTATTGACAAAGCAAAAAAATTCCTTTAAATCATGATGAGCAACCTAATAACATGGCAAATCAAGTTAAGGGCATGCTGGGGTGTGGGCCAGCTAGCTTGTAGCCTAATTGATCATTTACTGCAACTCTCAAAATTTTGTCATTGTGAACTACTGATCAACATTTATGTCTCAAGCACTTATCATCAAATTCATACAAAGGAGTGTACATACAAATTATTATATGTTGACACATTTCAAAAGAATTTATGATATAGATATAGAGAATTAGTTATATATGAAGCCATTTTTTCCATTTTTAGCAATCACCGATTGTGAATGTTTTCTAATATTGGTATCCTTTTAGTAGATCATAAAATAGCAAGCACTGGTGGTGACCTCTCGGCGATGGATGCATTCACATGATCTTCAACATGTGCACCAAAGATCTTGAGGATTAGCAATGGCAACCGATCCCGCTGTTCCTCGCATTTTCATAAGAAATCACATTATAAGAAATTTGCGAGAGCGACCAATAAGTACATTGCATGTCATTTCAATGTATTCGAATCAAGCACTCATAAGAGACTAACAATATAATAATCAAGATGCGATTACTAACCGGAGCAGATAAGTGAGGCAAATGGTTCCCCGACGGAGAGGCATTAGGTCGAGTCCCGGTCCCGAGTACTGCATATTTGTTTGCACATTGTCATACATTAGCCAAGTATGAATATATATATATATATATATATATATATATATATATATATATATATATATTGCATATTACTTTGTTATTGTACTACCACGCTCCAACTAACTCCGCATGAGCATTTGCTCTAACACTGCCTAGCCTCAATTTCCTCTTGCAGCCTCGTCTCAAGCTGAGAAAACCGAGACTCGGAAACATGTGATGGTGGTTGCTCATTGTTTTGCGTGCACCCGCTGCGTATTGCATCCTAGTTGACATCTTATTACATCATAGTGTACGTCCATACTCCCCAATGTCTACTCGAGGAACCTCCTTAATTTGCACATATCCTTCAAAATAATATTATGGACAAACATTAATATGCATGGTTGTCACTCAGCCAACCTATTAGGTACTTTTTTGAAGTAAATACCGAATCCTCATGTCTAAACCGCTCCATTTCTCTAAAGGAAGAATATAGACATACATAAAAGAGAAACTTCTTGACCAAAATATCCTATTATTTCACACATATAAATTAACCACATTTACCACATCAATATTCTATCTCAAAAGGATGAAACCATCTTATGCTCCTCTCATAGTCTCAAACTTGTGTTAATTAATTTGTTCTAATTAATTAGAAGCAACACAATCTAAGGACCCATCATTTTAGCTTTATTTTGTGCTGATTATAATTAGTTCAACATATGCTATGTGTGTTGCATACTTATATATATTATATTAAATTAATAAAGCTTTATGGAACCACACCAATTGTCAAACAACCATGCAAGATATGTTGACTCATATGGGCATATATTATATGTTGAGATAGGTAAACCATCATTTGTACATTCAATTTTATCCTTGAACAAATGAAAGGATCAAGTCTGATTACTATTTTTAAAGAACTAACTACTAAATGTTGTTATTTTTCTCCACATCTCTTGAGTTTAGTGACATGCATGATCAACAACGACCTTCTTTCCCCAACAAACTATTGTCAGATATTGACCACGCACTATTGAGTATGTTAGAATCTACTACCACATGCACTAAAGTTAACGACTTGGAGGTAATTGAACTTGAAAGTCTCACGTGTAATTGATATCATGTGGCTTTCACACAAGAGTAATGTATGTATGCCTTTAGAAAGATTTTATGATCTAAGTGCAAATGCTTTTGACGATGAAATATTTGCACAATAATGCTAATGATTTTGCACTAGAAGGTAGGAATTAATTTAGGTTTACAAAAGAAAATTATTCCACAAGTTCATAATCAATTGCACCAAACCATTCTTGTCATTAACAATATTTATTTTAAAGTTTTTAGTTTGGTATAGTTTTTCTTGATGAAAAGCATAGGACTCCAAAACCCGAATCTCCAATAAATTTCATCCATATATATCCCAATACAAATTACTACAATGGATGCTCACCTGAGGAGTGGCGCCACGGAGGAGGGAGCGGGGAGGCGGACGATGGGCGGCCATGGAGGAGGGAGCCGGGAGGCAGAGGAGGAGGCGGGCGGCCGTGAGGAGTGAGCCGAGGAGCGGGAGGCGGACTCAAAGGGCGGGCTTGCGGGTCTTGGAGTCTGTGAGTCAAGTGGAGGAGGCGGAGGACGGGAGGAGCGCAAGGGGATTTTGGGGAACGGGGAACGGAGAGGAACCGTGGCGTGGGGGGTTTGGGGAACGGAGGAACGGGAGAGGAACAGGCGTGTGGGAGAATTGGCGCGAACAGTTATTTTTTAGCTCCCGAGTGTTCAGAAACGAACGACACTCGGAGCTAATTTTTCCGTTGCTCCGTCGTAGTTTCGAGTGTCCGTCGGACACTGGAAAGTTAACTTTCCAGTGTTTTATAATTTCCGAGTGTTTCATGAGGCACTCGGGAAGTTCCCGAGTGTCTTATTCAAAACACTCGGGAAACTTACTAGCACTCGGGAACTTCGACGATTCTGGTAGTGTATATATCTAGTGCAAACGCTTGTCTAAGTGCAACATGCAAACTCATACTGAATGGACCGTTGGACGAGGGATGAGGTCATAGGAATCCAAGGCGAGAGTCAACAAAAATATTATTCCGGCATATATTTCAGGGAATTTTCATAAAGTTATCCATCGTGTGGTCCTTCAGTTTATCCAAATCTGATCAACCAAACCTCTTAATTTTCAGCATGTTGAGTCTATATACTTTCCAAAGCAATGAAAAAAAATCTCGCCGAAATTTCGGCGGTAACCGGTGTTACCGGTGAGGGCCGGTAAAATTCAAACCAGCCCCGAAAATTTCGGTTTTGATAAATTTTGTTAAAAAAAATGAATTTGCTTGAATTTTGTTTGAATTTGATTTTTTTTTTTTGAAAACTCAGGCCAAAATTGACCGAAATTTCCAGTTACTATCGCAACCCTCTGATTTTTTTTCAACTGGTAATGTGAATCCTGATCCAAAAAGAGAGGCCGGGCAACGTCTCTTTCAAAACTATGGATATCTTTAGAAGCATGAAGCATCACCTTGTTTAGGACCTTAGGTGCAATTAAAAAGTCATCTTTAATCTCTTTTCTTGCAGTTAATTGAAAAATGTTGGTCTGTTGAGTACCATCCCGTCGTCTTCTTTCTTTAGTTCCGCCGACGGTAGAGAGCACACGGGATTTAGACAGATCGTTGTAGTAGCTTGATCTTGTCCGTTCATTAATTCTACCTCGTTTGCGGTTGTTAAAATTGTAGACATGTGGTGATGCATATTGATGATACTCATACGAGTAATTTAGAAGCACTTCATTATTTGAGCCTTTAGCTTTTTAGCATGCATGCATACTGCATTAAAATGTGCAGAATCTTGGGCTTTTTGTCCGCATTATTGGTGTTCTGGATTAGTATTAGTACAAGTGTATTGTGGTTGTACGCACGGCGACATGTGTGGCTCCAACTGTTTCTAATCATTATTTTTTAATTTCACAGCACTAATTAATCCCAGCCTAGAGATCGATCACATGCATATAGTGGTGAAAACGGATCGGATAGTTTCTGACCGATTCGGATTATCTCGGATCGGATTTTTCTCGGATAATTTTCGGATCGGAAACGAATTTGGATTTTTTTGTCGGAAACGGAAACGAATACGGTAGACATGCTATCCGGCGGATACGGATACGAATACGGATTATCCGGATTTTGGCCCAAATGAGAAAATGAGATTTTAATTGATTTTTGAATTTCAGAAAATGCAACAAATCAAATAGCCTTTTAGAATATAGCAAATAGAGTTAAAAAATTCTAGAAAAAATCACAAAAATTCCTTGAATTATTTTGAACTTAATAAAATTAATTTCAACTTAAATTTGGTTTTTATTTTTGCACATAAATTGTTTTTAAATTTTTGAAAAATAGGAAAAACCTTTTAAAATCAAGAAAATTCAATAAATTAATTAAAAATTCCTTTTCACTTTAGATCCAAGAAAACTCAATAAATTTTATTTTCGACATTAAAAACTAGGAGATTAAACAATTGACTTTATTTTATTATTTTTTCTTTTTAACCAAGAAAACTCTTTTAAACCTCAGAAAATCCAATAAAATAATAACTTCATTAATTTTATTTTTGGTAACATACTTTGGGATGTTGCAGTCATTTGGATATAGATTAACCATCGAGCCTGATCAATGTTAGTATGAACTAAGTTTTATGCATGTGATGAACTAAGTGTAAATGTGTGATGACTTGTGACTTTGTGAGTTATGACTTATGAGCTAAATATGGTAAACTAAGTATTATGTTTTTGATGAACTAGTTAATGCAGCTTACTAGTGCCAATATTATGTATGGTTACTGAAAATATGAACAATTCATGAATGTTTGTATCAAATAGACTAGTTATATGTTTTCGTTAATTTCTGGCATACAATTTGAGGGGTTTTTATGTTCCGAAAAATATCCACGACCGTATTCGTTTCTATTCGTATTCGCTCCGTATTCATATTCGATATTATTCGTATCCGAGGTATTCGTATTCGTATCCGGATCCGGGAAAAAATATGAAAACAAATATGGCAGAATCATTATCTGTCTGTATCCGATCCGTTTTCACCCCTACATGCATATCTGCTGTATCGAACTGTTCATAATCCTTTTTCTTTTTTTGTTTCACAGCAAATTAATCCCAGCATAGCTAGAGATTGATCTAGACCTGGGGTGGCCTGGCCCAGCCCAAAAGCTCGAAAAGCCCGCTAAATGCAATAAAAACACTAAAACTATACTCTTTTTTTATTCTCAAAGTTAATTAAATATTAATTTTTATTCAAAAAGGATTTAAAATAAAAATTTTATTGGGGAAATCATTTTTTGGGCCGGGCTCGGGTATGTCCGTTCGAGGCTAGGCTTTTCAGGTCCGGCCCGGTTCAACGTTTGAACAGGTCTAGATGATCACATGCATCTGTTGTACCTTGGTACAGTTCTTTGGACAAAATCTGCCGTTGTCATGCAGATTAACAGGAAGAACTGGATGTTGTACAAATATTTGTCTATACTGCTGACACAATCCATTACTTGTCGAAGCAGACAATGGACATGTTTGGTATGGCTACAGCTTTTCTAAAAAGCAGCTTTCGGCTGAGCTATATGGCTGAACGGCAAAAATGGCTAAGTTGAAAACGTTTGGTGTTTGGCAATCTGACTTTTAAGTGGACTGGCTGACTGTTCTGAGTTAGAAAATATCTAAAATGCCCCTGAGGTAAATAATAGCTTGTTTGATGTCGTTTAAATGATATTATGAGTGTATTTGATTTAAAAAAAATTACATGGTCGCATAGAAATGTAAGTTTAAGCATTAAACTTACCAAATGAAAATGAAGGTATTTTAAATTACCATGTCAATTTTATGCAAACATAAGGCATGCATCATCGGATCATCTAGCAACCACAAACTGCGACCATGTCGACTGGCCGATACTTATTATGCTAGTTGACATAAAGCCCTGCTTTGTTTTTAATTTGTGCTTTTCAAAAGCGGCTTTCGGTGCATTACTGAGGGCTTTTCACTCAGAGGTGAATGGCTAGGCTTTTCTGATTTGGTGTTTAGCTGTTTGGCTTTTAGGTAAGTTGGTTGTAGCTTTTAAGATGTGAAATGTTTAAAATGCCCCTCAGGACAGTAATAGCTTATTTGATGCCGTTTAACGCAATTAACAATATTTAACGATATTTAACAATATTTAACGACATTTAACGACAATTGACGACATTTAACAATACTTAACAACATTTAACGACAAGTGACGACGACTAACGCAATTGACGATACATTGACAATAAGAGGAACATACATTAATGGATATAATTACAATAAGAGTAACCGAACAAATTTATATAGATGTTGAGGCATCTAGAGTTACTTCATACTTAATACAACAACAAATAACAAATTACACTGATAATCAATCTTGACACAAAAATAGGCAAAAGGAAACTATCAGCTTCGTAGCAAATCAGCATTCACAAGTGCAAAGACACATCCATTCATAATTACAATTTATCTCTCACAATCACAAGAACTACAAAATTACACATCCATTCATATGGGATTGGAAAACTGACGCGCAACAGATAAAACAATTTACTGGTGCATATCGAAAAGAAAGTAACAAGCCAAGACTTGCACAACCAGTTCACCAAACAATTGACAGCAGGTTCAACATAACATAGGTCTTACAACATCATAGGTTGTGAACCAAACATCACAAAGCAAGTGTTCAAAAAGACAGGTAACAGATAAGGTCACATGGGCAGATCATGGGATAGCAGTAGCAGGCCTTGACAAAGCATCAGGATGCATACATTGGCAAGTACTACAAACAGAAAGCTACATACGTCATGCTATCAAAGCCGTTGATAGGTAAGTACTACATACAAAAGACTACATACATCATGCATCTATCCTATCGTGATGCTACCAAAGCTGTTGCAATAGCGTCATGGAGGTCGATCATGTCAACATCATCTATAGCAGCTGTAACATCATGTGCGCTAAGGTTTGTTGACTAGATGCACTGATTAACCCTACGACAGTTCTTGCGGATTTCTCCATTTTAACCCAAAAGGGGATTTTTGTTTCCCATTTTGATTGGGACTGAATTCACAAAGTGTTCAAAGAACACTGACTATTTCTCTGCATAACTTCTAACCGGATCTACTATCTCTGGGTCTTTTCAAACCGACAAAACCTCGTATGAATTAAGAAGTCCTATTCCTTCAAGACACAACCGATCGCTATTTTATAGAGTAGACCGGAGGTTGTACAGGATGGAGGTCAAGACGCGGTGGCTGCTTAGTGGAGGTGGCGGAGGTGTGTCTGCCGATCATGAAAGTGCCGTGGACCCCGGATTCGGCTGGTGGAGGTGGCTAAACGCACGGGCAGCTCTGGAGTAGGCTGACCGGGAGGCGATGTCGGGTGAAGCGGCGAGGAGAGTCTTGACGTCTTGTAGGATGACGGGCTAGGGGTGGGGCGGCCAAGACCCCGTGAGGAGGGACGAGGGCGGGGCACAAACGCCGCCTCCCTTGCTAGGGTTCGGGGAGGAGGACGAGTGGGGTGGGGAACGGGTGAATGGGTGGGGAACGGGTGGGGAATGAGAGTAGACTCAGTGATTATATAGGTGGTACACGGTGGGTAATAAGAGCCAAACTCCAGGGGCATTTAGGGAATGCAGAAAACAAGGAAGTGCAGGAAGCCCCTCATGGTTGGCTTCTTGGCTTCCTGCTTCCTACCGTTCACAGGCTCGAAACTTCAGACAAAAGCAGCCTTTTGAAGCCAACCGTTTGATTCGGCTTTCGGCTTTTTCAGCCAAAAGCCGAAAGCCGAAGCCAAAACAAACACACCCATATCTGTCAATTGGTACGTGCTCCAATTAGTATACCAGTCGTCCGCAATAAACGCGGTAATTAGGTGCTGCGTCGTCAAGCGCATCTATGTATGGAGTTTATTGCAAACGAGACTAGACCTATTTATGCTGTGCAGTACCAGTACACAAATCAAGTTTACCTTCCACGGTTGTGACGTACGATTGTGTACTAGCTAGCGAGACAGATGGATCGACAATTATAGTAGTATACTAGCAATACTGTGCGTACGACATAAAGCATAGCTACGTAAATGTGATACTAATTACCTCAAACGAATTAACAGATGCGAACAAGATTACATAACAAGTCGACGTTGGCGTGACATTAACCTGTCATGCGCGCACGTGACGCATCCTACCGTAAGGGCCTACTTGGGAGTTGGGAGTTTCTGAATTTTTTCTCCTGTAAAGGAAAACACCTGTAACTTTTTGTTACCCAAAAATACTAGTGAAATCAAAATCCCCTGTAGGTAGTCTGTTTGGGAGAAGAAGATAAACAAGTGCTAACTCCACGATTTGAGCAACTGGGACTCCTTAAAGTGATGGTGACCAATGACCATGGCATTATGCATCGAAATTTCAGAACCGAACATCAATTTGGAGCAATAAAACTGGAGAAATTGATAAGAAAATTCGGATCAAATCATCAAATAAAATAAGTCTTCACCTTCACCAAAATGAGGACGGCGAGTTGAGCTCCACGACATAATAGCGCTGAAGGGGAAGGAAGCTCAAATAAGTAGTCGGGGAAGGTAGAGGGAGGTGAGAGGGTCCTCTAGTAGGGAGGAATTGGACTTAAGCTCACTGGACAAAGGATAACGGAGGTGGCGGTGGTATTCGGGCGGAAGCGAGGAAGACAGCAACGCATGATATTCCTGTTAGTGAAACCCAAAATTGGTTGAGGAGAATTGATGGATAGGTTCTAGAACACGTTTTGACGTGAGCCAAAAGCGGAGGAGCTCATCGGGTCGATAGGAACGGGGAGGCAAGGGTGGCGGTCTCGTGAACGCGAGCTTAGGACGGTCGATGGCGTGCCCGCCTCTCGCTCAGGATGACACATGCCGACCAGACATGATGAGGCAAGCAAAGACACGCTGCGGATGATGCAGGCGTGCAGCAGTGGTAGTGAGGACTTGAGGAGCCTTTTGACTTGAGCCTTGGCACCCCTCCTGTCGGGACCCCAGATCTCCGGATTTAGGACACTCTGTGTATATCTGCACTATTCCCTAGATTAGTAGTTAGTGCACACAATTGCAATATTTGTGTAATCAAAACCGTACAACAAACGATAGATGAAGCAGACAAATTAATATTTAATAGCAAAAGGACCTTATGGTCAAGTCTTACAAATGGTGCCACACAGGACTAAAGATAACATAGTAAACTTGCAATGGAAAATAAGCAAACTCATGGAAGCCATCCGACATGCCCACAAGCTACCGAGTGGAGAACACATCCTAGTTCGCATGGTCTTCAAAGTATTCCTCATCTTAGATTCCTGTAATTCCTAGTTCTTCTTCTGTGACTGTTTAACAATGGCGCAAAGCCATGAGTACTTTAAAGTACTCAGCAAGTTATAGGGAAATATATGCAAATAGTATTTATGCAAGGCTTGACAAGGATAGCTTTATGGCTATTTTGCGGAAAGCAGTATTGACAGTAAATACATTAATTAGATTGAAAAGCATAATTTAAAGATTAATACATAAATAATCAAGTTTCTTTGAAACAACTAGTGAACACCCCGGTCACTTCTCAACCAACAAGCCACCAACTACTCAGATCCATCCAAACCTTTCCAACATTTTATGAAAATCTACCACTTGCGTGAAATCACCAGGCATGTCCATAACCGGGGACACGGCTATTCGAATAGTTTTACACTCTCCAGAGGTTGTACAGCTTTACCCACAAGAAATGACTTCTCTAGTTGGTTTGGCATCCGTCGATACCACTGCTCACTACCGTAGATAAGCAGTCTAGAGCACGTGACAAGGCTTTTACAAAGTTCAGTTTTAACTCGGTTCTGCCCGCTAAGGTTTCGCCATTCTGGGCCCCCTCTTGCGCCATTCCCAACCAAAATAGAACCGAACCAAAACATTACTAATTAGTCGGCCAGGTCTATCCCAGTCTAGACATGTGGTTGTACGATATGACCTAGATCGATGGTTCAAGGTTAAGTCCTTAGTGGTTGCTCAGACGAGACTTTCCACATCCCAGTATGCTTCCCGCACCCACCTTCACCACCACTCACTCGTCCGAGCATAAATCATTTTCGTTCAACCCAGCCAAATGACAACCCTTGCCATGGCACAATAATTTTTATCAATAGTGGCTCCGCCACAGTTCCATATTTCCTTTAGTCAAATTCAATCATTCTTTGAGTAAGTGATCATGAATATATCGTATAACTAAAGCATTGGCTAAGCATAATACGGTACCCATGTTGGTATTACAATAATGTCCAACTAATAATTAACCATCCTAAGGTGTCCAAGGAGTTATGTCATTCAAGGATACATGTCATTCACAATTTATCAAGGAGGTATAATGGCAAATAGGTAATTAACTAATTCCCGAAACCATTTATTATAAAATTAGCAATGCATGTTTATATCAAACAATATACTTTTATAAATTGGGTTCAACATGATCCAAGGTCTATGACTTGCCTTCATTGAAGAGTTGGGATGCTTCGGTCATCGGGTCCGAGAATTCTTCCGAAACGCTAGAATCTATATGTGCAAACAAAGCCAAATAAATAAATCGATGGAATTGGACTTCGTATGAAGGAGAACGGACGTCCGGAAGTTTGAAAATCACATGAAATGATAGAAATGAAAATTGATTTGAATATTTGGAATTTGATTTGTTTGGCATGGATTGCAACAAGTGGCTGTTTGGTGGACCCACATGGAGGTGAGAGAGTTGAAAAAGAGAGAGAATGGGTGGTGTGTATGCCATGTGGGCCCAAGGGGTATGGAATCGAAACAAATGAATAAAAGAAAAATAAAGGAAATAGAAAAAGGGGGGCCCTTTCTTCCTCACGGAGCAGGACTGAAGGGGGAGGGGGCAACGCGCAGGGGGCGGCTGCTGGCGCTGGCGAAGGGAGGCGAGGGAGAGCGGGGCGGTGGCAAAAACGGGTCGCCCTGGAGATGAGGAAGGGAGGGGAGGTGGTGTCGGCGGCTGGAGGTGGTGCGCGCAAGGGGAGGAGACGCATGGCGGCGGCGGCGCTCGAGGGCAGCGGCGTTTGGGCGGCGGTTGGTGGGAGTGAGTGAGAGCATGGGCAGCGCCAGACCACGGGGAACCCGAGGGCGAGCTTGGTGAGGCCGGGGAGGAAGCGAGGAGGTGGCGCGACGGCAGCCATGGCCGGTGGGAGGTACTCATGATGGTGGGGCGGCACGGTGGCGGAGGGGAGGAATGGAGGTGGGGGAAAGAAAGAGGAGGCCTGGGGGTGCAGGGTGATGCAGTCGAGAGGGCAAGGGGATGGGCGGAGGTGGAGATCCTCGGAGGCGGCACACTGGCCGGCAAGAGAGAAGAAGAGGAGAGCTCGGCTCAACGTAGCTCAAGGGGAGGGGAGGAGAGGAAGGAAAGGGGGAGGAAGAGAGGAGGCTGCGGCGCCCATTTTATAGAAGAGGAGGAGAGGGGAGACTCGGCAAGGGGGAGAAGACTGGGAGCAACGGTCGGCCGGGGCAGACGGCAGGGCGCACATGGCGGCTCATGCACACACAGGGGATGGCAGAGGAGGGCAGGTGGGGGCGGTGGCGTGCGGCAGGAGGTGGTGTGAGGAGGCGTGTGAGGACTCTCTCGGGAAATACTAGGAAAGATCTCCCATGACCTCTTAGGGAGGTCCGGTAGGACCACCCGGAGCTCTGGGAGGTCCTCCAAGTGATGTCCTGAGAGGAGGTCTGCCAGGACCTCCCAGGGGATCACAAAGACCTCCTGGAGGTTTGGCCTTTGTGTACTAAGCTAGTCCCAGGAACAAGAGCTAGCTTGCACAGAACTCCCAACGTGTAATCACAACCACATGGTATGAGACAAAAGATGAAGCAGGCAAATTAACATATGTTAAACAAAGACCTTAGGGTCAAGGTTGCTTACAAAGGTTTACCAACTAGGGCTTACAAAAACCAACAAAAGGAAACCTTTATAGCAGAAACGCATAACGCAAGGAGCCATCCGGCAAGCCCATAGGCTGTCGAGTGGAGGACGTCCTAGCACGCTGGGTCATCAAAGAACTCCTCCTCGAAGAGGTCTGTGCTTCCCTGGAATTGATCATCTTCGGCCACTGCTCAAACAGAGGGCTTAAAGCCATGAGTACGTTTGAATGTACTCAGCAAATCGCAGCGAACAGTTATGCACATAATATTCATGCAATGGCTTGGCCAAGGAGAGCTGTAAGGTTAGTTTGCAGAAAGCCAGATTTAATATGAAATAAACATAAATAGATTGCAAGGCTCAAGTTAAAACAATAATACATAGATACATTTGTTTGAAAAGGAGGGAGGTGAGCACCAACTCACTTCCAAAAACCACTCGTGGGAGGTCTGGTCGCACCTACGGCCAGGACCACTCCCACGACCACTCTGGAGCACCCACTCCAGAGCTCCCAAAGACCTCCCTAGGGCACCAAGACCTCCTCTGTGTTGGATATATGCCCTAGAGGCAATCATAGAGATGATTATATTTCATTATGTTCATGACATTGGATAATATGTTATCTTGTTCCTAGAATAATATTGTTAATATTGATTATCAAGTATGTGACTTGATTGTGAAACTCTATATTTCTGTGATGATTATTCTTAAAATGTTCCCTAGTCGGAAACATATGAGGACACATATGAATAGACTAGCATATGTATTGTTTGATGACTATGTTTCACAAGTCATGGATATAGAGATATCAAACCAATAATATGGACACATGTTAGAGAACATGATGTTAGATTAGACCCACCTTGAGATACTATTGAGATTGTTATGATTCCAAGTGTCGTTAGTTGGTCTCAAGCAATGATGATGTATAATCCTTAGACCTGAGATCAGCATGGTTTCCTACATGTGTAATAGCACTCTTAGGGGTTGCCAAACACTACTCCGTAACTGGGTAGTTATAAAGGTAGCTTTCGGGTATGCTATGGAACATGCAGAGGAATGTGACTGGTCGGATATGGGATTTGCCCTCTCTAACATAACAGGAGAGATGTCTCTGGGCCCCTCGTTGTGATCGGATAAAGAAAGTGCATGGCCGTGCCACTAGTGGTCGAAGTGTTCGACCACGTAAAGTTATCTCGACACTCGACGAGAAAGAATCGATCCATGGATGACACAACATCTCACGGAGTTCAACCGGACATCGTGAGGCAAAGGGAGTATACACGAGTAGGTCGCTTAGTTCGACAGTTATGGATCGGTCGTTTAGATATCTGAGCTGGTCGAGGGCGGTCGAACGTAATCACGCAGTGGTTGTAACACTGGTCGTAAGGAGTTACGAATCGTCGTGACCACATACTGAACCGGTCGTATAGAGATAGGACACAGGTCGTAAGTGATGAGGACCGATCGTAGATCATATTGTATTAATGTTAAATCGATATAATTTGTGTGTATTAGGGAATCGCTATGTTCTACTAGGAGCCGCTACGACTAGTGATCGAAGGGTTTTGAGTCACAACCGACACGCATGAACCTATAGGGTCACACACTTAACGGGTTGGAACAAACCAAGACGAATCTGATTAAGAACGTGTTCGGATAGGATCCGCCACGAGCACTATATAAGGAGATGCATGAGGTGTTGGGAGGTATGCGAGAAAACACCACCAAAACCCTAGCCGCCATCTTCCCGAGAGCTCTGTAGTGCAACTTGGTGCTAGCACATCAACAGTATGGTTGTTCTCGCCTACGGACGTGTGGATACCGTGAGAGGCGCCGCCGCGACAGGCGCTTGAGGACGATCCGCGATCTTCACAAGGAACTGCAGACGTTGCTGGAGGAGACGATCGACTCGCGAGGACGTTGGACGATCGACTACGACCACTACATCGACGCGCTCTACATTAGACCAGGCTGCTCCAACCATTCTTCTGCTGCTCTGCGCCTCTGGTGGTAATGATCTATGATCATCTACTTACTTGGCTTCCTGGTTTGCGTAGTAGAAAATTTTGTTTGTAGCTATCGTAGCCTACCCACGTCCCTACACTCTGAGCACCCAATCAGGAGTATCTTGGACCACCCTAGGGTTCAAAAGACCACCACGACCAACCATGGACATCACGAGCATTCGGAGCCACCCAGAACACTCGCAGATACCCATAGCCAACTGTGGACCACAAATTTTATAAAAGTCTACCCCTTGCGCAATTTTTACTAGGCAATGTCCATGACCAAGGACTTGACTATTCGAATAGATTTTTCACTCTGCAGAGGTGTACAACTTTACCCACAATCCACGACCTCTCTAGCGGTTCGGGTTCCCGTCGGAACCCTTACTCACTTCTGAAGGTGAGCAGTCTAGAGAGCGTGACAAGGCCTTTACAAAACTTTGAACTGGCTCGGAGCTGCCCGCTAAGGTTTCACAGATCCCCCTGCCGGGTTAATGGCCCCCTCTTGCGCCAAGTGTGAATCAGCACACACCTCTACCATAACAGAACCAAGCCAGTTCATTGCTAATTATTTGGCTCAGTCCATCCCCATAAAATGGTCTTGTGGTTGAACGGTAATACTCGGTTCAAATGGATCACAAAGTTAAATCCTTAATCTACTCAGGCAAGACAACCTCATCCCAGTGTGCACATGGCACCCCCTTTACTGCACAAGCACTTGCCCAAGTGTGAAAACATTTTAGGTTCAACCTAGCCAAAGACCACCCTGGTCTTGGCACAACAAATTTTAGCAAGAGTGGCATCGCACCACAATCAATACAGTTGTGGCATTAGCACAACAGCTACTCAATAGTGGCACCAACCACAGTTTCATAGTTCCATTAGTCAAGATTATTAATGATGAAGCATGATTCTCAAGACCCACGGTTCTAAAGTAAGGCTAAGCATAAACATACGGTCCCATGTTGGTGTTATCAAACAATACTAACTAAATTACCCATTCTAAGGTGTCCAAAGGGAACATGTCAACATATTGAGTACAATCATCCAAGGAGGCATAATGTCAAGTGGGATATAGCTACTGCCCAAGACATTTATTATAAAAGTAGCCATGCATGATAATGTTAAAACAACATATTTTAGAAATGTTGGGTTCAACATGATCAAAGGTCTGCGACTTGCCTTCAATGAGCAGGGGTGAGCCTTCGGTAGAGACTGCCGGGTCCAAGTACTCCTCGAGCTCGGGATCTATACGTACGCAAAGAACCAAGTAAACAAGACAACTCTCGGAAGAGCTTAAAAAAACTTAAAAAGACTTAAATGAACTCATCCAAAAACTAGAAAACATGAAGCCCCGATGGAAAAAAGATCCAAACCAAAGAGGGTGGTCTTTGCAAAAAGACCAAGTGGTAGTCTTTGTAAAAAGGCTGCAAAGACTTGGAGGTGGTCATGACCGGGAGGAGATCATGGCCGAAAGGGTGGTCCTTGCAAAAAGAGACCACAAGGGTGGTCTTCGCAAGAAGACCAGCAAAGACCCAGAGGTGGTCTTTGCCAAAAGAGGTCCTGAGGAGATCCAGAGAAGGAGGTCCTGAGGAAGACACGACTATTCCACGTGGTCGCGAAAGAGACACGACCACGTAGTCATAAAAAGAATATGATCACGCGATGTGGTCGTGTGAACAAGAAAAGATAGGCACCAAGAAACTCACCAAGGCCGAGAACTAGCTCGAAGACAGAACAAGATGAAGGAGCTGACCCAGTGGCTGGACAACAACCAGCTGGAGGTGACGAAGAGGTCGTCGCAGAGGCTCCGAGAGGCTCTTGACGACGAGGAGGCGACGGCGCTGCTTCAAAGGGCTCCTTGGCGAAGCTTCGGGCATGGAGAAAACTAGGTAGAGTTGCTAGGAATAACGAAAGGAGGCTCACTTAGGCTATTTTTATAGCCAGAGATGAAAGAGAGAGCCGCAGAGAGGCTTAGAGACAAACGGGTCAAAGGTAGGTAAGAGTCAGGGCAAGTGTCACTACCGATTTGGTGGAGGACAGTCAAAACATACTTTGCTGGGAAGGAAGGGAACAAGGAGGGAGATTAAGGTGCCACGCAAGTGACCACGTAAGTGGCCGCATTTAATGTGACTCAACCGACATTAAACGCACAAGGGACTTATGTAGCGGAGAAAAATATAAGTGAACGGGACTAACATACAGAGCCAGTCAAACTGAGGAAACAGTTCAGTCAAAAGGGAGTGATCGCGACCAAAGGAGAGGTCGTGACCAAGGAAGGAGGTCGTGACCATCAAGGGTGGTCTCAACTGCAAAGGTGGTCTTTGTAGAAAGACCAGAGGTCTCGACCAACGGAGGCTACGGCAAAACGACAAGAGAAGGAGGTCGCGTCCTCAGAGGGAGGTTGCAGCGAAACAACAAAAGGAGGAGGTCACGGCCTCAGAGGGAGGTTGCAGCAAAACGACAAAAGAGAAGAGGTGGTGGCCTCAAAGGGAGGTCGCGGCAAAACGACAAAAGGAGTGGGTCGTGGCCTAAAAGGGAGGTCGTGACCAAGACGGTGGTTTTGACCACAAGGGGTGGTCATGACGAGGAGGGTGGTCTTTGCGAAAAAGGACCAAAAGATCCTGAGGACAAGGAGGTCTTGAGGAACAAAGCAAGGCGTGGCGAAGCGGGGCCGTCCGATTTGAATCGGGCGGTCCACAAGGAAGTGGAACGCTAGGACTAGCCGAACGCTACACTCGATCGGGCCATCTAAAAAGGATCGGACGGTCCATGAGTGGGAAGGGTGCGAGGCTGGTTCGGACCGCGTGAAGGGAAAGGATGGTCCGAACCCAAAAAAAATAGATCGAACGGAGGAGATCCGAAGGGGAGGTCCTAAACCGTCAAGATCAAACGAGGGGAGGTTCTGACGGTCAGATCAAAACCAAGGGAGGTCTTGACGGTTAGATCAAAACCAAGGGAGGTCCAAACGAACACAAGGGAGGTCCAATAGAGGAGATTCAAAAGAGGAGATCCACGGGAGGATATTTCAAAATGAGGAGGTCCAAAGGATAAACTCAAGGGAGGTCTAAAGGGAAGAAGAAGAGGAGGAGGTCAAATAAGAGGGTGGTCCAGAGAGAGGAAAACCACTCAAACTTGACCCTCAGAAATCAAAAAGGTTTGAAACACAAACTCGAGCTGGTCTAAGACTCAAAAGGGGAGGTCTTAAACCTACAAAGAGGTCTTGGACAAGGGGAGGTCCAACACAAGGGAGGTCTGGACCGAGAGAGAGAAGTCTAGACACAAAAGACGTCCTGGAAAAGAGAAGCTAGGCCTAAAGGCACACAGAGGAAACAAAGAAAGGAAAACAAAAGCCAAGGAACACCAAAGAACTTCAACCAACCGAGAGCACCAACCAACTGGACTTAGTTGAAGTTTGGTTAGGTCAAGTTGAACCTCCAATATTTCCAAAGTTTCAAGCTAAGCTTGAGCAAGCAAATAAACCAAATGGTTCCTTTTTAGTTTTGAAATCTGGCAAAAACTCTAGGACAAACGGGACATTACAAACCTTCACCCCTTAAAGAGAATCTCGACCCCGAGATTTGGGCTGACTAGAGAATAAGTGCGGAAACTCTACCTTGAGGTTCTCTTCACGCTCCCAAGTTGCTTCTGCCTCGGTGTGGTTGCTCCATTGTACTTTGCACAGGCGGATGGTCTTGGTCCTTGTCACTCGCTCAGATACGTCCAATATCTTGATAGGTTGCTCCTGGTAGGTGAGGCCTTCTTGGAGGTCCACTGCTTCTAAGGGCATCTGTTCCTCTGGCACACGCAAGCGCTTCTTCTATTGAGATACATGGAGGACATTGTGCACTCCAGTCAGCTGGGAAGGGAGGTCTATCTTGTAGGCAACCTCTCCTCTTCGGGCTAGAATGGGATCGAAAAGGTCCAATGAATTTTGGTGCTAGCTTCCTACTGACTCTGAAACGGTGCATTCCTTTGAGGGGTGACACTTTGAGGTATACTTGATCTCCAGGAGCAAAGGCTGGGTCTCGACGTCTATTGTGTGCATAGCTCTTCTGTCTGGTCTGGGCAGTCTTCAACTTTTCTCTTATGGATCTCACTTGGTCTTCAGCTTCCTTCAAGAGATCTAGTCCAAGAACTTATCCTTCACCAGTTTCTGTCCAGTACAAAGGTGTCCTACATTTTCTTCCATAAAGGGCTTCAAAAGGAGACATCTGGAGACTTGCTTGGTAGTAGTTATTGTAGGAGAGCTCAGCATAGGGTAGCATCCGATCCCAACTATCTTACTTTTCCAGAGCACAAGCTCTCAGCATGTCCTCAAGAACTTGGTTGACTCTTTCAGTTTGGCCATCAGTTTGTTGGTGGTAAGCTGTGCTGAAATTGAGGTCTGTACCCAAGGCATCATGTAGCTTTTCCCAAAATTTGGAGGTGAATTGGGATCCTCGATCCGACACTATCTTCTTTGGCACACCATGTTGACACACCACCTTGGCCATGTAGAGCTCTGCTAACTTGTCTCCACAATAGGTGGTCTTGACAGGGATAAAATGAGCCACCTTGGTTAAGCGATCTATGATCACCTAAATGGAGTCAAAGCCAGCTTGAGTTCTAGGCAGACCAGTTATAAAATCCATTCCAATCTCTTCCCATTTCCATTCGGGTATGGGTAAGGGTACCAAAAGAGCTCTAGGTCTTTGGTGTATGGCCTTTACCTTCTGACAAGTATCACACTTGGCCACATAGTCCGCGTTTTCGCACTTCATGCAAGGCCACCAGTACATTTCTTTGATGTTTTGATTCATCTTTGTAGCCCCTAGATGAATGGAATACAATGCTTCATGAGCCTCTTTGAGTAACACCTTCTTGAGCTCCGGATGGTTCGGCACACACAACCTTTTATCGAACCAGACAGTCCCCTAATCATCTTCTGAAAACCTCAAAAATCTCCCTTTTCTCATGTTGCTCTTGATTTCTTGAATGTCGGCATCATCAACCTGAGCTGCCCTGATCTGATTTTTCAAAGTCGGCTGCTCTTCTAGAGCTGCCAAAAACCCTTCGATAAATCTTTTGTAATACCCTGCCATTCCAAGGAAGCTTCGGATTTGAGGCACTGACTTAGGAGATTCCCAATTAAGAACATCTTGGACCTTACTGGGGTTGACAGAGACTCCATTTTTAGAAAAAAAAATATGTCCCAAGAAGACCACTTCCTTCATCCAAAACTCGCACTTACTGAACTTAGCAAAGAGTTGGTGGGCTCTGAGCTTCTCTAGAACCAAATAGAGGTGCTCTGCATGCTCCTCTTCACTTTTGGAGTACACCAGGATGCCATCAATGAAGATAATGACAAACTTGTCAAGATACTCCATGAACACTCTATTCATCAAGTTCATAAAATAAGCAGGGGCATTGGTCAGCCCAAAGGACAATACAGTGAACTCAAACAACCCATATCTAGTTGAAAAAGTTGTCTTGGGGATGTCTTCTTTGCGGATCTTGAGCTGATGGTACCCTGACCTCAAATCTATCTTTGAGAATACTCCAGCTCCTTTCAATTGATCAAACAGGTCATCAATCCTTGGTAGAGGATACTTGTTCTTGATGGTAACCCCATTTAAGGCACGGTAGTCCACACACATTTACTGTGTTCCAGCCTTTTTGGGCACAAAAATCATTGGAGCTCCCCAAGGTGAGGAGCTAGGTCTAATAAAACCTTTGCTCAGCAGGTCTTCAATCTGTTTCTTCAACTCCACTTAGTCATCAACATGCAGCCTATAAGGTCTCTTGGATATGGGGGAGGTCCCTGGAACAAGATTAATAACAAACTCAAGATCTCTATCTGGAGGCATCTCTGGGAGCTCATCAGAGAACACATCTGGAAACTCTCGGACCATTGGGACATTTTTCGAAGACACCACTTTAGCACTGTAAGCTAAAGCTCTATCAAGCTTCTTTGAGGAGGCTTCAAACTTCACTGTGACTCCACTGGAGCTGGTCAAAGAGATGCTTCGGCCACTACAATCCAACATTGCATGGTGATCCCTAAATTCATTCTTCTTCATCTCAACCTTCCCATCAGGGACATGAGAATGGCGAAAAACTGCTGGAAACTCAGCACATGTGGCCCTCTGGGGGTCAACATGAGCAGCACAAAAAGTGTCCCACCATTCCGCGGCGGCGCCCTCCAACTGATGTGAAGCAAACAGGACCTTCTCTCGGTCTTCACAACGGGAAATCTCAAGCTTCCTCTCGATTGATCTTAGCCAATCATCCACATCTAAAGCCTCAGGGGAGCTTGAGAAAGTGGTTGGGCGAGTCTTCATGAACTCAGACAACCTTGATTGAGGGTGAACAGGAGGTGGAGGAGTTGACACAGCTGCTGCTTGGCTGCTTTGACTCATCATGGTAAGCAATGCAGTGGTGGTGGAGGCAACTGCTCTGCTGGCTCATCCTGACTTGCTGAGTGGCGAGTTTGAACCATCTGTACAGAACTCTCTCTAGTTTTATAGACGAGAAACAAAGCATAATAGATAAGAGGGAATAGCACCAAGATAAGCTAGTGCAAGGGAGAAAAGATGGATCGTCCTATTAGGGGTAACTCGATTAAACCCAAAGAGCAAAAGACACAAGACGAAAGAAAAGCAACAAAGCTCAAACCAGAGGTCCTACTGACCCCAACTAAGCGATGCTGAAACTAAAAGGGATCACTACCAGCCTAACCTTAAGAAAATGGCCCTATAGAGGTTACATGGATAAGGAGGTCAAGTTAAGGCTTGAAAAACAAGGTTCCAGAGGGGGTAAGATGCAAGAATCAGAGAGGGAGATAAGAAAGAAAATAGAGTAAGATGAGACAAGAGTAGAACAAGATAAGATCAGAATAGATCAAGACAAGAGAAAAACCACTAAACAAATTTTCAAGTTGGTTTAATTTTAGAAAATAGCTTTTTGAGACTTATCTAAAACGACCCTTCTACCTATGGCCACGTCCTACATTCGACTAGGGCTCTGATACCACCTTTGTGAGGACTCTCTCAGGAAATACCAGGAAAGATCTCCCATGACCTCTTAGGGAGGTCCGGTAGGACCGCCCGGAGGTCTGGGAGGCCCTTTAAGTGATGTCCTAAGAGGAGGTCCGCTAGGACCTCCCAGGGGATCACAAAGACCTCCTAGAGATCTGGCCTTTGTGCACTGAGCTAGTCCCAGGAACAAGAGCTAGCTCGCACAGAACTCCCAAGGTGTAATCATAACCACACGGTACGGGACAAAAGATGAAGCAGGCAAATTAACATATATTAAACAAAGACCTTAGGTCAAGGTTGCTTACAGAGGTTTGCCAACTAGGGCTTACAAAAACCGACAAAATGAAACCTTTACAGCAGAAACGCATAATGCAAGGAGCCATCCGGCAAGCCCACAGGCTGTCGAGTGGAGGACGTCCTAGCACGCTAGGTCATCAAAGAACTCCTCCTTGAAGAGGTCTGTGCTTCCCTGGAATTGATCATCTTCGGCCACTGCTCAAACAGAGGGCTTAAAGCCATGAGTACGTTTGAATGTACTCAGCAAATCGTAGGGAACAGTTATGCACATAATATTCATGCAATGGCTTGGCCAAGGAGAGTTGTAAGGTTAGTTTGCAGAAAGCCAGATTTAACAGGAAATAAACATAAATAGATTGCAAGGCTCAAGTTAAAACAATAATACAAAGATAAATTTGTTTGAGAATGAGGGAGGTGAGCACCAACTCACTTCCAAAAACCACTCGTGGGAGGTCTGGTCGCACCCACGTGAGAGGTCTGGTCGCACCCAACCATTTTTAAAATCCAGAAAATCAAGAAATTAATTTAGTTTTGCTTTTTTAACTTTAAATCCAAGAAAATCACGAAACTCAATAAATTTTTTGACCTTTTAAAACTCAGAAAACCAATAAAATACTTATAATAATATATTTTTTATTTTAAATTCAAATAAAATCTAGAAAACTTAAATAAACCAACTTTAATTAATTGACCTTTAATTAATTCAAATTAAATTGCTTTTAAAATCCTAAAATTTCAGGTTATGCTTCAGCAAATTAATAAAATCAAATGGTTACTTTTAAATTTTAAAAATTTTCAAAAAGCCCAGAAAATTGGGATGTTACACCTCCTTCCCAACCAGCTTTTTTCACCCGAGGCACTACGTCTACTCAGTGGTGGCGAGGACTTGAGGTGCGTCAGTCGCGAACTGAGATGGAGGCAAAGGCTGCAAGACGACACCAGCGAGGGCCACGCGCTAAGGACCTGCTCGGGTGAGGGGCAAGAGCGAGAGAGAGATGAAGAGAAAGAAGAGAAAGAGGGAGTGCTCAAGGAGGAGGAAGACGATTGAAGGGCTAAGATCTCCTGTGGCTAAATCCAATGGTTGTGGTGACTTTGAGAGTGATTTGATGGATCTTTTGTGGCTACATCTGTGTATAAAAGAGTGTAGCTAAAGGACGTGGACTGCCAATGTGGCAAAATCGGGTAAAGTGGCAGCCATGTGGGCAAAACCATCCTGTCAAACCACCTCAGGGTATAGTTTAGGGGGGTTAAGTGGACTTATTCCTTTATCAATTAATTTACCCTAATATAAGAGATATATGATTACTGGTGCATGTTTCTATTTCGATCAGGGGCATAGCCACAAGATGGGCTCGAGTGGGCTCGAGCGCACCCTCTGGCATCGGTAACCCCCACCCATCAGCTAGTCCCTGTAGTTCTAATTTCAATATCACATACGGTGTCATATTTTGTTAGAGAGAATGAGAGAGAGAGAGAGAGAAAGTTATATGTTAATTTGAGATAATGACATTCTGAAATTTTGTATGTTAATTTTCACTACAAAATGACATCTCTATATACTAAATTTGACTATTTGATGATGGCTGTCTGAATGGGGGACTATGTGACTAAGAAACTGGCAGTGAGTCGAATTGAGAGAATGGATTTGCTTCATTTTTTCTATCTAATTTTAGGATTAATTTTAGTCTAAAACTATTGTGATTGTGAACTTCGCATACACGACGACGAATTAGCGATATTTATGCTTGTCCCAAAAAATTTTGTCATGTGTTCACCATTACCGATAGGTGCACACCGTGAGCTTGTGCACAAGGCTGACGGTGCCAGTGCAGGCTGTGATGGCGTCGACCACATGTGTGTCGATCTATGGTGTCGACACAGGCAACTAGGAAACTTTGGCTTACGAGCCCCTTCTCCATAGTCATCCTAGCTTCGCCACTACTTTTGATAGGTCATTATCGGTACTAGTATATATACCAGATTGCATGTACACACACACACACACACACACATTATTCTGTAGCCAATTATTCAACGCCTAGCCAGCCCACCACGCGCAACCCAGGCCAGGTGTGATGCATGCACATGCAATCCCCATACGGTTGGCCCACCAACTGCAGTTGGCGGGCCAGAAATGTCCGCGCCCGCGCGAGACTTGATTTGATAGTAATTGTTAGGTGTCGTAACAGTAATTTGTGTATCCCTTTTACTGCATATTTTTGGGAATACGATATTCTGAGCTCCTACATCAGTTAGTAAAACATAACAGCGTACAATGTAATATATATGATATTTTTTCCACCGGTAGTTGGTGTCTTCGTAACGTTACACCGAGACCATATATCGTGAAGGCAGTAATCTAAAACACGTCATCCAGTAAACATGTTCAACATAGACAGTAAATACATGTTCAAACCGAATATTTGATTTTGTATTTATATATGGACAAATATCGTGGTCAGTCGCTTCTTACAAAGAATGAAAAAAAGGTAGAAACCTAAATAATCTAAGTTTTCTAGTGGCGGAGGTAGCCTGCTATCTCCATCTTCAAAACTTTGTAGGCGACGCCATCGGCATCGTAGGGTTCGGGATCAGCGTAGGAAGCCCAAAACATGACCCGCTCGTTCGAGAGTCGCCCAAAGATGCTCTGACAGAAAAATCAAGTCGAATTGCGCCCATAGGCTCTCTTCTTTTGCTCTGAGCATAGAATAGTTATTCTACGCCTAGCCAACCCACTGCGCATGACCCAGGCCAGGTGTGACGCTCGCACACATAATCCCTATACGGCTAGCCCACCACCAACTGCAGTCGGCGGGCCAGAAACGTCTACACCCGCGCGGGACTCGATTCGACGGCAATGGTTAGGTGTCATAACAGTAATTCGTGTATCCCTTTTACTGCATGTTTTCAGGAATGCGATATTCTGAGCTCCTATGTCAGTTAGTAAAACACAACGGTGTACACAGTAATCAGCTTCCTGTTTTTACCATCGCTTTTTGCAATCTTTTTTTTTACAATAAAAAGTTTGTGTTAGGATAGTAAACCTTAGCTATATGTAAGGTAATTACTTTAGTTTTACTTAGTAGGTCCAATGAAGTAAACGAGCATTTATAGAACAGTAAAAACGAACGTCCCCACAAGTAATATATATGATTTTTTTCCACTGATATTTGATGCCGTCATAACATTACACCGAGACCGTATATCGTGAAGGCAATAATCTAAAACACGTCATTCAGTAAATATATTCAACATAGACAGTAAATACAAGTTCAAACCGGATATTTGATTTTGTATTTATATATGGACAAACAGCGTGGCCAGTTGCTCTTTACAAAGATTTAAAAAAGTAGAAACCTAAAAATCAAAGTTTTCTAGTAGCGGAGGTAACCTGCTATCTCTGTCTTCAAAACTTCGTAGGCGATGTCGTCGGCATCGGAGGGTTCAGGATCAGCGTAGAAAGCCTAAAACATGTCCACCCGTTGACGCGCTGGTTAGAGAGTCGCCCAAAGAAACTTCGACTAAATAATCAAGTGTGTGTATATATATATTACTCAATCGCAAAATAAGAAGAATACATATGTAGCGACAACAAACGAAATGACCGTACTGATTCTCTTGATTTGTTTAGTTGCGTCGCAAAAGAATAAAAGAAAACGTATATTGATCCCTAGAGCACACATGAATGATGAATCCATGCATCATGCATGTACTACGTATCAGCTCAATTATTCGACAAATAAAAAATAAACCAGCTGTCGGTCAAATAAACTTATCAAACTACTCACTGGAATCGTGTACAGTATCAGTACGTGGATTAATTGCAACAGAAGAACAATCGAAAATTCTATTTCGCAGGACTGCACAATGCACATGGAGAGCAGTAATATTTTGTTACCCATTAATTAATCTACTAGCTAGTACCTACCTGTAATTTAAGGCGTAGCCTACGACGAGCGCGCACGTACAACGGTACAAGACTTGTCGGCACGTACGACTTGCAATGGCAACGTACATGGCCGAGCTCTAGCGTGGACGGGGCAGCGCAGGCCAGATACAGAGAGCCCAGCCCCAGTAGCGTCCGGCCGTGCATGTATTGGGCCGGACCATAAACAGGCCGCGTTCCATCCGTGTGCTGGTCGCCAGAGCGCAGGCTCACTGTGTGGAGGCTGCAGGCACATGAGCCGTGGGCCGTGGGCGTGGCGCGGCAGCAGCCAGCGGCTGGCCTGCTCGGGTTGGTCTCGGTCTGGGCGATTTGGGACTTGGGTCGATAGTTATCAACTAGCCGTACGTGTACGCTTATCGCTATTTTAAATAAGCACCTGATCTGATCTCGCGTCATTTCCTATATGATACTCTGAACATTGCATCACTGCCATTTCGTTTGAGTGCATAGTGCCTGTTTCGAGAATCGTTTGTTGGATTTGATGCGCTTTACTTGCACACTAGGAAGGAAGGGCGCGTTAGGCCGCGCCGATGATGTTTTGAGCTATACCAAAAAAATTAAGTTTGTAGAAAAGCTATATGATCTGAAGAATGCATGTGTGTAACGTTCTAAATAGTTCAGCGCAATTGTGGAATCGAAATAATTTATTTTTATGTGAAACAAGAAAGACAAATAGATACGATCGCATACCCTAAATACAAAAGCACAACGATGATCGGTACGATACAGCTAGTTGTCATTAACGTATTGTACAATAACATCATCATATAAATTTTAAAAAGATGGCATGAGTTTACAAAGGACAAACAGTCTCTACTGTCAATTCAAATGTCAATGAATATAAACATATATTGTACAACAATCAGAAAGTCAAACAAATGGCAATATCAAATATTTTTTTAATACATTTTCCAAAAAAAATAAAGTATAAAGTTACACAACTACTTAATAAGTTCAATTAAAATATATTATTGACTGGATTCCATTAAAAGAAGATCAATGAGCAAAATAATTGGTTGGTTCGCTTGCCTTCCAATTTTAGCGCCATCTGAAAAGTACTCGGTTAAATAATGAAGAGCTTTTTTCCATCCCACCCTATGCCCACTCTACTGTTCAAATATAACCTGCATATTTGAAAAACATGTAGCCATTATAATTCCTTTTTGAGGGGATGCACCTACTATGCTTAAGTAGGGCAGATTTGTCATTGGTCAACCAAAGTAGAAGTTTGTATACCTTGTAGATATTCTCTGGAGAAGCTAATTTAAGACCATAAATTTCTATAAAATAATAGGGCCACAGAGCTCCAGAATCTAGTTCAGATCTCAGCGTGCTCATAACAGCAAGTACACTCATAGTCTGCAGGTCGATAACACAGGTGCAGAAAATCTTGTTTAGCATTCAGCCACAGCAGAGGGAATCAAACAATCAAAGCAGACAGGAAAAGATAGTTGGTTACCTTGCCAGTAGCAGGTACACCATGAATATAAAGGCAGCATCCTAAACAATGGTCATTGCAAATTGCATCCTTCACAAATGCAGATATCTCCTCCATTTCTCAGACATAAGACTTCTACTCAGCGACAGTTTTAATAAAAAGATAATGAAACATGCAAAAAATAATAATAAACATACTTATCCCTGCAAGGCAATGACTTGGGAAGGGTTGCCAATAACAGGGTAGCTTTCGCCTTCTCCAAATCAGTCTTTTTATGACACCAAACATGCTAAGGAATTTTTCGGATCCCAATTTTTTGTAGGCCATATATCCTCCCTTTTCGTGAATGGTACGAACAAACATGCCATTTCAGTAAAGCAATGCAACACTATAGAGGGAGAGGCTGAGAGGGAAAATAAGAGTTAGTACCGCCGCCAATTCATGTGATTGATTCTTTCTAGCAGAGCAACATGTAGCTGGTTCTTCCTCCTCGTCATATTCTGAATCCTCATCTGTGTCACTGTTATAATAATTACCAGCATTGTAAGGCTCATCACTGGGATCTTCTTTTGTCTAGAAAATAATAGCAAGTAACAAGCTCAATCACTAACTGCACTATACCACGATGATGGTCTTAACTTCTTAGAAGTTAGAATAGAGTTTTGCATCTTTGAGGCTTCAGTAGATGTACCTCAGACTACACTCACCTGCAAGAGGTCTATAAGGTTTCAGTTCCTGAAGGGTATATATATATAGTAATGTCCTTTTGCAATTGCGAAGATAACAACGCCAAGATCTGACAGACTTTTATTGATTGCCTACAACATCAAGAAACACAACGAATAAATCCATGGCATTACCAAATATTGAGAACAATATAAATCTATGATGACTGATGAGTAAACGCACTCAAAGTATTCAGACACATCTAGACACGAACCATTATTTTGGATATATTCCAACTAACTATGCCTGAAAGAAGGGCGACAACGGATGGGCCGACTGGTTACCAACAAAAGGAAGCGGATGGAGACAGACAGAGATCGAATCCGCATGAGTAGGGCAGATGGGCATCCGCAACAGTACGACCATGAATGTATAAGTATTAAACATGTAGAAGTACGAAAATAATATATGTGCAAAAGCAGATGCAAATCTGATGGTAAAATCTAACATGAATGTTGGTCTAATCTAGTGTTTAAATTATTGATATCTCACCAGGCTTTTGTTCTCGTAATTTTTAAAAGCCAAAGTTCGCAAGGCCCCTGTAGTTGTTGTCTGCACCTTAAGATCATGTGATTATAGCAGCTCAACAAGAGGTGGGATTCAATCTTTAATACTGCAGTAAATCAAGACCATCAGGAAGCACAGGTAAACTCCCAAATAAGAGGAGCATCAAATGATCAGCAAAGTATAGAAGAAAACCTAACGTAAGTTTTGATGTTGCGTTTTCCATGAACGAAGGCCCATAATCGAGCGTGTTGATTTCTGCTACTGAAGAACGTGAGAGAACAAGACAATTCCAATGCTGGGCTATTTATATCCTGGAGAATTCAACAATCAGCGGTAACCATCTAATCCCCAGTGCGATAGAAGGCCAAACCGAGTACAATAACAGGGAAGAGTGGCACGTCTAACAACAAAGAAGTAAATTAGTGTAGTTTCAGAGAGGTAAACAATAGGGAAAAATACCTCGAGCTCAGTATAACGGGGACAAAATCCTCATGAAAATAACCATAGGGACTGCACAGAGATCATTGGAGACAACCCCATCTGATGTTACCGGTCGCCACACTCGCAAGTGTCAACTCCTGCACTTAAACAGATACAAGCCAGTTCGGTAGTCCCCAGAAAGCACGGAAGTACAAAGCTAAAAATCCACCACATACCCCTTCCCCTCCTAAATTCTTCAAAGATCCTATCACCTCTGTTTCACTCCATCTGAAAATCAAATTTGCCGCATCTTCAGGTACCTAATAGACAACACTGATTCCGAATACAAATCAAACTAAATGTGTTTTGTCCGGTACCTCAGGTTTTTTTAATATCCTCATATACCAATTACAAACTTAGAACCATCTAGATAAATGCATCTGTAAGTGTAAAGATTGAACAAAGGTATATGTGTACACAGGCTCAAAACATGCAGTTAGGATGTTAATCTGTAGTCAGTAGAATTAACCAAAAAAAACCATCTTAGCTGCACATGTAATCAGGGAATTAGTGGTACAAGAATCTAGAACCTGGTAGCAATCAACGCAATCGGTTGCGACCCCAGGAAAATGAAGCTGCACACCACAAGGAAGGGGCCGAACCGGGAGGGCCTAGTACGCTTCAGATGAGCAACTTCTCGATCTGTTGTCGGAGGTGGGGAAGAGGCGAGGGAAGGGGAGAGGGTGGGGGTGGCAGGCGAAGGAAGGAAGGCAAGGAGGCGCGGGCGAAGCGAGAGGAAGGGTCGAGCAGATGGAAGGTGGATCTGATTTGGGCATGGGCTGAAATGGCAGTGGGGGAGCTAATCGAAGGCGAAGAGAGAGCGGGGGAGGGGATGGCATAGGCAAAGATAAGGAGGCGTGCGGTGAGGGCGGCGTGTAACATCCCAAAATTCCTAAGTTGGATTAGTTAAGCTTCTAATGTGCATTTGTGAAATTTTGGAATTTTTAAAACCTTTTGTTGTAAACCAAATAGGTTAAAACCTGGTTTTTCAATGATATCTAATTTGGTGATCTATTAAATATTTGACTGTGTTTTAAAAAATTTCCCATGTTTAGGTAAAAAGATTGTTTTTAAAAATCAAATCGAATTAATTAAAATGTTGCATTTAAAGTTAAATTAAGTTGTTCAAAAAGTTGCATAATAATAATAATAATAAACATTATTAAATTGAATTGTTTGAAAGACTGCATTTAAATTAAATTATTTCAATTTCTTGTTTTCGCATGTATCACAAAAATCATGTCGTCATGCGTGCTTTAGTATCATTGTTTTATTTTCTGGTTCAACCAACCGCAGGCGAAACGCCTGCATGTCCATTCTTTTCCCCAACTTCTCTCCTCGCAATCACAACCTAAAACCAAAAATTGTGCCACGCATGTTACACCATTACGATCGTTGTCTCGAGGGCGTTCAATTTTAGCGACTAGTTCGCGCATGCGAGGTCGTTTGAACGAGTTAGAGAAAAGGAGGAAGTAATGCACTGCTATTCATTCCACTGTCTAGTTATTTAGCTCCTGTTTTTTGCTTTCCCCAACACATAGCAGCACCATCCTACCCACATAACCCCACTGCCAACTTCAACTAAAAAAACCTCCTCTCTGTCATCCCTCTTCCAACAGCCGAACCAAACCACCCTACCTATTCCTCACCTCTATTAGTTATTCTCCCAACACACAGCCAAGTCATTTCCCAAGGGAGCTCACACTGCCAACTCTTCCTCTCCACGCTACTCCCCGAACCCAACAGAACCTTATTTCCTTTTCTTTCTCCATGAACTCATTCAAGCACCTTCTATCTTTCCAATCACCACCAAGAACCACAAATCTCTTTACATGCTATGCCATCACGTTCCCTGTCACCTAAGCATCCCATTTCTGCAATTCGATTTTCCATGCATGGTCGTTTGAATGATTTTGCAAGAGGGGAAAAGAAGTGGCAGAGGCAGGAGCTGCGCAGCAGTGTGGTGGAGCGGCTCAGGAGTAGTAGCAGCGAGCAGCGGTCAGCGAGCAAGGCGGCACCCTTGGTGACATGGTGCTACCGCCTGACGCAACTTGGCATCAGCAGCGGCGCATGGGGGAGCCGGCCAGAGCGCGGTGTTGAAGGATCTAAACCTACCATTATGTGTTAATGGAGTTTTGGTGATTAATGACAAATCTAATTGTGAGACTAACATCTTTATTGATATACATATTGTGTAGTCTTATTTAGATATAAAGGTGAAAATCACAAAGGCATGCAAGTAATTCATGACAAATCTATTTGTGAGACTAACACTTCTAATGTTGTATCTATGGTTTAGTCTTAATTGGATCAAAAGGTAAGAATCAAATAGGTATGCATTCGACATCATTTCTTATATACATTGTTGCATTCCTCGGATCCAAAATATAGATTGAACTCCACCAAAAAGGATAACTTGAATATGTGCATATGTTCCCATTACACATTTGTGTATGCACACATTTAAGGGGAGCTCATTCTATATTTTGTGGTTTCATTAGTATTGATCCATATTCCCGTCCCACATATATTTGGGATCTTTACTTTGAAACGTATCCCTTGAATATATTTAACTGCGTAGTTAATATATTCATATGAGTATATACAACTTGTGTAGTTTGTATAAACTCATATTTGGTATATATAACTTGTGTAGTTCATATATACTCATATGTGAGCATATAAGACGTGTGTAGTCCATATATGCTTATATATCTTAATATTCATTTATGTGCAAATTGAAGTGATTATTATCAATTACCAAAGAGGGAAAGATTGTGGTATCTTGTCCCAACCATTATGAGTTAATGGTATGTTGTGGTAATTAATGATAATCATATTGTGGAACTAACATTTTCCATGAGTTGGTAAGCATGTTAGGTTCTATGGTTGGAGACTTTGGATGACATCATGTGTTGATTGTCATCAAGTCAAAGTTCGGGATAAAGGAAATCATCATGTGTTGATGATGTTCGAGTCAAGATCACGAAGTGAAGAGCTTGAAGTAAAGGATGCATCTTGTGTTGATGCGCATCAAGTTCAAGAAGAGGAAATCATCGTGTGTCGATGATGTTCAAGAAGAGGAGATGATCATGAGTTGATCATCAAGTCAAGTGAAGACCCATCATGTGTTGACGGAGGTCAAGTGAAGAGTGCATCATGTGTTGATGCATATTCAAGTCAAGAACCTGGACTTGAAGTGAGGATGTGCGTCATCAAGCTTCAAGCGGTTGCTCAAGGCAAAGGTATGGCTAGCTAGGGCTAAGGATGTGTTCCTAGTCTTTTACCGGTCTCGGCGTTTTGGTTGGGAGACTTGATTGCTAGTATAGGTTGTCGTACTATTAAGAGGGGTCTTGACTAGTAGCTTGAGTTAGTCATGTGTTGATAGCTCATTATGATTGCTCTAGCTCACTGCGGCATGTTGCCTATATTTGCGAATGTGTTTTGCAAATAGCTGAGGCTCATGCGAAATTCTTGCATCATGTGATTTTAGTTTGCAATTGGTTTAAGTCTTTGTATCGTATTTCTTGTGGTGTTGATTCTAAAAGTTGGCAAATGTGTTTTGCAACTTATTGAGGATCTTGCTGTTAACGCTTGTTTGCATTTGGTTTGAGTTTCTGGAAAAATGTTTTGAAAAACAGTAAGACCGCAAGTGTTGAGAGGCATTACCGTAAGTCGGTAATACCGAAGTTTAAATGGCAGTATAACTTTTCCAGAGAGGAAGTTTTGGTAGATTTTCTTGAAACCCCAAAAACGGTATGACCGTTGTGTATGAGCGGTATTACCGCGAGTCAGTAATACCAAAATAAAGAAGCGGTATGTTTTTAACAGAGAACATGTGTTGCGAGTCTTTTTGGGAATCTTGAGAGCGGTAAGACCGCAAGTGTAAAGCGGTATTACCACAGTTCGTTTGGTCCAAAAGTGGCGGATGGTCAAATCTTGATCCAACGGTCCATGTGTCGGACCGAATGTTTCCAAGTGCTTTGGCTCTCCATGAGAATCGGTATGACCGCACCTATGTAGCGGTATTACCGCAAGTCGGTGATGCCGACGTTTTAATGGCGGTTTGTTTTTTCCAGAGAGGATGTCATCGTGTTTCTCCTGAGATTTCTAAGTCCCTAGAAATCGGTAATACCGATATAGCCGAGCAGTATTACCGTTGTGCGGTAATACCGAATTATAGTTGGCGGTAATACCGCAACACTTTTGTAACGGCTAGTTCAAAGTGCTTTTTACTGTTGAATCCGACCGTTGAGCCAGTTACGGTAATACCAGAGTTTCAATGGTGGTATTACCGGAAATCCTGATTTGTTCAGGAAGTTTGTCCCAACGGCTAGTTTGTGTGTATGGGCTATAAGTAGCCACCTTGGCCGGTTGGGAGATGTTGCTGGTGTTGTTGCTAAGGTTATAGCATGTGTTGCTAGTGCCTTATTCATTCCTTTGAGCTAAGAGCAAGCCATCTCTACTCTTTAGTGCATGTGTTGCACTTAGTGAGGTTAGAGAGCAAACCCTAAGTGCATGTGTTGCCTTAGGTGGTGGATTTAGTATCCATTGAGCTTAGACACTTGATTAGGTCAAGTGGGAGTTCTAGACTTGTTACTCTTGGTGTTTGCCAACACCTAGATGGTGTGGTGGCGTCGTTGCGTCGGAGAGCTTCTCAAAGAAGATTGTGAGAAGACCTAGGCAGTTTGTGAGTGGCTTGGTGCTCGCCATCTCCGGAGTGGAGTAAGAGTAACCCTAGTGGAGCGAGGTGTTGGTTCGGTTTGGAACCGGTCCAATGGTTTGGACTTATCTCGGAGGCGTTGGGTTAATTTGTGGAGCCGGTCCAATTGGTTTGGGCTTGCCTCAACGTGGATTAGGGGAGACCGGCAAGTCTCCGAACACCACGGTAAAACATCGATGTGTCTTTGTGGTGTGATCTCTTTTGCCTTACTATTGCATTTACATTCATTGTGTATGAATGCTTGATTCATTTTGTGCAATTTATATACCTTGTATTAAATTGCTTATTCTTTTTGTGTATGATTGCAATAGTTATTCGTTACCTTGCGCTATTTACTTTGCTAATTGAATTGCTTACAAGTCTTGCTTAATTGCTGTATTCTTCAATAGACTTGTATTGTTGGTGCACTTAGTTGAACCTAGTTGTTTTAGGCTTTAATTGTGCAAAACCGTTTTGATATTAGCTTCCGCATTAAAAATCGGTTTTAGCCAAAAGGATTTTAAAAACCGCCTATTCACCCCCCCTCTAGTCGGCCTCCTCGATGTTATAGGCGTCAAGGTTGCTCGGCGAGGCTCTCGTGTATGTGATGTGTGGTCTTCTTGACCCGATGGTGGCGATGGCTCGTGTGCACAAAGACGTGAAGGCGACACCGGCGAAGGTGGCCGAGCCCGGGGCGGCCAAGGCGAGGAGGCAAGGCCGGTGGAGCAGCGCAGCGGCGCAAAGACGATGGCGCCGAGGCACTAGAGTTGGCCGGTGCAACGGCGGCCCAATGAGTAGGGAACCGAGGCGCCGCATGCATGCAAGGCGACGTAGTGGAGGCAGTAGCTCGGTGGTGTGCATGCATGCATGCGCATTGGCGCGGCCAGCGTAGGTCAGTAGCGGCTCGAGGACGCGAACGTTGACGCGGATGAGAGGTTGAGCAGCGAGCGAGGATGCGAAAATGGCGACGACTACGGCGGACGCGGACAAGTACCAAGAAGACGACGTCCGGTGGTAGTCACACGCCTAGCGCGCGTGGTGATAAAATATTTAGTGTTAAATCACGTTACCTCATTCCGATATTACTTGTGCTTGATGCCTAATTATCCTAAGCATGTTATTTTGTTACACATGTTTAAGTATTGATATGAATATGTAAAACAAACTGTGAACCATAAGTAGTTAAAGAGAAGAATGTTTAGTGAACTAATTAATCAAAGAATGATTTGATTAGGCAAAGAAGTAATATGATAGAAAAATTCGTGTAAAACAATAAGAACATCTGAATGCATTGCTTATAAACCTTTTGAATGACTGATTGAATCAGTCAATTATGTTTGACAAATGGAAATTTGAATTAAGTGAGGAGATTAGTTAACAAAACCTCAAAGCAGCAAATTCCTTTTTCTGAAGTGTCGAGCAGAGAATGTGATTAGAGTGCATTTGAGAATAACAGTACTGTCATTTCTAATACAATACTTAGCAGGTTTATTGATTCTTTTGGACCTTAATCTAACAAAGAAGACAATATAAGGAACAATAGTAAGCTGCTGTCTTTTTGAATGCAAGTAATTGGAAAAGTTTTGTTGAATTAACTAGCCTATTTGAAACAAATTCAATTAGTGAGAAGTTTATCAGTACTTCAAACAAGCAAACTTCTCCTCAATGTTCATAATATATGAACAGTAGGGAGATTTGAGGATAGTTAGATTTGACTGTAAAATTGCCATAGATGTGATAATAGAGATAGTGGCACTAGGTAATGAGATAGATAATAAAAATTGGTAAAGCTATTAGGGTTTAAGAATCATTAGTATACACTTAGAATAGAATTCACAACTTATTCATTTTAACTTCAATTTGAGTGAAACCAATTTTGATGGTTTCCATTTTTATTGTACTGTAACTTGGAATAGGTTTGAAACATGTTGCTGTCATAGAAAATTTCAGAATTAGAATTAATTTCTGGAATGGATTATTTTTACACTAGAAATTGAATTAACTTCAAAATTTCATAAGAAATTCATATGAACCCCAATTGGGGTGATTCAAAATTTTATGTTCATAACATTTTATTCTCTTCCAAGCCATGTAAATTTCATCTCAACCACAACTCCAGAAATTTTTGTGAAAATAATAAAATTCGACTGTAGCAACAGCAAGCAATTGTTTTGATTTTCTTCCCGACAAAAGTTGTTTAGGGCATAACTCCTACATACAAACTCCAAATAAAATAACTTTTATCTCTAAATTCATATAAAATCATAATATATCTTCTGTATTAATTTCATAATTTTTGGAGACTTTTGGAATTTTGGTATTTATTCGATGTTTTCGCTTTGTCAGTTCATATCGTTAGATGATGATGATTCGGGAGTGCAACCGAAATGATCATGAGAATGTCCAGAGCCCCAGCAAGCAAAGGCAAGAACCCTTCCTTTGATTTATGTTGATCCTATTATATTCCAAACTATTAGCTTATTTGCAATTGTATGTATGCATGCTTTATGTGTCAAGTTATTTTATCGATTAGAGGTAGCTAATCCTATTGCATGGATTTCCTTAAAATTGTTCATCCCCTGCCACTAGCCTAAGTTAATATTTATGTTGGTGGATTAGAGCCCGGTGGATGTTATATGGTCTATTTATGCTTATTCAATGTTATGTTTAGCAATGCTTAGTTTCCGATAGATTGGATGGTTGTCGGCTTAGTCGATAACCTTGATCACATAAATCATTTTTATATTATGCTATGTCTAGCACCCTGTGCTGTTATAATTTGAAAACTAAAACTGAAAATAAAATGATTTAGACTTGGGCAAGTGCAAGTTGGTGAGCTGTAGGGTGTGGATGGTCTTGCCTAGGTCAACAAGGACCGAACATCTTATTTTACCATTTTCCAAGCACTTTTGCGTGCACCCACATAAGGGGGATATGAGACCCCTCTTGACTTAGTATTTTGGGGTGTGTTCGCTTTGAGTCGTAGGTGGTAGTTGTTAGGAGAAAAATATTTTGTTATTTTGTTATTGTTGGGAATGTGCGGGGTGGGATCTGGGTACGTTCCCTCGCCTGAGGAGCATTAGCAGTTGCTGAGGCTAGGCCGATGACTCTGACACAACGTATGGGTCCTCCGTGGGAGCCCGGGATGGGCGGTTCGCGGAGGGTTTACCCCATATGTGCGGCTCTTAGTTAATACATATCATTGAAAAACGTCTCGTAAGACTTAGCTCTGTCGGTATACCTACGTAAGTGTGCTTCATGGCCTAGAAAAGGAGCGGTCTAGCGTGTGGATAAAGTTGTGCACCTTTGTAGGGTTTAATCTATTCGAATGGCCAAGTCCTTAGTTATGGACACGCTTGGGAAAGGTCTTGCGAGAGTTAGACTCAACCTTTTGGAATTTAAACTTAAAACTTGATCGGGTGGTATTGAGAGTGGTTCTCATGATATGTTTGTGTGCTGCAAGGGTAGCCACCTGTAGATGTTTTGTTGTTGTCTAATGTTAAATACTAGTTGTTATTTCAAGTACTAAAAATGTTTGCTCACTTACAATTTCAATCTACTACATTGTATTTCAATTGAAAGATTGCTTTGTACTGAAAATGAACCATATAGCCTTCTCCATTGAGTAGAGCTTGCATGTAGCTATGTAAAGGCTTAGTAAAGTCTTGCGGAGTATATTCGTGTACTCACTGTTTGCTTTTATTTACTAATCTAGACAGCAAGTGTTGAGATCAAATCGGGTAAGAAAGATGCACAGGAAACATTGATTTGCTATGGTTTGAACCCAGTCGGTTGCCCTGCGGGTTATGGCTAGCCATTGGGACTTTGGTGATGGTTAATTCATGGTTTAATTTCAGTTTATTCACTATTTTCCACTGCGTACTTGATATTTTATCTTGCTATTTAGCCGGTCGGCCCTATGTATGATAATTGAACATTGTATGTTCATTATGTTGTAAACTTTGAAGATTTCGGTATTGTAATAACTTGTATATATCTTGATATTAATATTTCTGAAGGTGTATATGTACCGCTCCTGGGAGGTACATAATACACTAAGAGCAGGAAATTTAATTTGTGACGCTAAGACCAATTGGAAGGTTAAGCATTACAAGTTAAATCACTCGGCGGCTCTCACACGATGTGGCCGAACGAGAGGAGGGGCTGGAGCATGTGGAGGGCAGGCAATGGGGCGAACAAATCGGGAGAGCTTTTTTGCTGAAGCCGGCAGATGGAGACGAAGGGAACCGGGCCACGCATGAACCGAGGCGTACAGGCGAAGCTGCGCTGGTGACGAAATCGGGAGGAAGGCACGTGTGCAGGACTGGACAGTGGCGCGAACGCGCTGGCGGAGGGGCGTGCAACCTACTCGGCGAATTTCACGCCGCGAAACCGAGCGGGGCGGATTATCCGTCGGCGCATAAAGGCGATTGAGTTCGGGACGCACGCGACGCGCTCGTGTGGAGGACTTAACGTACGAGGACGCTCTGGAGGCACCATTTCCTTCCGGCTTAGTAATATGTAAGATATCATGCTGGTGCGTACCATACCGTCTTCTGAACCGGTACAAAGTAGCCCGACGTACCGTACCGGCCTAAATGCCAGTAAATACTGGTCATACCAGCTCATACCGGTCAATACCAGCCATACCGGTGGAATTGATAATATCGTCTATTGAACTATATGTTATATTTGATAGTACTACTACGTATTTGGAACAATACTACAAATGATATTTGGTGTGAACAATACTACAAATGATATTTGGTGTGCATATAATTAAACAAATATATACTTATAAAATATATATATACTCGTATTGTTATATTAAATCTGAAACGGTATCCCGGTATGGACTGATACCAGAATGTACCATTCCAAAAACCAAACCAGTATGGCCTTTGGTATGGTATTAACAAGTATAGAACTTGGGAGTGGTTCGTGTGTGCTAGTGTTCTTCTCGCCTTCCATGAGAAGGTCGTTTTGCAAGGTTTTTCTTCTAATATAGCAATGTTTATGTGCGAACTAGCAATTCTAACTGCCTCTTTACGTCAAATAAAAAAATGGGCACCGAGTCCGTGCACCAGAGGACCCGAGCTACCGACGAGCGACACGTCGCCTCGTCTGTGCACCCGGGGCACGGTGCCACCACACCCATGTGCCTAGTGCCGCACGAGCACATACCATCATGTGGGGCGGACTGGGGGGCTGTCCGTACCCCTAGCACACGGACTCGGCGGCACCGTGTGCTGGGCATAAGAACGAGGCGTCATCGTGCCCCGGGCGTATGGATGAGGCATCATTTTTGCATTTAACATGAAGAGAGAGTTATAAATGTTAATTTGCGTGTCAACGGGGATATATTAGCCAAAAACTCGTCGTTTCGTTGAATTGGCCTAGAGTAGGGAGCTTTTTCCAAACACACTTTAAAGGGTGCCCGGTTTCTTCACTTTTGTTGTATCTCTATGTGCCATCGCGTCGGGCATGATCGGACACGCCAAGCAGAACAAATTTGAAAGACCGCAAGAGGCACGACCCATTTAGGCATGGCCCGTTCCGACCTGGCTACTATTCGTGCTATCTTGGGTCATTTACGAACTGGTGGTGATTCAGCATGGCCCGTCGAGCATTCATGCCGTCTTAGGGCCGCTCGAGCCCGTTTAGCCTGTCGGGCCAAGTGTGGTCGGTTTAGCTTGTTTGGCCCGTCAAAACAAGAAAATCCAAAAAAAATCCAGAAAAATTAGAAAAATGTGTAGAATTCAGAAGTAGACATGAAAATTGAAAAAAAAATGAGACAATCATATTGAAAATGTAATAAAAAGCTTTATTAATGTCCAACTGGCTACCACGTTAAAACCTTCGCCAAGTAAAAACTCAAAATGAGAAAACCTTGGCAAAGGAAAAAGAGTACAGCCTATAGCTCTACAATTCTACATACATGATACATCTTTGTTCTATGTGTCGGTGTCATTGTCTAAGTACAGATTTTTGAACACCTCCGACAACTCTGGATTTTCACAGAGTGTTGTGTTTATGAATCAGCTTGTTCCCAGTCCTTCACAATTAGAAGGATCTCCACCATCTCACTTGTGAGACCTATTCTTCTCTCCTCCAATATTCTTCCAGAAAGACAGAAAGCGACTCGGAGAAACCGTAGAGAGCGAGAGCGATTAACATATCACGTGCAAGTATGGATAGCACGGGATATGTTAACTTATGGGCTTGCCACCATTGCAAGATGTCGAAGCCTTCTGAGTTGAAATCCACCATATCGCAATCCATTTTCAAACATTTTCAATTGAGTAGCAATCCATAAAATAGTATGCACAATGATAGGAGATGTTGGATCATAGACAGCGGACAAAGCAACAGTTGCCTCATAAAAAATTTCTAAAAATGACAGTATCTTCTCAGCAATGAACCAATGTTGCTCAATTAATAGTATAGTACCATTAGTGCTAGGATAGTGCATTTGAATAAAAACAGAAAAAGTACTCTTGTATGGTAAAAGATTCTTAAGCATAAGGTAAGTAGAGTTCCACCTTACCTCTATGTCCAAACTGAACTTTCTTGGACGTACACCTATCGCCCTGCAGAAATTCTTATATTGTGCTATTCTTACATTAGAATTATTCAAGAAAGAAATCGCATCATGAAAAACTTTAATATACGGACTCAACATATTCAAACCACATTTGACTATAAGGTTGATAATATGACAAGCGCATCGTTGATGTATCAAGAAGGAATCGGCATATGTACTCAACACTGGAGTAAGAATGGCCATGGCCCTAGAGTTTGAAGCGACGTTGTCTAAAGTAATTGTGAATATTTTGTCTGTAAGACCAAAGTCTTCCACGACTTTGATAATATAGTTAGCAATATTCTCCCCCGTGTGTGCTACATCAATTAATTTCAAAGCTATAATCCTTTTCTCCATTACCCAATCGTCATTAATATAATACACAACTACACTAAGGTAATCCTCCCTAGCCCGACCACTCCATATGTCCGAGGTCAGGGCCACCGAAAATGTGCACATACTAAATAGTTCCTTTATTTTATTACGACATTCATTATAGTATTTCACTAAATCCCTAGTTGTTGTCTGTCTAGAAACGGAAGAAAATATAGGATTAGGAGCAGTCCTAATGTAATTTTGGAAAGAAGCAGACTCGCCAAAGCTTAACGGTAAATCCTTAGAAGCAATTAAACGACAAAGAGATTGGCGGGCTACCTGAGGATCATAGTCCCAGCTAGATACTGTACCGTCGGGGTTGTATTGTCGCTGCGTCTGCCTCATCATCAACCTTTGCTTGGTTCGACATCTTGTAGCATGTATAAGCACGTGCCCCGTTCCACATGTAGATTTTGCAGACAATTCATAGGGACAAATTTACAAATAGCATATGGTACCTCATTTCCCGCTGCGTCTTGCTTGGTTGTCCTATCGAAATTCTCCCACACTCTCGATGTAGATGGTCTCGACCTCTTTTCTCCGGTTGCTGTGAAGCCTGATGCTGCCATGGAGCTTGATGATGGAACTCCACCTTGTTCCTCCGGTGAAATCTCCAGTTGGTTTGAGGTAGCCACAGCCACCTCCATGGACGCAATTTTCTCCGGTGAAAGTCCGTAATCACCAAAAGCAAAGCTGACGTAAAGACTGTCCATAACAAAAACTACAAAATTGAAACTAATACTATTACTACTTTCATCTTAGCATAGCAAGAACTAACAATAAAAGTATTACAAAAGTAGTATTGTACCTCTTTCGCTGACTTGTTGCCGAAAATTGAAATTTCCAAATTTTGGCACACATTTTTTTAATTTTGCCAAATTAGCTCAACACGGATTTGAATTTGCACAACACAATTTCAAAGAGAAAATGGAGAATGAAGGGGTGCTGAATGAGGAGGGGTATGGTGGCTATTTATAGAAAAAAAATTGGGATATTTTGAAATTTTTGTTATGTTTTAAGACCCCAACGGTCAAAAAACGGCTAAAATTATCCCTAACGGCCGGATTTTTTGGGCAGGGCCGTGTCGGGCATGGCCCACGCCACGCCCACTGCCCACCCCTGCCCGGTTGCCACTGCCCCTTGCCCTTCTTCTTCCCCTAGCCCCATGCCCCAACGCCCGCACGGCCGCACCCCGCAGCTCCGTGCGCCGCACCGTCGCCTCCTCGCCTAGTCAGTTCATGCATCCATGCACCACACCGCCGCCTCCTCGGTTCGCACAACTCCGTGCGTCGTGCTGCCACCTCCTCGCCTCTTCAATCCACGCAACTGCGTGCGCCACGCCGCCACCCCTTCTCCGCGCCTCCTCCTCTCTCCGCTCCGGCCTCCTCTCCTCCGCGCCTGCTCCTCTCTCCACCATCGCGTCAGCGAACGGAATGGAGGAGGCGACCGCGGGCTTGCTGCACGCGCGTATGCATCATCGAGAGCAACCAGCGGACCGGCCGTGCACACGGCGGCCGTCTACATGGCACGGGCCGAGCTCGCCCGTGCTCTTCGTCGTCTTCAAGCTCCGCCCTCCTCCTTCCTCCGCTCTAGCCTCCTCCCTCCGCCTCGACAGCTAACTTGGGCCCTCCGCTCCAGCCTCCTCCCTCGGCACCTCCGCCTTCACCTCGGCGGCTCCCCGTAGTCGGGCCGTGCCAGTTCTACAGGCCATGCAGGTCATCTTGTGCTTAGCACGACAAGCCTTTATTCGTGCTTGCGTCTTGGGTCGCCCACCGTGCCTAACTTTCGGCAATGCTATGGCCTCAGAAGTGCCACGTGCCTGGAGACTGTACGGAATGCTTTCCGCAACTTGTCTTGCAATAATGTGGATCACAACCTCAAAGTCTTCCATTCCGGGTCCTTTGTCCCGTCGGTAGATGGAGTAGGTCAGCTGGTAAGTGAAGTTGGCCTTCCACATCAGGTCTCGTAGTAGGGCCGGGTATCCAATCCACATTTTCTGCCTGGGTTTCCTTGACCAAGTACTAGTGATTCATCTAAGGACAAGAAGGGCAAGATGAGCTAGTTTTGCAATTCAAAACCAGAATAAGGTGAGAAGTGATACTAAGATGGATGAGGAATAAAAGAGATCCTATCTTAACTTTCTGAAATTATTTTGATAACTCAAAAATAATTTTTGACCAAGGGACTTGCTAAACTTAACGTCCGTGCTATTTCTAACCTATAGTCAGTATGGCTCTGATACCAACACTGTGGAGACCCCGGTTACTCCCGTAAGACTGAAACCCACCCGGCCTTAAGGGGATAACTCAGGGTCTCCACGTGTATATGGATTCCAGCTTGACTCCATCAAAGCGAGAGGCTTGACCGAAAACTGTCCAAGCTCTACACTTAGCGAGTTAAATCGGAATCCACAAGACAGCGAGCATGAGATCATGTTGGCTCCCAAGATCAGCGACCAACATGCCCCAAACTCACATAAAGCATTGATCACATCCATACAACAATCATACATTCAAGGTTCCAAAAGACATACAACATAATAGTTCAAGTCTACGACTATTACAAATGGCACGGTCGGCCATAATCAAAAGAGAACATAAAGTGACAGTGCAAGCAAGTAAATAAACCAAAATATCCAGCATGGTATGCCCAATACTCATCGGCAACCGACTGGGAGTTAAATAACAGCACTACTCGTTAGCGTTGCCTAAATCGGAGCTAACGAGTTCATCGGGCTCACAGTATTCCTCACCTGAAATTGCAGCAACCAGATTGAGTACAAAGTTGTACTCACAAGTCTTACACAAATAAAAATTAGTTATGCATAGAGGTTGTTCCAAAGAATGGCTCATATTGGCTTATTTTTGCGAAAGACGCAATAATTTTAACAGCCTACACATACTAGTTTTTCAATTGCCATTTTGTAAACAGATTTGAAGTAGAAGTAAAGCATGTGAATAAGTAATAAATTGAATAACAAATGAAACAAACAAACAGCAAAGTAACTGCCCACTTTGATACAACAAAATGCATGAACATCCCATTCATGCCGAACCAGAAGTATCCACAATTTAAATTTAAAGTCTAACAATAGTAACTCCTGAACTCAAGCGGTTGTCCATAACCGTGGACACGGCTATTTGAATAGTTTTATCTCTGCAGAGGTATACTACTTTACCCACACGACTGGATTAGCCCGTAAGCCACTGGATTGAACACACTTCCTTTGGTGTGTCGGCCGGGGAGAATCGAGATACGGTCGTTCTTGGCAAGAAGACCCTATTGAGCTAAGTCTCTCATGTGAGATGGTTCCTTTCCTAGTAAAAGAATCTGATAGCACTTGTTAGGGGGCTCACAAGTTGTATTGGAAATACCGATGCAATGTACAAAAAGAAAAATAGTGCGTCTCTTGCACTCTATAGAAAAATTACATCGGCTCCTAAGGAACATAGGATTTCACGGTCGCTATATCCTTACACCACCATGAGGCTTAACACAATAAAACCTTCCCCCTACTTAACCGTACAGTACCCATATCCCGCGTGTGGTAGCACAAGTGTACTTGAATCAACGACGTTACCAAAGTTCGGTCCTTAATGGTCCGGACAAGACATCCACATACCCAAATCTCGTGCACGAAGGCACCATCACTAGCCAACACTTGTCCAGACCCCAAAACTCATTTAAAATGATAAAATTTAGTTCACAAAACAGATACGAATATCTGGAATTAAAAGAATAAGAGAGTATGTTTCCCAAGATTGTCGGGTTAATCCCGACAATCAAACTACCGTTCTAGACTTGCATGGCTAAGCAAACTTGAAAAATATATTTCACACATCCTAACTTAAGCATGTGGTACTGGAATGATTCAATGATAACCTCATGAATAGGATATAACTATTCTACACATCACAAAAATAGCGACATAGTAAAAATAAGCATGCAAGCAATTATCATTGCACTAACTTAACAAAACTGGCATCAAATATGATGCAAAATAAAGTTCAAATGATGCTTGCCTTAATGGTAGCTTAGCTGCTCACTCTCAGTAGCGTAGGAGTCAATATCGATTTCTTTGGAATATAGAGAAATAACGATATCGATAAACACCGAGAAATACTTCAAAAATCAAGGTGCTAAAAAATGCATGATTTTTCTACAGTGGCTAGCACATGATTTTAGATGAAAATAGATTTATTCCTATTGGAGTTAGTGTGTGAGAGTTATGGCTATTTGAAAATCAGATTTCAATAGGTTTAAGTTCAAGTAATTTAATTATTTGGCCAAAATTTGCAGAACATTAGGGGGATACAAAGATTATATATATAATTAGGGAATATTTTTATAAGTCTAAAACATTTGGGTTTAACTCATTTCGAATTTTCAAGGATTAGTTATGCAATTTCCAAGTTAACAGCCTTTTCCTATTGTAAAGATAATAGGTTTATGGATCACTCTCCAAAATAATAATTTCTTCTACAGAGATAAGTTTGAAACCCATTTCATAATAAAGTTCATCAAAAATGAAAATTATTAGAAGTGGTTTCATTCATTTTGGAGTTGAGGAGAACTAGTTATGTATTTTTAAAGTTATTCACATTTTCAGTGTGCAGATTATTATGTTTTGGATTTTCCAAAGTATTTATTCCTTTTCTTTCTGAGGGCTGTACTAACAAGTGGGTCCGCTTCGTCAACGAAACACTGCAATGCATGCACGCGCATGAACGTTCGGACCATGTTCGTGAACCATTGGATTAATATCCAACGATCCACAATCGTGGCGCGTTCGGATGGTCCGAACAGCCCAATGCCCAATTAATCTGGTCTGTTGATGTTGCATCGGACGACCCATATTCGTGGCGCGTTCGGACGGTCCGAACGGCCCAATGAATCTGGATCGTTGATTACGCATCCAAAGGTCCAAAATGGTCTTAGCGTTTCTGGGCTGTACACAACTACAAGGTGCGGGGCTTAAGGGGCTAGGGTCCACATGTAAGTGACTAACTAGTGCATTTAAGACAGTTATTAAGTGCTAATCATCATGCTACAGTGCTTGTCCAAATACGACAACGGGGAGTTTGCCCCACGCGTTTCATTGGCGCTACACGCCACGGCGGTGTGAGCTAAAGGCAGGGTTCGATGTGCAATAGTGTTGCGCACCTAATGTGGGTGATTACAACCTCTGAGATGGCCCTCACCGGCGGCTAGCTGGAGTTGAGCAACGGCGTGCAACACAACAAACATGCAAAACGCGATAAAGCTCCGCAGTAGTTCAGATAAGCGGGTGCCCAAGGTCCTAGGGACTATTAGAGAGCTACCTGAGCAACGAGGAAGCTTGGGGTGAGTTGACGCAGTGATGGCGCCGGAGAAGACAACGACAACGATGCGGCTCACAATGAAGATGATGCTCTGAGCAAAACGGAGCAAAATGAGTGCTCGGGTTAGCTCAAGGATACTAAGAGCATAATATAGGTGCAAGGACTTGGACAATAGCTTACCAAAACAAGTGGGAGATGAAAAGTTTCTTATACGGCCGATAATGGTATAAGCTTCAATTCACCTCAATCCTGTCGTGCATTACCCAAATTAACTTAGGGGTTTTCATTCTCATGCTCAAGGACACGAGATGACGCAAAAGACTTAGGATAATACTCACCGGAGATGAAGATGACACAATGGTATCACTCAAGTGCGCGCTCTAGATCTCCAGAGAGCACGAAGATGGTGTAGATGCTACAAGCCACGAGAGAAGCTTGCATTAGCAAAAATGGACACGGGGTAGATCAATGAATCGAAAGGTACCACCCGGTGCAAGCTTACCGGAGTAGAGAACGAAAACAAGCGCCCTTTTCCTCAGCCACCGAGAGGAAAAATGAGTAACAACTAGGGTTTGAGTGTTACTTATGCTCGTGAACGTGACGGAGTGGAAGCGGCGTCAAACGAAGGAGCTCTATGATAGGTTGCCATGGGTGGTGCGGTCACGGTGGTGACAGAGCAACACAGGAGCTCACGGCCGCGTGGCGTTGAAGCCCCGCGTGAAGTGACGGGAGGTTGAAGAAGGCACTAACAGCGTGGGCCCGCCGTGTCAGCGATTCAAAGCAGCGCGGTCTCGCGCGTAACGCCTGAACCCCTTTCATGAGCCGTTAGATCAAAATCCAACGATCCATAATTGTGGCGCGTTCGAATGGTCCGAATGGCCCAATTGATCTAGATCGTTTGTTTTGAATCGGAGGGTTCATATTTGTGGAGCGTTCAGACAATCCGAACGGCCCACTAGATCTGAGCCGTTGATTTTGTATCAGACGGCCCGAATGCGCCTTGAGCTGCTAGAGCGGTGGGGTGCATTTAGTTGACTTAGCCAAGTCAAGTGGCTCGGTCCGGTGCGAGCCCAAGAAACAGTGCTGGCTAGAGTTGAGATTATATTTGACCAGGATTTAAATCTAGATCCTCAACTTTGACCAGAGGTTTAAAAATAGAAATAAAATTCCTCAAAATATGAAATAAATCAGAGGTGTTCCTGGGATGATCTAGTACCCAGATAAAAATTGAAACCCCTCTGTTTATTTCATATTTTGAGCAGTTTAAATCCACAACCGAAATAGGTCATTGGATTGTGTTTGAATTTTCTAAGGTTAGAAACCTTTCCCAAAAATTTGAGAAAAATTATTTTAATTCTTAACAATTAATTTAGTATTTGAGTATATTATTTTGAGAGGAACTTCAGTAGCATAAGTTTTGGATTTCTTTTGAAGTTCACTTCCTTAAGTGTGGTTTCAAGACTTGCACAAGATTTCTAAGTGCAATATCTATAAAATGCTTAAAAATAATGATGCATGCTAATGAGATGTAAAGCAAACCTCTTTATTAACTTGAGATGTGACACATGTGGCCCGGTACCCCCATCAAATTTTGCTTGGTTTCCGGAAATTTTGCATTTAGACGTAAGTTTTGGTGTTGGAGATCGAGCCCAAGTGCGACCTTTTCCTTTCTTGTTACTTCTTTTTATTTTTTCTAATGTAAAAAGGCACTTGGATCAACCTAAGATGCATCCATTGGTACTCGGACAGAAGCCACTCAGAGGACCGAGCGTTCAATGGTTAAAACGCGTGTTCACGAGATCTAAGTCTCTGCTCTAAATTAGACGTATATTAAGATCACACTCACATATGTGTATGTGAAAAGGTGTACTGTGGTATGTGCGTGTAAGTGTGTCCGTCGTGTACTTAAAAAACAGAAGCCACCCAAATCGATGGATGAAACACCGGTTGAACTAGCCATCGTTTGGTACTAATAATGGTTTTGTCATCATTATTCACATTTATAATGAACTATTCACGTGTTTTACGAGAGATTCGTCCTGTTAGGCGTGGAACTAATTTCAGAGGATTCGTGTGAGGAATTGTCCTATTGGCAAACAAACGAAAGTTCCTCTTGAAGCTAAACATTACAAACAGAGAGATAGCAAGGAAATTTTTTTAATCTGACCCTGTAACACGCCGTAATTGCAAAAATAGACCTCATTATGGCGTATTTGCATTTATAGACCCCGAACGACCACGGAACCTCCGGATGGGCGACACGTGTCCCCTACCGCGCTTAGCGGCGAAGCGGAAGGTAGCGAGGTCCGCGGGATGGCGGTGGCGCGGAATCGAGGGAGGAGCGGAAGCGGTGGGCCTCAGCACCTTCATGTTGGGGACCGCGGAAGGGCCCAAGTTCATGTTGGAGACCGCATGAATTTCCCTCAAAGTCTTGGCGCTCGCTGATTTCCATGATCGTGATTGCCGCCGCTTTCATGATCGCCGACCGCAGAGGCTCCTCGCCACCTGCAGCTTGTGCCCGTCGCCCATGCATCATCTTTACATGAACGCTGTGCCGCCATGTCTTCACGGGACTGATTCCACACGGGCTTTAAAACGAGTGAAAATTTTCACTCGTTCTCATTTCTTCAGCTCAGGCAAAGAGGCAGAGAAGAGAGCGAGAGAGAGAGAGAGACGCAAAGGAGAGAAAGGTTGGATTTTGGCTGATTTTCATCTGCATTTTGGGGGTTTTTGAAGTGCAAAAGTTGTTGGTCGTCTTGTGAGCATCACGAAAAGGTAATTTTTATATACATGCGACTATAGTTTTAGCTAGTTGATTAGCAAGTAATTAGCTTAGTGGTCATGTAAGTACACATGCACGTAGCGTAGTTATTTTGTATTACCGTAATGGCTTGTTGATTATGTAGAATGTGTTAAGTTAGCGTTCATAGTTGACGTAAATGTTTAGTTTATGTGGATATCATTGTAAGTTAATTAGCACGTAAATATAGTACTCCTTCATATAGTAGATATCATGGTAAAGTACTTACATGAGATCATAGGTTCATAGAGATTGAGAGAACAACGGTGAAGAACAGAATGATTAGTAGTACATAGTACTCATTGTCCAAGCTCATTTAAAGAAGCGCATGTGCATATGTATGTATGTATGTATGCATTTAAAAAAACTGGAAAAAAATTATTGGCCTAATGGTGAAAGAAGTGAACCGCTAGAGAATGTAGAGAAGCACTCTAGAAAGGCCTAATGTGAGTAATAGACAGTCTGTAACTATGGCATAGATAGTTGATGTTGTATGGAATAGAAGAGGTAGTGCTTGTAGGCACATGCATTGTATTGTCTGAAGTTGTGTGTGTTATCGGTTGGTAGCATATAATTTTTAGGGCAAAAATCATTGAACCTAGTGGATATTAGCAAAGATATTAATCAATAATGAAGAAGTCACATAGCAAAACTACGTAATATATTAAAAAAATTGTTACTTGATTACCCATTTAAGTCCTGTTTTTTATTTACAACTCCATACATAGAATTGAATCATGTAATCTCGCACTAAATGTGACTTAGTACGGGAAAATTAATCGAATCTGTTATTTGATACAAACATCATGTAGTCAAGTGTATTTATTTATTTATGTTTGTTGTTTTGCCAGTAGAACCCAACGCCGTCTTATTTGAACATGTCGATTCAAGACTTGTTCGTATTCTATGGCGACGGTCTCGTACGCGACGGGCCGTACGGAGCGGACCCGTCAAATTGTGACCGGACGCAGATCCGGGCACCAGGCCTAAAGGACATGAGTCTATGCGAGCTAAGGAGGTGTGTCCGTTCCGCGTTCGATCGAGACACCAGAACGAAGAAGTTACGCATCGAGGCATTGTATGCCTCGGTGGTGAAATCTTGCCAAGGTCGACCTTTTGGCAACTTATCAAGGTGGCGATGGACGCCGTGGACCAAGTACATGGAGGTTGTGTGCAACCCGCCACGCAATATACGCCAGCCGATGGTGTATGTCCGGTTTGTGGAGAGGGCGTAATCATCCGCCATGGGTGGTTACTCGTGGAGTTGATGAACCCTTTCGCTTATAAAAGGAGCGGGAAGAGATCCGGGAGAGAACACTAAGCAGCTAATCCCAACACTACACGAGCTTCCTTCACCACGCCAGATGGACGATGAGCAGAGGCAATGGGATCGAGATCCGCGAACTAGCAAGGGTTGCTGGTGCCGGAAGACCGAGCAAAAGGTCGCCGCGGCTCGGGTCGAACAAAGACGCAGCGTGCTGGTGGAAGGTCTCCGCAAGGAGGCCCTCAGAGAATAGCGTCTTCCAGAACGTTCCTACGGAGCGTTCGCCGCAACACCCGCCAGAGGGGGAGACACCCCCCCTCTGTTGGTGCAGAGACCCATGCAAGTTCTTCAAATCCAAGCACCGCATTAGCCTAGGCATGCGTTACTGGGGTTGCGCAAACTACTCCAGTGACTATCCCGACCGACGTTGGGACACGAGCAGCTATCGGCAGCTGGTAAGGACAGGTTACAGTGTGTTCCCCTATTATTTCTCTTTCAAAGTTCGCACTAACGACCTCTCCCGTCTACCTGTAGTCGCCGGATCCGCTATGCGGCTACCGCAAGTGGATCGACCAAGAGATCCACCCACATGACCAGTGGTCTCTCGACTTCGATGAGTGGGATGACAAAAGAGGCCGCGAGATCCGGAGGACAACGCCATAGCAACGAAAGCACAACGAGCGATCCGGCGGAGACACAAGCTCATCTCGGCGCAGCAGCGCAGGAGCGCGAGGCTCGCAAGAGGAGAGCGAGAGAAAGAGGGAAATGGCGCCAAGGCCAAAGAGGCCGTGAAAGCGATTCAACGCTGACCTAGCAAGGAAGGAAAGTGGCCCGGCCAACGCATGAGAGGTCGTACCGATACGTAGTAGTCCCCCATCGCCTTGGTTTTACTATCCCTAAAGGCATGTATACTTACATGGTTCGGATGATTCTGTCACAATGTACCGTAGTAGTAGCGGCGATGGTGAAGCAATTTGTCGAACCATCATGCCATGTAACCACGTGTAACGATGCTACATCTAATGTACTTTTGGTTTCATGCCTCCGATTCACCATCAAAGCTAGCCTATATTGCAAGTATGCCTCTTCTAGTGGAATCCTCGATGTTTTAGGGCATCTTCATAATCACAACGAACGCTCCGGGCCCTTCATTTGCATTCTCGTGAGGTCTAGCGAGCTCTCGGGAGATCAGAGAGGTCTCGGGAGGCCACGAGGTCTCGGGAGGTCTCGAAGGGTCTTGGGACGTCTAGGAGGTCTCGGGGAGGCCACGGGAGGTCACGAGACCTCCCGAGACCTCCTCGACCTTCCGTGGCCTCAGGAGACCTCCCAAGTCCCTTCGAGACCTCTTGAGACCTCTCGTGGCCTCCTCAGATCGGCCAAAAATTCTTTTCCTCCGTGCCCAATTTCCTTTATAATGTTTATCTTACAAATTAGAGAAGTGCCCGTTAAAACCCTAACTAAAATGTGAAAAAAAATTCAGATTCGTAAAAGTGCTAACAGGCATAAAATCCTAGACGCGCAAACTCTAATCATCCTGCTACAAACTCTAATCCCATTAAACATCCATATCGCCATAATCCCCCAAACCCTAAAACCATTAAAAAAGCAAAAAACCACAAACCCTAAAAATGTCGGAACCCTAAGTCCCGCAATTTTCCATGATAAACCACCATGAAGCGCTTTTCTCCTCCCGCTCGTAGCCGCACGGTACACCCCTTCCGCGCTCCTCCGCGCAGTAGGTGGCTCAACCCCACGCCTCCGCGCCGCGTTGTTGTTTCAGCGCTCGGTTACCTTCCGCTTCTGAGCGCGAAGGAGACACGCGTCGTCCCCTCGGCGCTTCCGCGCTTGTTAAGGGTCTAGTTTTGCAAATACGATCGTATGGGGGTTATTTTTGCAATTTCCGAACGCTACAGGTATAAATAAGCAAAAAATTTGATAGCAAGTGACCTGCTTTTCTTTTTATACTATCAAGTAACCTGCTTATGTCAACACGAGCCGATTACCATTAGACCATCGAGAGAAGAGAAGATAGAAATATAAAAGAGAACGGTCCTTTGCACTGTAAGAGCATGTAGAACAGTTTGTCTCGTTGATTGTCTTTTATCTATCCACCTCCTCAACTAATATTGTTAGAGATGACTGCTTCAACAAACCGTCTCTTAAGAATGACCCCCACAATAAATACAACAATACTTTCTAATTTTCCACCACCGAACCCGCATGTCGGTATCAATATATATTAAACTCTCCCCCCCCCTCTCCCACCTCTTCCTCCTCAATATTCCTTACCACCCACATAGCCGCCCCTTCACTTCCCCTCCCTTAGCCATGCACCATGGTTGGATCCTCGCTATTGGAAAGCCCCGTTCTCCACTCTCGCTGCTGCCTCTTCTTTCCCTTCCCTCTTTATTTCATCGGCGCGTCGTTTCCAGATCCGACTCGTTGGAGTTAAGATTCGGTACAACCTGGCCGAAATCGCCTCACCGTCGTCTTGATTTGACTAGATTCGTCGTCTCCACCGTCCTCATTTGTCTTCGCGTCTCTACCTTCCTCGCTGTGTCGGCTTCACCTTCCTCGTCACCGCATAGTTGCAGCATCTGGATCCAGCAGCAGCAAGGCAAAGGGAGGCCAACTCGGCACGCTACGTCGTCTTCTTTGACGCGGGGTCCATAAAATGTGTGTGCAAATGACGATCTCGCTCCAACAGCAAAAAATCGACGTCGCTTCGTTCTTAGTTCACGGGTTGCGCTCGTCGCGTCCAGTAACAATGATCTCTCTTCTCTCTCTTTGTTCTCTCTCCTCCACGTAGACTTTTTGCCGATGCAGTAAGGCTAACCAACGGGTGACATGACCTTATTGGAGATGCCCTAAGCAAACTCATCCTTGAAAACGCGGGCATCTAACGACACCTTCCGACTCCTCCCCACAAATAGAAATAGACCTCTCCAGCGAAGGAAACCGAACACTAGCCAAATTATGGAAAATCGATCATTTGCCCCATTGTTGATGTGGCTTATATCATTTGCATCTATTTTCGTTACGCTTGATAATTTGCCACAAAGTTAGAGAGAAAACCGATTATTGGCCCTTTTGGAAACCGATTATTGGCCATCGCTTCTCTCTCTGGCCACCAACGCCTCCGCCACGACTCCCTAGCTCCCGTCGACGTCGCCACCCTCCTACCCATGGCTAGCTCCTCGACGCCGCCACCCCTCCTCATGGCTAGCCAGCAAGCTCTCGAGCCCGCCGCCAGCCTGTCGGCATCTTCGCCTCCTTCTCGGGCTAACTCCCATCACCGCCCTCACTGGGGCCATGGAGGCGAGGTGTGCATCGAGGGAGGAGAACAGGAGGCACTCCTGGGAGCTAGGCAAGAGGAGCGCGGCAGAGAGGAGGTGGCCAACAACGGGGGCATGATTGTCGAAGATGAGGTGCGGGGGGAGCGCAAAGATGGCGTCGAGGTCGGACAGGGAGATAGGCTCGGGTGAGGGCTTGAAGGGTGGCATAGTGGTGTAGAGGCGGCGGAGGGTATTGGCGCCGGCGCCTATGAGGCGCGGCGGATTCTGTCATGGCCGCATCAAGCAGGGAAGAAGAGAAGATAAGAAGAGAGGAGACACAAAGGGAGAGAAGAAAGGGGCAAAATTATCTAAAAGAGCAAGTAATCAATTTTATCTCTAACTTTGGGATAAATTATCCAGCGCAATGAAATAGATGCAAACGGTAGAAAGAATCCATGTAAAAGATGGGCAAACCATCGACTCCCCCGCCAAATTAACCTGTCAATTCTATTCCGACTCCCACGAGGCCACGACTTCCCACCTTTACCCTCTAATTCCACCGCTGCTCCGATCTCCCCATGCGCAACTCCGCCGCCGCCGCCGCCGCCTCGCCCTCTCCCGCCGCCATGTACGGCTCCTACGCCGCGCCTGCCTCTTCCGGCGCCGCCTATGCCAAGGTCCCCACCTACCCCCCGGCCCCATCCTCCTACCCCAACCCTAACCCGCCCCCGCCCGTGGCCCCGACCTCGGGCCCGATCCAAGATCCCACGGCGCCGCCGTCCCCGCTTGCCAAGGCGGCCGAGGTCGTCACGCGCTTCCGGGAGCAGGGCCAGGCGCTCATCGCCGCGCGCCGCCCGTGGACCGAGGTCTTCCGCGCGCCGGCCTTTTCCAAGCCGCCCAACCTCGCCGAGACCCTCGCCCGGGTGCGCCGCAACACCACCTACTTCCGCGCCAACTACGCGCTCGCCGTGCTCGCCGTCGTGGCGGCCTCGCTGCTCTGGCACCCGGGCACCCTCTTCGCTCTCCTCGCGCTCTGCGCCGCCTGGTTCTTCCTCTACTTCGCGCGCCCCGCCGGGGAAAGCCAGCCGCTCCGGCTCTTCGGCACGGAGTTCGACGACGGCACCGTCCTCGCCGCGCTCTCCGGGGTCACCGTCATCGCGCTGATCTTCGCCGACGTCGGCTGGAACGTCGTCGGGCCGGTCATGATCGGGGCCGCCCTCGTCGGCGCGCACGCCGCGCTCAGGTCCACGGACGACCTGTTCTTGACCGAGCAGGAGGCTGCCGGCGACGGGCTGGTGGCCGCCGGGCCCATCTTGCCCACCTACGTTCGCATCGGTTGATTGTGCAGCCTGGCGTGGTATGATAGTTCCCAAGACGTAATCTTTACGCAACGTTCTTGGTGTTTTTGTTTGCAATTGGCTGTGATTACTTGTCCTGGGTGAAATTTACTGTGTAATTATCAGACTTGGGATTGAATTTGATCACGATGCTTTATATGGCAGGATGGCAGAGTATCTATTGGTTCTTTTGTGGGCGTGTAAAATACTAGCTTGGCTTGTGAGCTTAGACTTGTATCGTGTGCAATCATGCTATGAACATATTAATTTGCAGTTGAATGAATTAGTAATTGATATGGTGGTGGTGTTCATATGTAAAGCTGTTACGTTTGATTGTAGCCATTGTGATCCAATTCTTTAATTTGCAATTGCTAATGTAAACGCGATGTCTTCTTTGTGAAATTGGTACATTTCTCCCAGATCTGTGATGTATTATGCCTGGTTTAAGCATGGAGAGTGTAACATGTGGGATACATGTCATGTATCTTGCAATTCCCAGTGCATTTCCATCAGCTTTGAGTGTATTTCTGTATGTGGATTGTCATTGCAATGCAAAAAATCTAATTGATGCCTATGTTTTGTGTGCTCTTTGTGGATGCTGCGCTTCATTTGCCTTCTCAATGCCGTATATCTTTCTTCACTTTCCAGTGTTGAATATCTTCATCTTGTCCAGAAATTCTCCTTATTTTCTTACAAATTATCCCCAAGTGTGATGGCATTCATCAATAGGAAAGGGCTGAGATCCATTTGGATTGGGGTATTCTAGCAAGTACTGTAGCATGAGCTGCAACAATTCTAGCACTACAGCATTTTACTATAGTCTATAGTGCTTGATCTGAATTCTGGATCGTTGAAGGTTCGACCGGATGGACAGGAGAATATGAAAGGCACATTTGTGTGCTCCGTTGCCTTTATATAGTACAAAGGCCGATGATCCTCTTGCATTATGATGGTTATCTTATATGCTGTTCCACAAGCTTTTTGTTGCGGATTGGCGTCAGATCACTCTACATTGCCTGGACCATCTGATTTGTCAACTCTGACAAGAAAGGGACTTAAAACCGACAAGCTTCGTTTATTTATCCAACATCAAACTTCTTTTGTTCTTAATTTCACTATTCTGCCCAAGCATATGGTTGTATTCTGCCCATTGCTGTGTTCTGCATGTGTTGCATTGCAGCAGGGAAGCCGGAAGCAGTGTTGTTGGCTGGATACATCATTGAAGAATCTCCAGCTAATTGTTTTTAATTGATCTAAGAGAAAAGGAAGCTTCGTGTGCACTTTTGTCCCCCATTTTGTTCATTAAATTGGATCACAAGTATTAACGTTGTAAGTAACCGAAGATCATGCTATGAACAAGTTAATTTCCAGCTGAATTAGTAATTTGAACACAATAAACAGCCCCGTTTGTCGTCACTTTAGAATTGGTGCTAACATCATCTCCTTGCTGCTGTGGACACCTCCACGTGCTGTTGTGGGTATCGCGGCTTCCACAGGTTTGGCGTTGCAAAATATGTTGTTCAGAACGCACCGCGTGATACACAAGGTCTTATAGATTGTTGTATTCCGACGACTCCGTCTTTTCTTGCCCATCGTCATTCAGACCCTCAAAGAATCGAATCATGGTCTCCTTGTCGGGTTCGTTTACACCCGTACGAATCATGAGAATTTCCATGTCCTTATAGTACTCATCCACGGACAAGGAACCTTGACGAAGTCACTGCAACTTTGTGTGCAAGGTTCTAGTGTAGTGCGCCGGTATGAACCGCCTCTTCATGATGTTCTTCATGTGTTCCTGTGTGTTGGGTCGTCCGCCGGCACAACACAATTGGTTCCACCAAACAAGAACATATTCGGTGAACTCAATTGATGCAGCGCGTACCTTCTTTTCCTTAGTGAAATTGTGGCTATCAAAGTTTGATCCACACACATTTCCCACTCCAAGAACTCATTCAGATCAGTATGTCCATTGAACGTCGGTATGTTAATTTTGAGCCTCCCAATACCGTCGTCATTGTGGTTGTTTCTAGCAGCTGCTCTGTCGCACCCAAAGAAATTTGGCACATATGCAGCACTTCCACGATGGGGATTGAAGTCCCGCTGCTGCCCAAGAGCACCATCCGACTGCGTGTCCATATCAGAATCGTACTCTCCTCTAAAACGACGTGCTCGCTGTTCGGGTGGTAGTTGATGTAGAACCTGCACAGCAAAACCATCCGCCGGTAGACGTCACACTAGAAGTTGTACTTCTCGAGTGAGGTCATGTATCTCCGCCCGAAGCAGACCCTCGCTGGCCTCAATCTTTGTAGTTACTGAAGCCCCCACCTTGTCGATGCGATCATTCAAGGCATCTCGCGTACATCGATACAGTTCAGAAAGAAGTCACGTATCCTCTCGAAGTGAAACTTGATTTCAGACTTTCAGTAGGAACTTGAGGACCGTAAGCGATAGTCTCCTCCTCGTGACTAGCACCACTATGATCACCGATTTGCGCACTTCACTCTGACTTTACCATCTTGCACGACCAAATATTAACCATACAAAAAGTTGCAAAATCCAGCATGTACCGTGATAAATGAAAGCTCTGATACTAAGATGATACGAATCAACTAGTAAGGTACTAATTGATGCACAATTTATGATCCAATCTTCACGATACAAACAACAGCAATCTTCTTGCCTTGATTCTTGGTCACAGCAGCAAGTAATTAGAGGCAAGTATATAGGCACATACACTAATCCTCTAGTTTTCCTTTTCAGCCAACCAGCACCCACATCCCTTCCTTCCACACGTACAGCAGTAAGGATTAGAGCATCATTAGTGTATTAAACCGACATCGATTCAAAATCATACCATATAAGTATTCTAGGAACTGAGCTTATTTTTTTCCAATGTATTGAACCGATTCCTACTAATAACTGGGACCCACGTTACATTAAAAAACCACAAAACAATAATATTCTCTCTCAAACGCATTTTCTTCTATGTAGTTGTTTAAGAGCATCTTTAGTGTATTGAACCGATGTCGATTCAAAGTCATGCCACATAAGCATTCTAGGAACCGAGCTTGTTTTTCTCCAATGTATTGAACCAATTCCTACTAATAACTAGGACCTACGTTTCATTAAAAAACCACAAAATAATAATAACCTCTCTCAACCGCACTCTCTTCTATGTAGTTGTTTAATGCTTATATGAGTTGTTTAATGCTTTGAATCGATTTCTAAGTAGAGTCCGGTTCCATGCATTTTTTTGTTGGAATCGACCCCTCCAATATATTGAATCGATTCAATGTCTTCTCTCTTTTCATTTGAACCGCTAAAATATAACATTGGAGATGGTCTAATACTCATATGAATTGTTTAGCCCGTACTAGTCAACCTCCTCTTACCCGCCTTAGCTTTCTAACTTCACGCCCAAGACAATCCAGCTGCACCAAAACAATCTCCTCTCGGTTTACCAGGATCGAAACAGTCTATTGCAAACCAAGAACACGGACTTCGCGAACCGATCTAAACGAAAGAATCACGTAGTTGAACCTCCAGGATTCACGTGGGTTGGACGAACAGCAGACACCAATCTCTAGCGCAGCACACAATTCCCAGACAGTGTTTTCTCTGATCAAACACACGCACACACGTATGCCAGGATAGTAGCCATCACGGCGTTTTCTGGTATTTTCTCCATGCAAAAAGTTTTGGTACAAGGTGCGGCCATGGGATTTTATAATCCCCACGCAACCACTACCTGGGCCGAAACCGACTTAGACTTCCACACGCAGTCACGAGACCCACTTGGACTCCTCAATGCAACCGACCAAGAGCTTTGCCTTGGCCAACCTGGGCCATAGCCCCCAACATTTCAGGAGGAAAAAAAATTAATAGTATGTATACAGTCCATAACCGGTCTAATTTGGTTGATCAGACACATCTAGAAGACTCATTATTGTTGCCTGCTACTAGTTACAATATTACTCAGCGAGACAGTGACTTCAATCGTGTGGCGGCGAAGCACGGAAGCAGCAGATGAGGCGCTGGCCATTGGAGCGTCGTGGGCTTGCCGCGGCCGGGTCCAACGGTGACAATAGATGCGCAACCGACGGCCGGAGAGCCAAATCTGTGCGCCGCGCAAGACGTGCGGCCAGTAGTGAGCAGTATGCTTCTAAATTTGCTTTGATCTTTGCCCAGCAACCAACTCTAATTCCTTCTCTCTAAAACTGGAAACTCCTCAAATAAATCGGACTGGTTTTAGAGCTCCACTGGCTTTTTAGAGGAACTCTAAGAAGCCGAACATAGCCTTCAAGGAAAACAAAGTAGAGAACCCACGTAGAAACCACCGTAGCTTAGCTTCCTCCTCGCGCCTTTGCACCGTAGGCTGGCCGTTTCCCTTGGTGCCATCTTGGCCCAGGCGACTAAAGTCCTCAAGCCTCTGAAACAAACCAAAATTTTCGGTTTTTCCAAAATTTTGAAGTTTTTGCTTGGTTTTCAAATTCTTACCCAATTTGGAAATTTCTTCTCTTTTGCCGCTTTCCTTTTCGGTCTCCCCATTTTCGTCATTTGAAAACACCTTTCACCTCGGGTGTCTTCTCCTTCTTCCTCCCCCGTCACACCAGCACATCACGGCCCCGACGCCATCGCCTCCTCCTCCACTACCGTTAGCCGCCACCTCCCACGCCACGCACCGCCTCCAGTGCCTTCCACACCCTTCGCCGCCGCCACCTCCCCTCTCTCGGCGCCGCTCGCACATGGTCACGGACGTCGTCGCCCCACGTGCCATGCGCTCCTTCGCGCAATTCCTGCTCCCACCGCCTCCATCGCCCTATAAAAGCCCACCCCACTCACTCTCTTCCTCACCGTCCCCTCCAACACCTCCCCTTGACTTCTTCTTCACCGGAGCCAACTGGATTTCAAGCTTCTGCCGTCGCCCCCTTTTTCTTCCGAGATGAGCAAACCGGAAAATTCGCTTCCTCCTTTCCTCCCCTTCCCTCCCCCTCCTGGCTCAAGCACCACCTCACCGCCGCCCACCTTTTTCCCCATTCTCCCCCGACCCAATTCCCACGGAACTCGCCGGCGCCGCCCCTCTCCGCCACCCTCCTCACGACTCACGCCGCCAAGCCGCCTCACTCCACCCCAAGCACCCACACCACCACCCCCGAACTCCTCTCCACCCACCAATGTTATCTCACCCCTCTCCTTGGCTAGAGCGCCACTATAGCCGCCACCTACGCCACCGGCCCATCACCGAACCCCTTCAACCCCTCTAAAATGCCAAAATGGAACCCTCACATCTCATTGATACTCACCTCACCTCCCTCTGCCACTGCCACCGCCGCCGCTAGCTAGTTTCAGGCGAAGCAGGCAGGCTATCGGCATGCTGCTTGCTCAGTCGCCAGGTGTTGGGCTTTAAAAGGCTTTGCCTTGTGGGCCTATGGGCCACCACAGTAACGGGGCTAGCCCATTACTGTTTATTCCTTTCGGCCATTCACTATTCAAATGCACATTACCCCTCTCACTGTTCATCACCCGAAAATAGGTAAACACTATTCATTTGTCAAAACAGTAGACCATAAATATTGTTCGCATCCTGCAAACAGTAAAGTGGATTATTGTTCCTAAACCTAGATTAGTGCCTAAGTACTGTTCATAACCCAATTCATGCATGAACAGTAGAAATGATACTATTCACCGAAACCCTAAATTAACATGTTATATCTATTTCAACCGTCTCGAACCCATAAAGCGCATTCTTGACTCCGGTCAGCTATATCAAGCTCCCAATAAATCTCTTTACCTTTTTATATGATTCATTATCCCTTTATAATATTTTTGTTGTACTTGGATTCATTTCTTAGCTCCGTTCAATCCAATTAAACACCAAATAAATACCCACCCTCCACACCACCTTTTTGTTAGTTCTTTTTGATTTATTTACTTGCATGTTGTTCTCAGTTCATTCCTTGTCGAGTCGGATTTTATTTGGTTTTTTTATTGTATTGTTTCTCGTTAGGTAACGACTTTGACAACCAAACTCCAAAAGACGCCGGACAAGATCAGTATTTAGAAGATTTTGTGCAAGAATGCAAGTCGCATTCCTCGATCATTTTGAGCCATTTTTTCATATATTTATATTATTACTTTCATTATTATATTTGTGCCAGTTATTTTATTATTGAAATATTACTTTTGAATGCCATGATAATTAGATAAGTCCTATTACCCCACAGACAAACCCACCTAGCACTTGTAGGCCATATTCACCTTGACAAGGTTAAAATCCTTTGTAAGCCATATTCACCTTGACAAGTTCACATAAAATATTAGCTATATAAATAGCTTTACCACAAATGTGTTTACAAATCCTAGAAAGAGTATCGGCGGTTCGCCAATAGTTTTGGTGGAAAGTTGAGGGTTATGTCCAAGAAGATGGACAACCCAATAGACTTGTGTTAAAAAAATGAGTTGAAGGTGAGGATGGACAACCACGAGTTGGTGTTGGTCCATTTCCTCACTTGAGACAGGTAAGGACAAGAATCTTGTGCCAAGTGACAGACACAGAAAATTGCTCAACCACATGCGTGGCTGTTACTCCCTGGCTAAGTACACTGCTCTCCCAATTGAATATCTATTGGACAGGTAACTGCTCTTGTGTGATAGAGTAGTTGCGAAACAGGGGTGTGACAGGGGTGGGCCTGAAGGGACACTCGGTAGTCTACACAACAGTAGGTGCCATCAGCATAGGGGTGCAAGATCCACTGTGGCCGGTGGGGGTCCCCTGAGGGCTGTATGGAGTTAAAACCTACCGGGTAGAGGCTAGAAAGGTTGAGCAGTGAAAAAGCTTTGTTATCCCAAACTCAGTCGCACGCTAACGTGTTGCGTGTCTATAGCTTGACAATACGAGTTTGAGATATCTTGTGGGTAAAGTTGGGCAACTCTGCAGAGTATATAATTAAAGATATTCGAATACGCCATGCTTCCGGTTAATGAAGTTGTGTTATGGGTGATTCCAGTACATAAGGCATAAGTAGAGATTTTGAGATGTTAAGTTGGTTTGTGCTTTTGTTGAGAAACCTCTGATGTTACTATTTATTATTGTTTTATTGTTTCAAAGATAAACCGCTTTAAATTCAAATGCATCCATATATGCTGTTAAGGTAAACCCTAACCATCCATTGAACTCCTTGCATGTAATTATTTAGATTTTTCCATGTGGCTTGTTGAGTACAGAAGTTGTACTCATTCTTGCAAAATCTGCAATCATCTAAAGAGGAAATATGGGAAAATATCGAGGATCTTGATGAAGAAGGTTTTGACAGGATCACTAGACAGCGGTGATTACAGCTTTTAGGTCTCGACCACGCTCAAGCGTGCTTGTGGTCTGGACGATCTTTTATCTTGTATTATATTAACTTTGGGCTTAGATGCCCGTGTCAAGTGAAAACAGGCTTTTAAGCCTTAATTTTATGTAATAAAAGTGTAGTTTTTGTTGTAATCAGAATATTGCTTGTGACCTTTGTTTTTCATGAATCAGACATCTGAGCGGTTGTGAAGAGTTTAATGATCCAAAATTGGGTGCATTATAGCCTCCTCCTTGTGGCCGCATCACAATCACCCCTGTGGAGCACGGGAACGACTATGCCCACCCTAGCACCGCTGTTTGTGGGACAACACATTCACCGGTAGCCCTGCCGCCTCCTAAGTCCTAACCTCATGCGGTCCATCTGGAGAAGCGGTCAGGTCATGTCATGGTGGCCGAGTTGAGTTCTCGTCCCCAACCTCAGATCCGCAGAACTGGTACCATGTGCTCTTCCCAATTCCCATTATCTACATTAGCAAGAGATTTGTTGTTTAGAAAATCGGTTCTATGAACTATTGTGAATTGTATGAGTTGTGCCACTTGATTGGATTTGTCGTGGTCTAATGGAACCAGCTATAAGTTGGATTTGTTGTTCATCCTCCAGCCGTGCTTCTGCACGTTGTAACTTTATACTCCTTTCTTCCTTAACATCAAGCCAGCACAAGCTGGAACTTTCAATAATGGAACCAGCTCTGCCCTTTCTTGCTCTAGTTTTTTGGGCATGCTGAAACTATTCAAACTCATGATTTTACGGACAAACAAACAGAAAAATGCTCAACGGTATACAACAATCTATAAATTATGCACTACGGCCTTCGTTTAGTGATTTACTTGCATCTCAGTATTGTTTGTTCTGAGAGTTGTAACTTCCAACTCCAAATATAGTTGTTCCTGATGGCCTTCTATTGGATGTCGAACTTGCTGTGTATTCTAAGCAATTTTCATGTGTTAATTTGTACTATCCAAGAGTTATCCTTTTTTAAGTGTTCTAGTAAAGTAAGCTAGAACAGAAAACACACTCAGAAATTAAATGCTATTTTGGGGTAGTGCCACTGAACTGATCGGTTGTAGTAGGATGGTACCATAAAATTTTTTGTTAACTGAAAATTTGTTCCAGATTGATGTCAACTCCAGTTTTGATTATTATCTTCATGCAGCTGAGTAGTTATGTAGTGGGCAAATATTATGTTTGGTAAATGTTTACCTTCGGAAAGCATGGAAATCAAAGAATAACTTGGTCTATCTAGATAATAAATCATTAGTGATCTTTAATTCTGAGGCTATACATGATGTGAAGAACTAAGCTTCATGGGATACTTTGCATGCTGCACTGACCACTTGACCAGTACACCTTGTGGTTATGGGTGTTTTGTTTCTGCTTTCACTGTTTCTCTTTTATGCTTTTGCATAGTAATAGTAAATTTCACAGTTGAATCAGGACAAATTAGACATTTTGCCCAATAATGATTACTAAGCGTGTCACTAGTTTGTTTTGAGTAATCTGTTGGCACTTTGCAATATTTTGTACATGGCTAACAATTGGATGAAATGATCCATATGTAATACAATTTATTCTATAATAAGTGAGTTTGGAAACAAATGCATTTCACTGAATTTTACATTTTTCTTATGATGTTGCTCATACGATGTATGCATGTTTTTTCAGGGGGGAAGATCCTCGTCCGCCCGATGGTTTCTAAGCTATTTCGAAAATCCTTCTAGTTTTCCCATTCCACAACAACTTCCTCATCAGTCACCCATGTCGCAAAATTTCCATTTTGTTGGCGGTCATGCGTACTATGCTCCATACCTAGCACCACGGCCATCGGCGGCCAAAGGGATTTCATCGGCGTCACTTTCTAAGAAGAGCACTCCACTCACAGTGGCGATGAGGATAGAGAAATTAGGACCGACAAGCGGCTTGCATGGACAAAAGAGGAGGACCTAAGTTGATTAGTTTCTTATTTACTCGTATCTAGTACCCCGTAAGACTCTGAGTAACTATTTAAGATTGTAAGAATGTATGGAGAACACTAATCTTCTTTGTTCACTGACGAGGATTAAAACCTCTATGTATTATAAAAAATACATAATAAAAGACCATACGTCTTCATGGTCGTAACCCCTAAGGTTAACGACCTCCTTTGGTCGTAAGGATTCGAGAGGTTATATAAGGGTACCTGGTGGGACAAGGTCTGTGCCCGACCTCCGCCAAGATCGCCGAAAACGCTATGAGCCGGTGTTTATAACTAATCCTGAATATATTCTTACCGTGCGATGAATATGGCATGTGATGTATACTTCATACTACGCGGTTAGAGGGTCCTAAAGACACTGACAACAACTACCAAGTGGTTTGATGTCTCTCGGGCACTAAAATTGCCGCACGATTAAACACATTGTTAGCATGCGCCCGACCGATCATAGCGCTTCACAGAGACACCTTCTCCAGAGTAATCGCCACCCCTTCAGAAGTTATTTAAAGGGCGAAGCACAGAAGACCAAGGGGTAGATCGGAACATCAATCCAAGTTCTACAGATCAAGAGGCAAACTGAGACAAGCAAGATAGCAATCTTCACATCCAGTGTAATTAGGATTAGTCCCCAGTCGGGTTGTAGGCATCCCCTTGTAAATCCAGTTCATATCAATAAAGAGCGGCCCCCCATTCTCTCCCAGGAATTATCGCGTCATTTTCCTCTTTTTTATTTCATAAGATCGGCGATTTGATCGTCGATAGCTGGCGCCGTCCGTGGGGAAGAAGACGCAAGTTTCCCGAAGAAACTCTCCGCTCATCAAATCCTCGCTCATTCCTCGTAATCGTTGATACGACTATGCCCAGGGTTTGGAATGAGGAGAATTGGTTCTACCTGGCGGACTACGTCGACCTCAACATGGAAGGATGCATCCGTGCCATGCAAGAAAATGGCATGTCATCCTCCTCCTCCTCCTCCACCGGTTCGCACGTCGCCGACGTTGACGAAGTTGACCGGATGGATGAGGATCCACCATTACGACAAGTGGCACATCCAGCCATTCCGACCAGCTTGGAATATCCGGAAGCCACTCCAAGCCCGGTCCTTCCGACCGGCAAAACAGGTGACGAAATTTCAGCACCTCAATCCGAGAATCTCTATACTCTCGATGAGATTATGGCTGAAAGATACTCACCTCGACCCGACAATTCCAGGCGAATCGACACCTAATAGCGGTGTCGATGAAACCTCAGTCGTCAGAGGCCAAGTGGAGATGATACAACTTAGCATACGATCGGTGGTTCGTCGGATCAGGCTGAGTCCACCAAGAAGACCTCAGGAAGTGCTCATCACCGACCACTCTCCGTCGTGGAAGCTTCTAGCAAAAGTATTGAAAAGCTCCCCATTAGTTACGATGGAAGTTCATCGGAAGATCGCTGCTGGAGGCACAAGGTCAATGCGATCGGAGATGCAAATCAAGATGCCTTGCACGGTCCTACACACTCTGCCTTGCCACCATGTGTTGATGGAGATGATATGGGCCGTCAAGCACCAACTTTTGGAGGCAACAGAGCTAATCGACGTCCATCGGTTAACTCACCTAGCACTGCCCCACCAAGAGTAGTTGGTAGGACAAAACAAATCCAGAGGTCAGGGGAAGGTTCAGATCTGCGTACACCTACGACCAGACCTTCGGTAACTGTACAAAACTTGCGACGTGTTCAAGATCTGTTGAATACTTCTGACCCTGCGTTAATCTCCAAGCTTTGTACAGCTCGTAGGCCAAGTATCAAAAATTCTTCAACAAACCATACAACGCACGGAAGCGTACCGGGAACAAAAGGTCTCAGGGAGTCAAACCATGACTTCATCCCAACGTTCCTCCCTTGGCAGGGGACAGCATGGTCATACTAGGGAACAATCGATACCAAGACCTCCTCGGTGATTCCGACCAAGGAGTCACGAGGGGAGAAGACAATTCCAGGTAGCCACTCCCCCACCACGTCGAGAAGAACCACCGCTTGGACCTGACGATCTCCGACATCGTCTAAATCAGGCAGGCGGTCGGAGCCATCATATCAATGTCTACGACCGGATCGGCATACTAGAGCTCCAACGTTCCAACCTCAGGAACCGGTTTCCGACCTATTACAATCCGGCACCTTTCCAGAGAAGGCGCCATGAATCGATCATGGGTTGTCGAGCCTTCTCTACAGGGCTCCAAGCTGTGCGTTGGCCTAACCGGTTCCGACCGGCCAACTTGGACAAGTTCAATGGGACTCAAAACCCATTGGAGTTTCTCCAAACATATACCACCGCCATCAGAGCTACTGGTGGCGATGAGAATGTGATGGCTAATTATCTACCCACCGTGCTCGAAGGGTCTGCCCGGTCGTGGTTATTAAACCAACCGGTCGGATCAATCTATACTTGGGAGCAACTCTGCGACCTTCTAATCGCCAACTTCCAAGGTACATACGACCGCCCTGGAAAGGAGGACGATCTCCACCGAATCCGGCAGGGCTCTGATGAGATGCTACGTCAATACATCAAGAGGATCAGTCAAGTTCGTAATTCCATACCGGAGGTCACAGAGTCATATGTTATCCAGGCTTTTAAAACAGGTCTGAGGAATCGACGATTTACGGAGGACATAGCAATGGACCCTCCACGAACAACCGTCGAACTTTTTGACATGGCCGACAAGTATGCCACCGCTAGCGAAGCGATCGAGTGGTGTGAAGCCGTTGATCGGAAAGACAAGATTCCCCAGCCCGGCCTGGACAAATCAGATAAAAAGAATAAGAAGTCTCTCAAGAAGAAAAAGAACCGCAGACCCGACGATAAAGAAGTCCTAGCGATTCTTGAAAAAATTCACGAAGGGTAAGAAGGATTACACCGGTCGAGGCAAATCAAAAGCTCCGACCGAAGCATTCCAGAAAAACAAAAAGTGGTGTCCACTTCACGTGACGGGGCATGATCTACGACTTTGTCGAGTCGGCAAAAAAAGCGGAGGATTATTATGCAGGTAGAGGACCATTTCCCGCAATACAGGAACCCGGAGAGACGAGTTCCAAAAAGGATAAGGATGGCGACGAAGAGATGGAGTACTAGGATCCCCAACACACAATCAACATGATCTTTGGCGGGTCTTCTTCATACAAGTCGAAGCGTCATCTGAAGGCCATGGAGCGGGAGGTCAACCTCATCGAATCTCCGACCATCATCAAACCATCAAAGTGGTCGGACACGGCAATCTCCTTCGGCAAAGAAGACTGCCCCATTGCCTCGACTCGACCAGGTAGGTTCCCTATTGTTGTTGAACCAACTATTAATAATTGTAGGGTTAATCGAGTCTTGATAGATGGAGGTAGCTCTTTGAATATATTATTTGCGGGGGCTTTAGAAGAAATGCAGGTTCCCAGGTCGAAGGTGAAACTAGTGAAATATGCCTTTCATGGCATAGTTTCTGGCTCCACCGCTAAACCGATAGGTCAAGTTTCCCTACCGGTTACGTTTGGAAAGCCTGATAACTTCCGAACAAAAAAGATTCCGTTCGATGTGGTAAACTTTGAATCCGCATACAACGAAATTCTTGGTCGACCGGCATTAGCCAAGTTCTTGATAGCCACGCATTATGGTTATCAAAGTTTGAAAATGCCAGAACCAAAGGGAGTCATCACGATTCGAGGAGATCAGAAAATGGCTTACGTGTGTAATCGAAAATCCTTTGAACTGGTCGATGAACTTCCGACCAGAGAGGCTAATCCATCTACCATACAGGTCAAGTACTCGAGGTCGAAGATGACACCCAAGCCCTCCGACCAGACAAAGGAAGTACCACCCGACAATGGCGCTTCTCCGGACAGCGCCAAGTCACCACCTGGGACAGGAAACGCTGACTCATCTACCCACAAGATTCTTGTCGGGGCAAGACTCGACCCCAAATAGGAAGAGTCGCTCGTCTCCTTCCTCCAAGCAAATCAGGACGTGTTTGCCTGGCAAGCGTCCGATATGCCTAGGATCATTATGTATGAGATAGAAGATAGAACCATCAAAGAATATAGTTTTTATGAATTAGTCTTTTGGTTTTCACAAATGAAACTTATTTTGAAGAAATTTCTCCAAACAAACCAAATTGAGCAAATGAAGAAATTAAGGCATCAAATTTCATGTATGAGTTATGAATACCATTATGGACCAATTCATGTGAATAATTTTGGCTCATATGGCAAAACTCACTTAAGTGCTAGAAAGTGATCACTTAGGTCAAACTAGTATTTTGGACGAGTTTCAAAATCAAATAACTTTTGATGAGTTGGTCTTTTGGAAATATTTTGAATACCAGAAATGTTTAGAATAGCCAACTCTAGAATTTTTTTTTTGGGACAACTGTCAAATTCCTTTTAGAATAGATTTTACACAAAAAAATCTAGTTTAGGTCAAAAACAAGATTCTAAGATCTAGAATTTTGGATAGAAACTCATTTTCATTTGGAATAGGTTTTTCTTGAACCAAAACCTTTGAAAAACATTTGAATAGCATTTGCATATATTTTGCAACTAGTTTTTCGAAGTTTATACTAATAATTTCAAAATTTTGACTTTTGGCTAAAAGGCCCATTTTTTAAAAATAATACTAGCACTTAATCGATTTGGGCACACTTAGGGATGTGATACACATGATTATGACTTAGCACTCCCCCTTAATGTGCCACTTCCACCTTGCTCAAAATTACAATAATAACAATTTAGCACAAGAGCAAGAACAACCCTTTTATAAGATTTTTCATGAATGCAACCTATACAAGGTAAAAGGGCTAGATACTTCAATGTAGATACTTGTTACCGAGATGGCATTGGCTTATGATATGAATTGATTATCCTTAAGCTTGGCTCCATTTTTTCACATGGTGGAATCCACCCCTTCATGTGAGCCAAAACTCCAATGCATCTCCAAGTACCTATTAATCATTTAAGCGTATTTTGGTACCCAAAACTTGGTTGGGTCCATGAATGTTAGTCACAATACTTTTGGGCACCCAAATGGCCCTTTTAACAATAGTCTCACATGAATTAATATTCCTAGCAAACACATTGTCATTCATATCCTTCCTAAGCAAATATTGGTCATTATAAACAATGGGCTTAGGAGTGATACCTTTAGAACATTCCTTACTAAAATGTCCCTTCTCCCGGCAATTGTAGCCAGTAGGGCTTTTGCTTCTGTGGATATCATGGGGATATGCCCATGATCTTAGGATGATGAAACAATTGGCAATGTGGCTATTGGTTTGAAGTTTCATGTGTTTTCGACAAAGTTTCAGATCTGTCAGGTCAGCGGCGGTCTGACCGGCTTTTGTGCTGAATGTTGATTTTAGTTATGGATTGATTTTGGGATAGGTCATATCCTTGTTGATAATGCATATGTGTTGCATGTTGCATGTTTTGGCTAACGTGGGTCAAGTTGTGAAGAACTTGTTCCGGATTCGTGTTGCTTGTCTATTCTTTGTCTGGTGGCTTAGAGGTCAATGACGGTCAACGGCGAGGAGGATCGGGACTAAGCTTGGAGAGCTGAGGTCCAGAACGATCAAGGATGCCGGGTGAGGTCAATGAATTCAAGCGTGGCGCAGAATGGACGAGGATGACCGAACGGGCGGTTGGTCTGTTGGTTGGATGAAGCGCGGAGTCGTTGCAAGTGCTCAGTGGTGCCGGTGGGATCCGGACGGGAGAGACTTGACGACATGGAGCCGTTGATCAACCTACACGTGGCGAAGCATGGTATTGCTTCATGATCTGTGGACTCGGTCTTTTGGAAAAGATCGAGAAGGGGTATTTTGGTAATTTTACCAAATACCATCTTGGTGACCTTTTGACTAAGCCGCGGCGTGGGTCGGCGCATGGTGAAGCGGTTTAGATCAATCGACGATGAAGATGGCGCTTTGAGATGCGTGCGTGTGTGTTCCGTTGATGTTGGGCCTTAACGGAAGCCCATTAGGTTTTTAGGGCTAGTGGCTGCCATATAAAAACAGTAGATGGGACGTTAGGGTTTTAGGGGCGCTTTTGGAGCCATTTGTGGCTGCGTCCTGTAGCTTGGCCGTTGAAAAAAAAGAATGAGGGGAGGCGGCCTCAGGCCCTGAAAAAATGAGTGGGTGGTGGCGCCTTGCCCTGAGAAAAACTAGTGCCCTGTTGAATCAGAAACCGAGCCCTATGTGAGTGATTTGATGTTGGAAGCAGTTGCATGTTATCTCGGTCTCTGATTTCCTTCGATTTGGGAGCTTTGCATTGTGGTTTGTTTTTTTTTATTATTGCTTCTGTCCTGCCCGCAAAACCCGTGCGTAGGGCAACGTCCTGTAGTCCAGATCTGGAGAGCTCCTGGCCGCTGGAGGGTTTGCGGCCTGCGTTGCTGTAAAATCAGGCGGAGACTGTTGAATCATATCTTGTTTCGCTGCTTTTCATTGGTGCGTCTGAACCGTTTTTGATTTTGATTGATGCGGTTGTTTACTGCTTTGCCCAGTTCCTTATCGGATTGGTTCAGTGTTTTGTTTATCGCTGTTTTGCCTTGTGCTGTGCCGAGTCCTTGTTTTAATTTGACGGCCGGCTTCTTCCGCAGAAAATCTGTGCTCCTGAAGAGACCTGGCGGCGCCTGCTGATTTTTGTCGGCGACATTCTGTGGCTGCCGTGAAATCAAGATCCTGTGGTGGCGCTGGTTGAAAATCAGGATCTGAGCGTCGGTGTGTAGTTGCTTTTTTCTCTATTCTCCCGTAGAAAAAGGGAGGCTTGGCGGCATCGCCCTGAAAAATTGCGTGGCTTTGAGGAAAATCGTGAGCTTCATGCGGCGGCGTGTTTCTCTGAAAAAACAGAGCCGTGGCGGGGGACCGCAAAGTTCTAAGTAATTTGTGTTGATCGGCATTATTTCTTTCTTTTGTTTTTTTTATTGCTAATGGCAGCCATGTTTGATGTGACTGAACTGCTTAAGTTTTATTGTTGGTCTGCTGAAATCAATTCGAGTGGTGGCTTGGTCATTTTATTGATTGTCATGTCAAGCTGTGTGTGACGGCCTGTAGAGTCCATGAAAAATCTGGTTCCTGGAGTGTCTAGAGTCCTAGGTGGCGGCCTGATGTATGATCTGTGGTTTGATAAAAACAAGAAAGTGCCTTGTCTTTCTATCGAGTTGATCAAAGTCTGGCGGTTACTGTTTTGATTTTTCTATTGCTTTGGCTGCCTCTTAATGTGCTTGAAGTTGTTGGTTTTAATTGGCTTCGGCTTGCTGTTTTAGCCTTGTTTGTGTTTGCGGCTTTGTCATGTTGATGTGCTTGATGCAGCTTTGAGTTGATTAGGCTTTTCTTTCGGGGTTTTGATCGGATTCAACACAGGTCTTCCGTTGTGCCTGTATACAGATCTTCATAGCTTTTATAGCTATTGGAGTGAAAGTGGTGTTGAGTTCGATCGAGGTGAGAAATAGAGAAAGCATCTATTCACCCCCCCCTCTAGTCGCCTTTCCGGTCCTACAATTGGTATCAGAGCCAAGTTTGCTCTTTTGTGATCTTTATTGATCTTTGAGCATGGCGACAGATATGAGGACTTGTGAGCGGTTCCTTGCATCTTGTCGTGGTTCTTTTACCAATGGTGTTGGCCGTAACAAGATATTTGAATGTATGATAAGTTTAATGGCGATGGAGGAGGATTTCTCCTGTGATATTTGTGGCGAATCCTTTTGTTTTGATTGTTCTAGTTTCAGGGATGAGTCACTTTTAGAGCCCGAGGAGAAGAAGCCCAGTGGCGTTTGTGCAGCAGCTTTTGAGGATGAACATGATGGAGAGGATTTTGATGATGAGCCTTTTGATGATAGTGATGACTCTTATGAGGACGATCCCCCACTTGAGCTAAGCAAGGTGAGCAAAGAAAAACTTGTAAAAGTCTTATATTCATATGATCTTAATCTGCTTGCTCTTAGGAAGAAAGTAAAATTGTTAGAAAAAGAGAAGGGTGATTTGTCTCATGAGCTCTCTGAATTGAAAACCTCCATGAATGCTTATGATTCATTGCTTGTAGACATGGAGAACTTGAATAACTCTTTTGCATGCCTAAAATCTGAAAATGAATTGTTGAAATTAAATGCTTCTATGCCATGTGATTCTTGTGTTGCCTTACATCATGAGCTTGATAATGCTAAGTTAAAAATAGGCAATTTTAGATCTATGGGTAGAAATGATTGTGATTCTTGTGTAGGCATGCTTGCTGAAATTGACTAATTCCATGCATCTTGAGCAATTAGAAAATGCTAGGGCTGAGAGTATTGAAATTGAAGCTAGGCCTTGTAGCATGTGCTTAGAACATGAAAAATTGCTTAAGGATGGTTTAGTCTCTTGCGAGAATTGTGCTTGTTTAGAAACTGAAATTGATGCTTTGAACTGCAAGCTTAATTCAAATGCATCATTAATTTCTTACACATCTTGCATTTCATTGAAGAGCGAGGTTAAGTCTTTCTTGCGATGATATGGCGCCAAGTCATGTGACTCTTGTATTTGCCTTCACTCCGAGATTGATGTTTTTAAGATTTCTCTTGCATCTTTACATTGGAGTTGGAGTCTTTTGTGCTAAACGTGAGTCACTTGATGTTGGTTTTTGTGGCATCGCTTTGGATAGCTCTTCTTTGGTGAGTTCGACTCTTTCGGACTCTTCTTGTGTCGTCAACGGTTTCAAAAGACAAATGTGTTTCTTTCTCAAATGGTACTAAATCTTCAAAAAGGAAGTACCATTGCACATTTTGTAAGAAGAATGGACACACTCTTAGGTTTTGCTTTCGCCGTTTGAAACATGAGTGTCGAGTGCGTCGTCGTACCTCTAGGAACACACATAGCCTTTCTCATGGCATGTGTGGGTCTAGTGTTGATACGAGGACGAGTCATGATGCTAGTTCTTCCAGGACTTCTTCTTTGAGCCATAATGGTGCTTCGTCCTCTCGGACCGTGTCTACTAGTAGACCTTTACACCATTGCTCATTTTGTGGGAAGAATGGACATCATGTGGATTTCTGCTTCTGGCGTGCAAAACAAATGCGTCGAGTTCATGCTTCTAAGTCTCCTAGTGGGCATAGTCTTTCTCATGACATGCACACTAAAGAGCCAAGCACGAAGACTCGCTTTGTTGATGGCTTCTTTGACACCTTTTCTAGTGGTGTCGGATAGCATCGTGGACTTGGCTTCCATGATCTTGGTTTTGGTCCACGAGCTTTCCCAAGGCAGGATTTCCGCCGTTGTCCAAGAGGTGGACCTCGTTTTGTTCATCGAGGTACTCACCCACTGCGTGGTTGTGTGAGTTCATTTGATGCTTCTGTTGGTTCTCATCATAGTGCTTTCAAGCAAGGTCATTGCCGCTTTTCTAGAGATGGACCTCGTTTTCCTCATCGAGCTGTCCACTCGCAGCGTGCCTCCAAGGATGAGATTGGATCTTCTTGCATGGACCATCATTTGCATCATGCTAACTCACATAATGGTTCGACTGCCTCTGGTGGTGGTGTGTCCAAGGTTTGGGTTCCCAAGCATTTGCTCTCTAACCCTTCGGGACCCAAGACTCGGACACCTTGCCTTTCTCATGTGTAGGTACCAAGAACGCAGGTTGGAGAACATGGACTTAAAGATTCTGATCTTTTGCTTCATCACATGATCAGGATACTTGATGGTTCTCCACCTCATGATGGCCTCCAAGAGGCATGTGCTTTAATGATTAGCATCTACACCTGTTTTGTGAGCAATCATATACCTTCATGCATTTACCTTCCTGATTACTCATACTTGGTATGTTGTGCTTATCTTTGTGCTCACTTGTACCTTTTTAGCATGTGTTACTTCTTTGATATCCTTTGTCATGCCTTTACCTTGCTTATGTATCCATGTATTATATTATTGTTCAGGGTAGATAGGAGGCTCTGTTCTAGCATGTGTCTTTTCTAGGCACTCTTCTTATCCCATGATTTGCTAGGATGCATTCTTCTCACAGCCTAGGTCGAGCTTGTCTCCCAATCACTAGTCTTAGCAGGTTTTGAGTTGCCTGTAAGCTTTTTAGTGTTGGTGTTTCGCTCCCTAGCTTTTCGAGTTGATTTCCCTAGAGATCATGTGGTGTTTGAAGTCTTTGTGCTAGTTTTTGTGGAGTCCAAGGCAAATTGGCAGATCTCCCCTCAAAGCTTTTTGACCCAACAAGGTTTGCCACCTTGAGATCTTGAGTTAGGGATAATTTATCCCTATGGGTTGGTTTGAGGGGAGTTGGTTCTTTTGAACTTTCTTAGTTCTTTTCGAACCTTTTACATTCATCTGAACTTTCCTTGTTCATTTGAACTTTTGTGGATCTTTTCTGATACCTTCTTCAAGTGGTATCTTCTTTGGATCTTTTTGATCCTTGTGATCTTTTTAGGCTTTTAAGTCTTTTGTACATCTCATTGTATCATATTGCATACATATAAAAATCACAAAAAGATGCATTGTAATATAAGCTTTACCGCTTCTTTCTTTTAATTGTTGAAGCTTTGCTTATTACCTTATTGAGCTTTAGTATTTCAATTCTTGCTCAAGATTGTGTCTAGTTCTTTGACTTGCTAGAATTATCATGCTTTCACATGTGCAGCAATGTCTTTGCTATATGAGCTAGAACTTTTAATATAACTTGAACTGAAAATTGCAATTTGTGGATCTTTTAGCTAGTTGCACAATTAGTGATCCTTTTGTGACATTGGCCCTGTCATAATTGCTTTGTTAGCTCTGGAATCTAGTATTGAACATCTTTGAGCTTTCAGTTCATTAAAGAATCTAAAATAGCCCTTGTGCAAAATGAAAAATGATCTCTTTTGTGCGAAAAAACTGATCTCACCAATTCTTTCTCATGAAATGGATTGCCATTGTACTAGGCATGAACTCAGCGGGAGTTTTGGATGACCTAGACCACTCTTTTAAGCTTTTGTTGCTTGGGTTGGTCGTAGTGAGGCTTGAGATCTAGCACATGGTTAAAAATACAAATTGTCAAAATTGGTTGAAGCTTAGGAAGAGATTGTGGATGGCTCCTAGTCCAGGATCTTCTTTACTAAGATAGACCTTTTAATCAACTTGAATATTCATTGCAAATGAGGAACATTTGAAATTTGGGCTTTTGGCAAAAAGTGAGCTAAATGATTCATTTCATGACTTTTGTCTCCTAGATGGTCTTTGCTAGCTTCTGGATCTCACAATGACATTCTGACATGGGTATTATCACTTTAGGATACCTGTTGTTGAACTTGCTAATTTTGATGCATTGCTTAATTTAATCCAACAACATGTGATATATTGAGCTCATTAGCCTAGCTTTGCTATATATGTCTTAACATGATCTTGCTAGCTTTGTCAGGCTTGTTGTATCTTGAGTAACGGTAGAAATGCTAGCCTGTTCAATTCAGTAATCTCCAAAGCTTCTTTTACCTAAAAATTGAAAAATCAAAACAAAAATGAAGCCACCCCATTGCATTTCATGCATGCTCTTTCTTTTGCTTCTTCCTTGCTTGTGCATTTGTCATCTCTGGATGAGAGGAAGGGATGATTCCTTGATGAATCCATTGTCAAAGGAGGAGAAGATATAGCGAAAATGTAATGTTAATAAAGAGCTTTTTAGTTATGGGGGAGAAGATTTGTAAGTGGGAGAAATGGAGTAATTGAAAATTCATATTATCTCGGAGTAATTGAAAATTCATTTTATCTCTTTTAAAATGATGATCATAGTGAGGGGGAGCATTCATATTGCATTCTTTTGGTCTTATTGCCTTTTCTGAACTTGTATTGCAAATCTTGAAGCCTCACAATGATCTAAGATCAAATAGAACAATTGTTCTTTCATATGGATTGTTCTTTCATATGGACTGTTCTTTCATACGGACCTGAAGTGAGATTTTTGTCGATTCTCTGGAATTTAAAGTTTTTGTGCTTTCTTTTGCCTTATCTCACTTGTTTATGCTATTCTGGAGCCAGCTTGGTCCTTTCCTTTGCTTTTTATTGCATTTGGACCAAGTTGTGCCTTTGTGCGAAAACAGCGAGTACTTTTCTTTTCAAACCACAAACTTACATTTTCTGAGAGATTGCCAATGTGTTCATCAAGGGGGAGATTGTAGATATCATGGGGATATGCCCATGATCTTAGGATGATGAAACAATTGGCAATGTGGCTTTTGGTTTGAAGTTTCATGTGTTTTCGACAAAGTTTCAAATCTGTCAGGTCAGCATCGGTCTAACCGGCTTTTGTGCTGAATGTTGATTTTAGTTATGGATTGATTTTGGGATAGGTCATATCCTTGTTGATAATGCATATGTGTTGCATATTGCATGTTTTGGCTAACGTGGGTCAAGTTGTGAAGAACTTGTTCCGGATTCATGTTGCTTGTCTATTCTTTGTGCGGTGGCTTGGAGGTCAATGACGGTCAGCGGCGAGGAGGATCGGGACTAAGCTTGGAGAGTGAGGTCGAACGATCAAGGATGCGGGTGAGGTCAATGAATTCAAGCGTGGCGCGAATGGGCGAGGATGACCGAACAGGCGGTTGGTGCGGCGATCGGTTGGATGAAGCGGCGGGGAGTCGTTGCAAGTGCTCGATGGTGCGGTGGGATCCGGACGGAGAGACTTGGCGACATGGAGCCGTTGATCAACCTACGTGGCGAAGCATGGTATTGCTTCATGATCTGTGGACTCGGTCTTTTGGAAAAGATCGAGAAGGGTATTTTGGTAATTTTACCAAATACCATCTTAGTGACCTTTGACTAAGCATGGCGTGGTCGGCGCATGGTGAAGCGGTTTAGATCAATCGACGATGAAGACGGCGCTTTGAGATGCGTGCGTGTGTGTTCCATTGATGTTGGACCTTAACTGAAGCCCATTAGGTTTTTAGAGCTAGTGGCTGCCATATAAAAATAGTAGATGGGACGTTAGGGTTTTAGGGGCGCTTTTGGAGCCATTTGTGGCTGCGTCCTGTAGCTTGGCCGCTGAAAAAAAAGAATGAGGGGAGGCGGCCTCAGGCCCTGAAAAAATGAGTGGGTGGTGGCGCCTTGCCCTGAGAAAAACTAGTGCCCTGTTGAATCAGAAACTGAGCCCTGTGTGAGTGATTTGATGTTGGAAGCAGTTGCATGTTATCTCGGTCTCTGATTTCCTTCGATTTGGGAGCTTTGCATTGTGGGTTGTTTTTTTTATTATTGCTTCTGTCCTGCCCGCAAAACCCGTGCGTAGGGCAACGTCCTGTAGTCCAGATCTGGAGAGCTCCTGGCCGCTGGAGGGTTTGCGGCCTGCGTTGCTGTAAAATCAGGCGGAGACTGTTGAATCATATCTTGTTTCGCTGCTTTTCATTGGTGCGTCTGAACCATTTTTGATTTTGATTGATGCGGTTGTTTACTGCTTTGCCCAGTTCCTTGTCGGATTGGTTCAGTGTTTTGTTTATCGCTGTTTTGCCTTGTGCTGTGCCGAGTCCTTGTTTTAATTTGACTGGCTTCTTCATGGAAAATCTGTGCTCTGAAGAGACTGGCGGCGCTTTTTGATTTTATCGTGACGATGCGTAGGTCGTAGTGAAATCAAGATCCTGTGGTGGCGCTGGTTGAAAATCAGGATCTGAGCGTCGGTGTGTAGTTGCTTTTTTCTCTGTTCTCCCATAGAAAAAGGGAGGCTTGGCGGCGGCCACTGGCCCCTGAAAAATTGCGTGGCCTGAGGGAAAATCAGCAGAGCTTCTGTGCAGCAGCGTGTTTCTCTGAAAAAAAACAGGAGCCGTGGCGGGGACTGCAAAGTTCTAGGCGGCTGTGTTGATCGGCATTATTTCTTTCTTTTGTTTTTTTTATTGCTAATGGCAGCCATGTTTGATGTGACTGAACTGCTTAAGTTTTATTGTTGGTCTGCTGAAATCAATTCGAGTGGTGGCTTGGTCATTTTATTGATTGTCATGTCAGCTGTGTGTGACGGCCTGTAGAGTCCATGAAAAATTTGGTTCCTGGAGTGTCTAGAGTCCTAGGTGGCGGCCTGATGTATGATCTGTGGTTTGATAAAAACAAGAAAGTGCCTTGTCTTTCTATCGAGTTGATCAAAGTCTGGCGGTTACTGTTTTGATTTTTCTATTGCTTTGGCTGCCTCTTAATGTGTTTGAAGTTGTTGGTTTTAATTGGCTTCGGCTTGCTGTTTTAGCCTTGTTTGTGTTTGCGGCTTTGTCATGTTGATGTGCTTGATGCAGCTTTGAGTTGATTAGGCTTTTCCTTCGGGGTTTTGATCGGATTCAACATAGGTCTTCCGCTGTGCCTGTATACAGATCTTCATAGCTTTTATAGCTATTGGAGTGAAAGTGGTGTTGAGTTCGATCGAGGTGAAAAATAGAGAAAGTGTCTATTCACCCCCCCCCCCTCTAGTCGCCTTTCCGGTCCTACAGCTTCCCCTTGATGTCTTCTTATCTTGCTCATTGCCGATTTGCCTCTTCTTTGAATATCTTGACTTGACGTCCATATGATTTGGGCACACCGAGGAAATGTGACCATCCTTCTTGCATCCAAAGCACTTGACATTTTTGGATTGTCTTCCATTTTGCTTTGGGATGCTCTTCACCTTCTTTTTGGTGATGAAACCAAGTCCTGTCTTTTCATTCAACTTGTTTGGGCATACAGAGGCGAGGTGACCCTTTTGATGGCAATCAAAGCACTTGACATTCTCCGTGTGTCTTGCATTGTGCCTTGTCTTGCTATTTTCTTTCTTCTTCATGGGAGTGAAGCCAATTCCTCTCTTGTCATTCAATCTTTGTTGCTTACTCAATATTGTCAAGAGAGGCTTTCCCTTTGTAGCTTCTTTCCAAGTCAATTGTCAATTTCTTGACTTGGGCCTTGAGCTCATTATTTTCCTCTACAAGGTTAGTCTCAACAAGCATAGAGGAAATAGAAGCATCCATATTTGAGCAACAAGGCATATCAATCAAATCATCACAAGAAGTGGATATATTGATTTTAGATGAAATGCAAGGGTTAGGAGCTATGCATGGCATATCATCAATTAAATCACAAGTAATACCTATATCCACTTTAGACCTTTTAAGCTCATTTAGGAGAAGACTTTCATGTTCATTCTTTAGAACATCATAATTATTTTGAAGTAGATCATAATCTTTCTTCAAAGCTTTAAATTTAGAAATCTCAATTCCTATAAAATCATTTAGCTCTTCTAGCATATCTAACAACTCATCATATGAAGGTTCATTATCATCATCATCATTATATACCTTCTTTTTACCTTTTGCCATAAAGCAATGAGGCGATGTTGATGGAGTTGATATGTCATCTTTATCGGAGTTTGAAGTTGAGCATTCTTCTCCCAATATCCATTCTTGTATGCACTCATCATTAGTGGAGGTGCTTGTGGATTCATCATCGTCGGAGTTGGAGATTGAGCATTCTTCTCCCGACGACCTCTCTTCTATGCAATCATCCTTGGTTGAGGTGGATGTTTCATAATAGGCTTGAAGTTATGTCCACATCTCATGAACGTTCTTGAGATCGCATACGGCATCGAACACATCTACGCTCAAAGTACTAAATAAAGCATTAATTGCTTGAGTGTCGAGATATAAGTATTTCTCTTCCTCAATTGTTGGAGCAAGATGATCCAATGGAGGAGAAAAGCCTACATCTACAATCCGCCATATATTTAGGCCCATGGCCTTAAAATAACATGTCATGCGGATTTTCCAATGTGTATAATTTTTGCCATTGAATTGAGGTGCTTCACCTAGGTGCACTATTTCACTAGTCGCCATCCTTTACTCTCTAGACGATTAAGTCTAATAAATGAGAGACCAAACTCTGATACCACTTGTAAGATCGAGGAGGCCGACTAGAGGGGGGGTGAATAGGCGGTTTTAAAAATTCTTTGGCTAAAACCTTTTCTAATGCGAAAGCTAATAACAAAACGGTTTTGCCTAATTAGAACCTAAATCAACTAGGTTCAACTAAGTGCACCAACAATACAAGTCTATTGATAAAGATAGTAATTAAGCATAGACTTGTAAGCTATTCAATTCTAGCAATGATAATAACACAAGGTAATGAATAACTATTGCAATCATACACAATATGAATGTAAATGCAATAGTAAGGCAAAAGAGATCACACCACAAAGACATATCGATGTTTTACCGTGGTGTTCGGAGACTTGCCGGTCTCCCCTAATCCACGTTGAGGCAAGCCCAAACCAATTGGACTGGCTCCACAAATTAAGCCAACGCCTCCGAGGTAAGTCCAAAACAATTAGACCGGTTCCAAACCGAACCAAAACCTCGCTCCACTAAGGTTGCTCTTTCCTCCACTCCGGAGATGACGAGCACCACACCACTCACAAACCTCTCGGGTCTTCTCACAAGCTTCTTTGAGAAGATCACCGACGCGTGACGCCTCCACGCCGTCTAGGTGTCGGCAAACACCAAGAGTAACAAGTCTCCAACTTTCACTTGAACCAATCAAATGTCAAAACTCAAGTGGATACTCAATCCACTACCAAAGGCAACACATGCACATAGGGTTTGCTCTCTAAGCTCACTAAGTGCAACACATGCACATATGAGAGGAGAGAACTTGCTCTTAGCTTAAAGGAATAGAATGGGACTTCAGCCTACTCCCCAAGGCCGGCCAAGGTGGGTATTTATAGCCCACACACACAAACTAGCCGTTGGGAGACGAATTGCTGAAAAATCAGCTCGAGCGGTAGTACCGCCAACTAATGGCCGGTACTACCGCACCACCTCTAACACACAGCAACGGCTACAAAACTAGCCGTTGAGAAGGTGGAGCAGTACTTCCGCTGTTCAACATATGGTACAACCGCTGAGGTCGGTCGTACCGCTCAAGGAGCGCGGTACTACCGACTGCAGGGTTTCCAACTCAAGCCGGAAAACAACTTCTCTGGAATTTTCGTACCACCAACAAATGATTGGTACATCCGAGTTGCGATCGTACCGCTCACACAGAGCCGGTACTACCACACTTCCAAGAGAGCCAAAGCACACGAAATGCAACGGTTCTGGAAAAAGCATACCGCCACACAAAGAACGGTACAACCGTCCTACGGTAGTTCCACCAAGGAACCCGCGGTACTACCGCTCCACGAGTTTGACCAAGACACACAGTTTCAATCGTACACAACCTGTGGACGACTCAGATCAATTGGGCCGTTCGGACCACCGTTTAAACCCTTCGATCAAGGGTACATTTGGATGGTCCGATCGGCATACGGTAGTTCCGCTCAAGAGCCCGATACTACCGCATCGCGGTCGTACCGCTCAGTACACGTCGGTGCTACCGCACCTTAAGATCAACGCATGCTCAACAGGGTTGTTGTAGTTCCGCCAAGGAACCATCGGTCATACCGCACAGCGGTAGTTCCGCACAACACATGTCGGTACTACAGTTTTCCAGAGAAAACACAGATTGCATTCGCTTCAACTCAATTTGCAAAACACATTTGCCAAATTGATGCGCAATGCAAACAAGGGTTCAAGTGGGATTCTCAACAAGTTGCAAAACACATTTGCCAACTTTTAGAATCACACCACAAGAAACAAGGTACATGGACTTAAACCATTTGCAAAACACATTTGCAAACTTAAGTCACATGCTACAAGGATTATTCATGAGCCACAACTATTTGCAAAACACATTCGTAAATATTGGCAACATGTTAAGGTGAGCTAGAGCAAACATAATGAGCTATCAACACATGACAAACTCAAGCTACTAGTCAAGACCCATCTTAATAGTACGACAACCTATACTAGCAATCCGGTCTCCCAACCAAACACCGAGACCGGTAAAAGACTAGGAACACATCCTTAGCCCTAGCTAGTCATACCTTTGCCTTAAGCAACGACTTAAATGCTCATCAACACATGATGAGCTCTTCACTTGACCTCTATCAACACATGATGGATCTTCACTTCGGGATCTTGACTTGTTGCTCATCAACACATGATGACATCCACCATCCCGAGTCTTGATATGCATCAATACATGATGCACTCTTCACTTGACTTCCATCAACACATGATGGGGCTTCACTTGATGATCAACACATAATCATTTCTTCTCCTTGAACTTGACATGCATCAACACATGATGCATCCTTTGCTTCAAGCTCTTGATCTTCAATATCATTAACACATGATGATCTTCTCTTGACTTGATGATCAACTCACGATCATATCCTCTTCTTGAACATCATCGACACACGATGATTTTCTTTTCTTCAAGAATCTTGACTTGATGATCAACTCATGATCATCTCCTTTTCTTGAACATCATCGACACACGATGATTTCCTTCACTTGACTTCCATCAACACATGATGGAACTCCTCTTGACTTGATGACAATCCACACATGATGTCATCCCAAGTCTTCATTATCACGGAACCTAACCTGCTTATCCAACTTATGAAAAATGTTAGTTCCACAATATGGTTAACATTAATTACCACACCATATCATTAACTCATCATGGTGGAACAAGATACCACAATCTTTCCTTCTTTGGTAATTGATGATAACCACTTTAATATCAAATAAATGAATGGATTGATATGAGTATATAAACACTACACAAGTTTTATATACTCAACATGAGTGTATACAAACTACACAAGTCGTATATACCCAAGGATATATGAGTACACAAGTCTCATATACACACATGAATATATTAACTACACAAGTTATATATATATTCAAGGATATGTAAGTACACATAAACTACACAAGTTATGTTATACTCACATATAAGTATATTTAGACTACACAAGTCTCATATTCTCACATGAATATATTAACTACACAACTTAAATATATTCAAGGATATATGAACTACTGAAGTCTCATATACTCATATGAATATATTAACTACGTGAGTTAAATATATTCAAAGAATACGTTCAAAGTAAAGATCTCAAATATAAGTGGACAAAGGAATATGGATCAATACTATTGAAACCACAAAACATAAAATGAACTCCCCCTAAATGTGTGCATACACGAATGTATAATAAGAACATGTGCACATATTCAAGTTAACCTTTTGGTGGAATTCAACCTATATTTTGGATCCGAGGAAAGCAACAATATATAAGAACTATGAAGTCGAATGCATACTTCTTTTGTTCTTTATATACAAACGAGACTAATCATGAGATAAGGAAAATAGAAGAGTTAGTCTCACAAATAGATTTATCATTATGAATGCATACCTGTTTGGATTTTTCCTTTTGTTTATCCAATGAATTGGATTTGTCATTAATCACTTGCATGCCTTCATGGTTTTCACCTTTATATCAAAATAAGACTGTTTGGATTTTTCCTTTTGTTTATCCAATGAATTGGATTTGTCATTAATCACTTGCATGCCTTCATGGTTTTCACCTTTATATCCAAATAAGACTACATAATATGATTATCAATAAAAGTGTTAGTCTTACAATTAGATTTATCATTAATCACCAAAACTCCATTAACACATAATGGTAGGTCTAGATCCTTCAATGGACAAACCCTGAACCCACCTAAGGACTTGAGTACGAACACCATGATGAGTGGACAATGTACTATGACTATTCCTTGATGCTAAAAGGTTCGGGAGCTGGAGTTGTCTTGATATCCCCTACTGGCGAACACATCAAGTATGCCATCCAGTTAAATTTTCCTGCCACGAACAACGTGGCAGAGTATGAAGGTTTACTGGTAGGACTCCAAGCAGCTCGTTCGCTTGGGATTTGCAGATTACTAGTGAAAGGCAATTCTCAACTAGTAGCGAATCAAGTAGGGAAAGAGTATCAGTGCTCAAGTACCAAGATATCATATTATCTAGCGGAAGTACGAAAACTCGAAAAAGCATTTCTTCGGTTTCCAGACCCAACATATTCCTAGAAAGGAAAACTTTCTGGTAGACCAGTTGGCACGGATGGCCTCCACAAGGACAACCATCCCGCCTGGAGTTTTTCTTGAGCAACTCGAGTCGCCCTTGGTGGTCAAGCCTTCCGAGATCATGCATGATTCCTTACAGGTCGTGCAAACCGATCATGGGAACATGGATGCTCCATAGGTCGTTGACGGTTGGCATTGTCACGATCAAGGTAGAGACTAGACGACATTGATCTACAATTATCTTCAGCATGACATAATTCCAGAAGATGATGTAGAGGCTGATCGTCTCGCACGAAAAGTCAAATCATACACTCTGATCAAACGTGCCTTGTATAATCGAGGATCTCACGGAGTGTTGATGAGATGCATATCTCAAACGGATGGCATTAAGTTGCTAACCGAAATCCATGAAGGAGTCTGTGGAGCACATCATTCCTACAGAACACTGATCGGTAAAGCCTTTAGGCAATGATACTACTGGCCAACTGCCCTTCATGATGCAAAAGTGCTCGTGACCAAGTGTGTACAATGTCAGTTTCATAGCTGACAAGTACATCAGCCGGCACAAGCCTTACAAACAATTCCTCTTTCTTGGCCTTTTGCAACCAGGGAACTGGACATCCTGGGACCTTTTCCAAAAGCACCTGGGAGCTTCAAATTCCTATTTGTCATGATTGACACGTTTACAAAATGGATCGAGGCCAAGCCTGTTGTTATAACAACAACTGAGGCCGCTAAGAGATTTCTCACAAAAAAATGGTCACACGATTTGGTGTACCCAGTCGTATAATCACAGAATTCCAAGAATTCTACTACGAACTTGGTATCAAAGTTCATTTTGCTTCTGTTGCTCATCCGCAGAGCAAAGGGGCAGTTGAGCGGGCTAATGGTATCATTATGCAGGGGATCAAACGTTGAGTATTCGACCAGTTAATCAAACGGTCAGGAGCTTGGATTCAAGAACTCCCATCTGTATTATGGGCCGTTCAAACCTTGACCAGTCGTGCGACTGGTGAAACACCATTCTTTCTAGTTTATGGTGGTGAAGCCATGCTTCCTCCAGAACTAAAAATTAGCTCAGCTCGAACTGATTGTTTCAACGAAAACGATCAGAATGAACGACGACTCGACGATGTCAATTTCCTTAAAGAAAGACGAAACCAAGCCCTAGTACGATCAGCAGTATATCAACAAGCCATGCGCAGGTACCATAGTTTTAAGGTGCAACCTCGCAACCTTGCTGTAGGTGATCTGGTTCTCAGAAAAATTCAGAATCAGGCAAATCACAACAAACTTTCTCCCAAGTGGGAATGTCCTTACACTGTGGTCGAAGTCACCCGACCAAGTTCTGTTAGACTAGCCATGTCGGACGGGCAAGTTTTGTCAAATTCTTGGAACATCGATCAATTGCGTAAGTTCTATGTCTAATTATTTTGTACATTATTTTAATTCTTTATTAGTACATTCATTCATTTCTTTCTCTATGAGTGATATGGTTTATATATCAATACCTATATTCTGGTCATCTATTATTGTTATTTAAAATGGTCGGAGAAGATAATTTTTCTCTCCGATATCCTTTCAACAGGATCTCTGTTACTCTTTGGCAACGACATCCGTGTCATATGCTGCATAGGTCCTAGCCATAATCATTCCATGAATGATTCTATGCGCGACCATACGAGTAAACAAAGCAAAATACAAATAACTTCAGATAGTTACCTATACTATTTAAGATTATGAAGACTATATTTCTTCATTTCAAAAATCTGTTCTACTACAGTGCAGCTCTTGGTCGGGACACAGAAAGCCTCCTAGTCGAAGTCTCTCATTTTCCGCACGTGGTTCTGCCCATTGGAAGGAGCTTCCTAGCGATGGTTCTTTTCTTACGATCCTTGCTGCCAGTCGGACTTGAGCCTGAACACGTTTTGTGAAATGTTTTTCTATATCTTCTATTCTTAATAGTATTTTTCGACCAGTTTTAGGTCGTATATATAAATACGATCACTTATCGTTAGTTGCATACATTATTGCATTTCTTCTTATGTCAACACAACATATATTTTTTCCGACCATCTACAGCTTTTGTTTGGTATTTCGATTATGACAAGTAAGGATCTATAACTAGTCGAAATCATACACTTGTTCCGACCAAATTGATTTCCTAGTATTGCTACGATCAGTTTTGTCTTAACATCATTACATACCTTCAAAACAATGGTTTCGACTTTCATTCTCTTTCTTGGCTACCTGCTTGTATAGTAAAGTTCTTCTACTATAAAACAGTCGGGGGCTAGGGAGTATATGAGAATTTTTTAAAAAAAAGTCAAACAGGATAAACAAAAGAATTGTTGATGACATAAAAGGTAAGTTTTTATACATTTTCAATATTCTTACATTGCAGGGGCCTACTCTTGAAATGTCTCCAGACTAATTACTGCTTGATGGAGATCCGACCTCCATCTCCTCTACAACTTTGTCTCCAAGTGGCCTAAGTTCTTCCATAAACTTGGTTGCCTCATCAGGTGGGCAGTTGAAGTTATCTTCAATAGCTTGGAGATCAATGGAGGGGTTGAAAGCCTTCAGTTTTGCCAGTGCAAAACTAACTCCACTAGCAACGCCTGCTTTCATGGTCTGGGCATAGTTTTCTCGGGTAGTCTTGAGTAGACCTCTGAGATCCTCTAGAAGTTGGCTCAAGTAGTTCATTTTCTCTATCGGATCTCTTAAGGTAGGTGGACTCGATCCTGATCCCATATCAAAGATTCATGAATCTTTTCATCAATGCTTTGCTCAAGAGTCGTCTCCTTATCCTGCTCAAATTTCAGAGTTTTCTCTGTTCTATCCAATGCTTGCATTTGCTCTACAAGAGTAAAATGAGTAATAAGCACAACATGATTAGGGGAGGATAATAAGTCAAGTTTACAACCTATTACCTTCAATTTTCTTGTTAAGTGCTTCATTACTGGTCGTCACCTCGGTGATCGACCGGTCCTTAGCTTTAATTTCTTCTTAAAGCAGAGCTATTCTGGCTTTATCAACTACGATTTCTTCTTTTATTTTCTCCAAATCTATCTAATACGATAAGGGAGAATAATTAGAGAAGGACAAATTATTGAAGAGAGAAAAAGGTTAAGTGAAAAGTTCTTACTTTCCAATTCGGAGTGTTTTTGCTCCAAGTCTTTAATCCGCTGGGTCAGTCCTCCGACCACAGCAAAGTTCTCGACCAGATGCTACACAAATAGCATTTCCTCTTTAAGTTCCCTGTAAAATTTTAAGATAGACTATGAAAATGGTCGTAGATACTTACCCGGATTGCCAAGTCATTATAACCGGCAAATATCAAATCAGGACCAATCTTGATTTGATGATCCGATATTTTTCCCCATGCCTCATCAAGCTCCTTATCCTCGATGAATCGGGGACGAAAAGGGAACTTGTTAGGTTGAGAGGGATTACCAACAGTGGTCGGAACCTGTTGAGGGCCTTTAGGGGCATCTACCTCCGTAGAAGGAGTTAGAATCACCAATGGATCCAGCTCAACCATTGGCCTTGACGCCTACTCGGGGGCTACTTCTACCACTTTATCCTCAGGAACTCTGTCTTGGAAAGTTTTTTGGTCGGGGACCTCCACGGGTGCCTGGTCCTCAGGAATATTCTGGTCAGAAATGACCAGAACGCCAGAAGACCTATGCAAAATAAAGACAGGAAGTTCAAAACATCAAATCATCAAGAAACTATTAAAGGTATGCACTTATACCACCACTTTCATTTGTACGTACCTAGTTAATTTCCAGGATTTGACTATGAAACGCGGAAGAGTAAACTCTGTACCGCCAGCCTTCCTTTTCTCCTCCTCCAATTTCGCCGGCTCTGAACCGACAAGGTTGGTTAAACCCCTCACATCCTCCAACAAGATGTCGGAAGCAATGTCCTCGATCAGTTCATCAAGGATCGCATTCCTGATCATCGGGTTGGAGGGAGTGGTTTCATCAACCTCCAGATCAGTTGTTTCAGTAACAACTGTAAGGTCATGAACGACCGGTTTGGAGTCTCTGACTTCGCGATTCGCTCATGAACCTTGACCTTCTTTACCTAAATCAAAAAAACGAGTTTGGTTAGGTGATGAAATTCTTTATCTAAAAGTATATATTATTATTTTAAAAATGTTTTATTGCCTCAGGAGATTCATCTTCTTCCAGTGCATCTGGGCACGAGTCGGTTGGAACCATGGTGGGATGTTGATCCTCGCCGGATTGTGTGACTCGCAACCCGACGGACTACAAAAATAGAGAAAGATCAATAAACTGATCGGAGAATATGTATACATGATAAAAAAAGATTTGATTATCTACCTTAAGCCTTGACAGTCTCTCTTCAACAGAAACTATTGCCAAGATCTTGGGGAATGCAGCCTTTTCACCAGGCTCCCCAGCGCAGATCAACCTGATCTACTCTCTGATTTCCTCAGGAGAAAGGGCTTTTTAAAAAAAGGAGAGAGAAGGAAACAAGGACAGATTTTAAGTTATTACGATAATCAAATAACAAAACATACTGGTCGGAGCTTTTCTCAAAGACTTACCACCTCCTGAGATAGCTTCATCACGACCAATGGACCAAAGCAGGGAATGAGTCCGGAGTTTCAGAGGGCTAATCTGACGTTTGGTGAAATCTCTCACCACATGCCAGGAGGTCAAACCCTTGATCCTCAGGTCATAGATGGCATCCACCCATCTTTCGATCACCCCTGTCTTCTCCACGGTCTTCCTCCACTTGGGATTTTCATTTACTCTAATCTCGGCGAAGTAGAGGCCATCATCTCTTGTAACCGTCATGTAGAACTAGTTCTTCTTCCATGACGACCACGAGGATTTCGAGTACATATGGATGTACTCATCGGCCTTCCTGTCATGAAGATGCAATGTGCATTCCTCGGGAGTCGCCGTGGATCTTCCCATCACCATTCGGTAAAAATACCTGAAGAGCCTTAAATTTGGTGGCACACCCAGGTACGCCTCACACAGATAGGTGAAAATACTGATGTTAGCGATGGAGTTCGGAGCCAAATTCACCAACTCCACCCCGTAATACTCAAGAACGCGGAGAAGGAATTTGTGTACCGGCAACCTCAGTCCACATCGATGTAGGCGAGAAAAACGGGGATTTCCCCATCTTCATGACTCGGAAAATGCTCTCCGATCGCCGACCTCCGCTTAATCATATTCTTGTCTAAGAGCATCCCAATCCTCTCCAGCGCCTCGAGCTTTTTCTTGCTTAATTCCAAAGGCAACCACTTTGTGATTTGCTCCGACATGATGAAAATCCTCAAGGGATGAGTAGTGGTCGTAGGAGGCTTTGTGGACGGAAGAACAAGAAAGAGGTCTAAAGGATTTTTTTTGGCAAGAAGCTGAAGGGGGGTCAAAAGGAGATCTGAAAGCGTAAAAATTCTAAAAGCCTAGCGATGGGGATTTTATAGCTTCAGATCTTCAATTACGATCAGGAGTTACCTAATAAGTTCAACGGGCAAAAACCTCTTTTTTTGCCCAACGGACAGGAAAACCCTTTGGTTCCCAAGGCAAGTTCTCAAATTTAAAGTGAACACAAACCACCTCGTATATATCACGGCCTTAAATAAGGGTCTGCCCGATATGACTTCATCGGAAGAAGGTGTTCATACGACCTGTTCATTTAAAGTTCGGGGGCTAGCTGACGAGGATTAAAATCTCTATGTATTATAAAAAAAATACATAATAAAAGACCATACGTCTTCATGGTCGTAACCTCTAAGGCTAACGACCTCACTGGTCGTAAGGATTCAGAGGTTACGTAAGGGTACCTTGGTCGGACAATGTAACATCCCAAATGTATAATTAGGGTTAATCAAGTATAATTATATGTGTAGAAATTAAAACTTTTCTCACATCTTGAAAAACCCTAAAATCTTATGTAATTCTTGTCCAAGAGTTGTGTAATCCAAAAACACAAAGCTCTTGTTGACCAAAAATCAAACTCATTCTCCAATTATCTTAAATCTTGTGTCAAACATTTGGAATATATTTTTCTTGGTCCCAAAACTGATATGGGACCCCTCTGAAAAATATCACAAGTTGTAAAACTAGTTTGATAAATTTTGGAGGTAAAACAATCCTTTAAACAACCTTCATGAATTTCCTGAGAAAAATGCATTGCATAATAACCTCTGGAAATTTTATGCAAGGTTGATCTCATTGTCAGCAAGCTCCAGTTAAAATTTCATCAAATTTGGAGTTCATTTGCTATCTCAAATAATTCTGCTAAGTTTCATTTGTTAAAAACTAAATTTAAAAGCCTACACATGTTCCTTGGGCTAGCCATGTTCAAGTTGGTCCAGCCCAACCATGTCTCGCACCTCGGCCAGACCTCATCTCCACCTTGATCGAGTCATGGCAGTTGGATTTACATCCAACACCACGACCTCCTCCTCAACATACTCGGTCAGGTCCTCCCACTGCGTGAGGTCATAGCCCTTGGATCCAAGATCCATGGCCCCGACCTCCTCCTTTATTAAACTAAACAAACCTCCCACCTAACCTAGGTCGTAGCCGTTGGATCAAATCCAACAGCTCACGACCTCCCCGTGTTATCAAGCACTCACAACCTCCCCCATCTTTTGTTGTGCACCGTTAGATTAAAATCTACGGTCACGACCTCCTTTTTGTCTCATGCGCACCAGACCTCCCCAGCGCACGTGAGATCGTAGCCCTTAGATCTAAATCTAAAGGCCATGACCTCCCTTGCCTGTTGCGCATCATATCAGACCTCCCCGGTCATTGTGTGCCCTTGGATTTAAATCCAAAGGCCATGACCTCCCCTCATGTCTTTTTGATCGCGTGCGGTTAAGTCCTCACTGGAGGTCCGCACCGTTGGATGGAGATCCAACGCTTTGGACCTCCTGTCCCTTTTCCTCCTCACGTTTGCGCGATGACATGAAATCGGAGGGCCACGACCTCCCCATCCTTGATCGTGTGGCTGGGACCTCCTCCCAGCCACTTAAAACATAACGGTTCGAAAATGAGATCCGATGGTTAGGACCTCCCCAGGTCTTATCCAACGGTCATAAGGACCTCCCCTGTTCTTCTCCTTCCTCTGGCGCGCATGCGTGCTCTGAGCGGGGAGTTAATGTCCAGCCTGTCCACTGTGTCCTTTCAATGACTCTTTCTTGACCGCATTTAATCTGTGTCGATTTCCGCCATCAGTCAAGCCACCGCCCCTTGTCAACCTTTATGTCTTGTCCACCCATGGACCAACCCGTGGGCTAAGCTCACCATGGAGCTTAGCCCCAGTTCAAAACCTTCACTCAGGCTATAAAGTATCCTTTGGGAGCCTCCCTTGGCTTCCTTTACACCCAATTGATCTCAGTCTTGCACTTGTGCGTGGCTGAGCTCCTCCCTCACTCACTTCCTCTTTGTGGCTGCCATTGTTGAGTCCTTGGAGCTCCTCAGTGGCACAAGAAGATCCAGTGGCTTCCTTTTCAAACCCTTGTTCGCTTTTGCTCCCAACACCTCTTGGAAGTTATCCCTGACTTAGTTGTTTGGGCACTTTTCAGAGGAGGACAAAGCTGGAGCTGGAGCTGGTGTCTTGGGCGGTGAAGCTTCACTGTCTTCCCCAACACCGGCCATCACCTCCACGACCTCCCCAGCACCTTAGGACCTCCGTGTACTCCTCCCTGTAGTCCTTTAGATCTTTGCACCGCATGAATGATTTTGCGGAGCTTTTCTGGCACAAGCTTGAATGTTCGTGAGTGCTTTTTGCATTTTCGTGTTTGGCCGTCTTTGGTCATTTTTGCCCTCTCGGCTCGCCGGCATTCAAAGCCGCCGCCGCCGTCGAGAGGAGGTCCACTGGTGCGCAAGCGTTATTGTGCACTCGGTGGTATTATGGACCTCACCGCGAGCTCTACATCGCCGGCGAGATCACTTCTTCACGCCGGGATTTTGTCGGACGTCCGGCGTGTCATTGTCGTTTTAGGACATAAATTCACCGTTTAATGCCCAATCATCGCAATCATTGGTGTCTTAAGCGCCATTAACCCCGCCCCTTTGCGCGCATTAAAACCCTCGCGGACCTCCTCGTGGTCCTGGCGCATTTATCTCATGTCCAAAGCTTCGTGCGGCGTTGGAGTGCAGGACGTCGGACCTCCTCCGAGGAGATCCGAGCGCCCAAGACCTCCCTTGCGTAATCATGGCCGCCGGACCTCCACGGAGGTGCTGTAGCGTTAGACCTCCCTTAGGACCTCTCCGTAGCCATCTCGGTAGTTCATGACCTCCCGAGTAGATCTTGACCGTCAAGGTCCTCCTTAGACGATCTCGAACCATCGAGGACCTCCTTGGAACATCTGGACCGTCCCAGACCTCCCTGTGAGGTCTTGACGATGCAGATCTTCCTTGGGGAGATCTTGATAGTTTAGATCTTCCTTTGGAAGATCTCACCGTTGAGGACCTCCCTTTAGATCTGGTCCGTTCGGACCTCCTTCTGTGTTGTGGTCCGTTGGATTTCGCATCTCACGGCCACGACCTCCCCTCACCTCGCGCATGTGAGTTGCTAAGAGGTCCAGGACCTCTGGACCTTCACGTCTTGGCGTGTGTGATGTTCTCCTGGGAGATCTTGAGCCGTTGGATTTAAGATCTGTGGCTCACGTCCTCCCATACCCTTGTGAGTTTTAGAAATTCCAGTGAAGTCTTAGTTAAACTGGAATAAGGTATAGACTTTAGAATTTCATATCTCTTTCATTTTAATTCCAAATGAGGTCAATCAAATTGTGTTGGCTCTGTTTTGAACTTGACTTTAATCCAAAAATGATTGTAAGTTGAGTTCAGCTCCAGAGCACAGTTTGCCATTAGATTTTAAAACCAACTTTAAAATGTGCACTTAAATCAATGCTTAACTTGTAAAATACATAACTAATGCTCTATAGGTTATTTTTGGGTGAGACCAACTTTGTTGGTTTCCTCTCTTAGTGGTCTCACTGTGAAAATTAGTTTTGAGCATGTTGCTGTTAGGAAAATGAGGACTTGTGCATTATAATTTTGTTCAAGTTCTTGTTTTTGAAAATTTGTAGAGAGTGCAATATAGCTCCAAATGAGATGAACTCAATTGTGTTATTCATCTCATGAGGTGCTGGTTTTACAGTAAAAATTTCAGCTTCACTACTTTCCTAGAAAATGTTGCCTCATAATTAAATTAATGAATAGTGCAGTTTGGTAATTAATAGGCTGAGCAGAATTGTTTTGCTCATAACTTTTGCATTGAGAATCCAAATCCATTGGTTCTTGTTGCAAAATTTCCTAGAAATCACCCTCTTGCTGCTGTAGAAAATTCAGAGAATTTGGAGTTCGTTTGCTGTGCTATCTTTGTTGCCTTTCGTCGTTCTTATCGGTTCTTTATCGCTTTTCCGTTAGGTTTCGACATTTGTGGTGATCCCGAGAGCGACCCTCTGCCACAATTTGACCACCAGCAACAAGGCAAGCAGTTTGATCATTTCCATCATTGTCCCATTACTTTAAAGCTTAATATATCGTTTTACTTCTATGTATGCATGCTACTTTGTGTTAAATGTCGCTAGCAAGCCTATAGTTGCATAATCTGTAGGAATTGTTTATCCTCTACTACCATGAGCCTAGGTTATTTGCTGTGGTGGGAGCTCGTTGGATGAGCTCTTATCACTTAGTAGTTTCGATTTAAATTGCTTAGACATGCTTAGTTTCGGTAGAAATGGGCGATCATCGACTTAGTCGATGGTCTTGATCACTCAAAACTGATTATTACTCCTATATGTCCAGCACTTGTGCTTTGATTAATTTGTAAAATCAAAAACTGAAAATAAAAGATTGATTTAGACTTGGGCATATTGGATGGATGGTGCGGTTTTTGGATGTGGTGGTATGCCTGGGTCCCTAAGGACCGAGTACTTGGGTCACTAAGCCAGCGATTTCACAGACTAACCACACGAGGGGCATATGGAACCCTCTTGACTAAGTACTTTGGGAGGTGTTAATTGGGGTCGCTCGGTTGGTGTGTTTTAAAGATAAAATGTGTGTGTGATGTGGGAGGAGCATTAGCTTCGGGAAGGTTGTGTGATGTCTCCTTCTCCCGTGGGTTGTGCGACTCGAATTAGCATTGTCCATTGGAAATGTCTCGAGGACTTAGCCGTCTGCAAGCACACCTAAGGTAGTGTGCTTAAAGGAAAGGCGATCCGACGTGTGGGTACAGTGGTACACCTGCAGGATAAAACTATTCAATAGCCTCGCCCTAGGTTATGGACATGCTTGGTAAGGTCGTTCAAGACTAGACTACAACCTTTAATTAAAACTTGACATGGTTGGTATGAACGGGAGTTCATGCTATTGTTGTGGTGACTTGGGTTAGTCACTTCGTGATTGTTCTTGTTGTTGTTATTATGTTATTATCGCGTTGTTATTTCAACATTTAAAAATGCTTTGTCAAATTGCCTTCAATCTATTATGTTATTGCAAATAAATGTTGCTTTATGCTAAAATGAGTCCAAAGCCTCATCCACTTAAATAAAGCTTGCATGTAGCTATTTATAGTTCTGTTATCTCACACGTAAGTCTTATGGAGTACTTTATGTACTCATCCGCCCGTGGTTGTGGCAATTTTGTGGCTTTTGTGCAGAGGAAGAAGGAGAGCTCCAAGAGCCTCTCTTTGTGCTACGTGTTGCGCTTTCTTGACGACTAGCTTGGCGGTCCGGTCGAGATGCCTAGGGTTAAGGCACACCGATTGGCTTTGTGTTATAGCCATCTTTATGGCACTTTTGCTTCATTGTTATCTTTTGTAATTATTGCTATTTGGCCTAAGGGCCCTCTTTGTAATATCTATTCCATATTAATGTTAACTTCGGTTTGTTGCTTATGTTCTATGTGTTGTATGGAATTGATACATTCTTTTGTTGTGAGGTATGTATCTTGCATTCAGGAAGTATACATCTCTCGAGACCGGGGTTTATTTGGTTGATAATACTAGGGTCAATCGGATGACTAAGTATTATGAGCCTAATAAACGTCGGGGTCTCACAAAAGTTGGTATCAGAGCCATTCAGACCGTAGTAACGCAAGCTTGATCGTCCTTAGGATATTTTGAAAACCTATTTTTAAAGCATCAAATGAGTTTTGAAAGCTTAGGTAAATTCTCGGATTTTATTCCTTACCTATCTTAGCTTTCTCTTCTCACCTCACTCTAATTTGAGTTTTAAAAGTTGTTTTCCTCTCTTCCCTTCTACAAAATAGTTGTTATCGATTAACACTGGGTTTTTGGGAGAACCAATGAGATTGGCAAATTGAAGTGTGAGCTGCCCACTACAAGGTTTTGAAGTTCTGGAGTCGGTGATTCGACAAGGAGCTTGGATGCGAAACCTGGACAGCAAGCATCAAATTTCCGGACAGCAGTCTCAAAGGTGTCTAATTAGGATAGATAATGAGAGGTTAATCAACTAAAACTTGTGGGAATAAAAGGGTAAGATGTGATACTAGTTAGCTAAGTATCTAACACTTATTTCGCTGATTTAACCTTGCTCTTTAATAGCGTTAGCTCTCACCCTACAATCTGATTTTTGATCTTCTCGACCAATTACTCGTTCATTCAATACGGGTTAGTTGAGTTGAGAAGTTGAGCCTTGTGTTTGGTGTTTCTTGGCTGTTTTAGAGTCTTTTAGAAGCTTTTAAAGTTTAAATAACCGCTGATTTTGGCTTTCGCTTGGGGTGACATTCCATTCCCTAGTCGATCGCTTTTGCTTTTTTAAGGCTTTGTTTTGGGTCTAGTTGCTAACCAAAATTCCTTGTAACAGATGGCGGACCTTTTCGTAGCGGCTAAGGCGGCCACTGGTCCGGACGAGGAGCTCCTCCTCCGACCATGGCCGAGGTTCTTCTTCAGATCGAAGCGCAACCGGCGGATGACAGAGAGTTCTATCGACGTCATCGCGCGCAACACCACCGCAGACTTACCGGAGCTTCGTGATCCGGGCAGAACGCCCATCACCGCGTGGAGGACTCGCGGAGTTTCTTCGTACTCAGCCCCCTACCTTTTCCCGGTCCGAGGACCCTTTGATGCGACGATTGGCCGCCTTGTGGAGCGAAGCCAGATCGCGCAGCGATGTGAGCACGAGAAGGCGCTGCTCAGATCGCACCGGTGGAGGGTGCACTTTGTCATGGTGGGAGAGCTTTCTCGCCATGCAGCCCGCAGACCACACCGCCTCTTGGGAGGAGTTTCACGTCGCCTTCCGTCGGGCTCACATCCCCGCCGCTTGATGGAGATCAAGAAGGGAGTTTCTTGCGCCAAGCAAGGGCGAGCTTCACCATGGAGTATGTCTACGAGTTCAACCATCTAGCTCGTTATGCTCCCCGAGGATGTGGCCACCGATATGGCTAAGGTGCCAAGTTCAAAGCGTGGCTTGTCCGAGGAGTCAAGGACAAGCTATCCATTGTCGACTTTCTCGATTTTCAGACCTTGGTCGACAAGGCCATTGTCGCCGAGCATGTGGCTCGAGAGCTTATGGACTCCGCAAGCGCAAGTGGGAGGCCCATAAGTCATCCAGGCCGATTCTTCCGCCCCCGCCGGGCAGTCTCGGGGTACCACTCTCACTCTTGGCGCCCGAGGTCACCGCCTCGTTCCTCGTCCCTTCGCAGCCGTGTCTCACCACGCACCTGCAAGTCGCCAGAGCGGCCCCGCAACTCGGCCGCCGGGTCACATGTTTCTCATGCAACTGTAAGGGCATTATGCGTAACCAATGCCCTAAGAAGCGAGAGCCCTCGCCCTAATGGAGGACGCGGGCGAGGTGGTGCACCAGACGAAGATCGTCCCGCTACCCAAGGCGTGGGTAGTGGTCGCGTCAACGCCATCACCACAGAGGAGGCTCAGAGGCACCCGACGTCGTGCTAGGTACACTTTCGTTAACTCTCATCCCGCCATCGCTTTTGTTTGATTCAGAGCATCTCATTCATTTGTTTCGAGTCTTTTGTTTGCTGTCGGAGAGCTTCTTTTCTCTCCATTGTCGGCCCCGCTTACTCATTCGCTCTCTGGTTCGGAGATGAGAGCCGAATCTGAGTGTAGGGATGTCCCTATCGAGATCGAAGGCGAGGTTTCTTAGCAAACCTTATCCTTCTCCATTCAATGAGTCTTGATGTGATTCTTGGCATGGATTGGTTGTCCCAAAGACATGGGGCAAATCGATTGCGCCAGAAGCTCATCTCTATCTAGTCCTCTCCGGCGCAGGTGTTCGCACCGGTCGCTAGATCCGCATCTCTTCGCTTGAAGCGAAGCCCGCTCTAGATATTAGCTAAGTCCCAACAGTTTGTGACTTTGTTGATGTCTTTCCCGCTGATCTTCCGGGATGCCACCCGCTCGAGACCTCGAGTTTGTCATTGAGTTGGCTCTCGTACCGCCCCTATCTCAAAGAGGCCTTATCGGATGCCACCGAACGAGTTGGTAGAGTTGAAGAAGCGATTAAGTGAGCTGCAAGAGAAGGGTTTCATCCGCCTAGCTCATCTCCTTGGGGTTGTCCAAAGAATCTTCGTGAAAGAAGAAGGGCGGTACTTTACGATGTAAGCGCCGATTATCGCCCACTTAATGAAGTGACAGTAAAGAACAAGTATCCATTGCCTCGATCGACGATCTCTTCGATCAATTAACTGGAGCTCGAGTTTTCTCCAAGATTGATTTGAGAGTGGGATATCATCAGTTCGGATTCGCCCGAGGATATTCCAAAGACGGCGTTTTCTACTCGCCACGGCTTGTACGAGTACACCGTCATGTCGCTCGCTTAACCAATGCTCTGCTTTGTTCATGAACCTCATGAATTCGTATTCATGGAGTATTTGGATAAGTTTGTCGTGGTCTTCATCGATGATATTCTTATCTATTCCAAGAACGATGAGGATCATGCCGAGCATCTCAAGCTTGTGTTAGGCAAGCTACGTGAGCACCGGTTGACGCTAAGTTCACAAGTCGCGATTCTCGTTGAAGGAAGTGGCCTTCTTAGGCCATATTCTTTCAGCGGAGGCGAGTGCTGATCCTAGCAAGGTCACCGATGTTCTTTCATGGAGTCAACTCGCTTCGGTCACCGATGTCGCGGAGTTTTCTCGGTTTAGCGGGATATTATCGCCGCTTATCGAGAACTTCTCCAAGATCGCGGCCGATGACGGAGTTGCTCAAGAAGGACAAGAAGTTCGTGTGGTCCGCCTGGGTGTGAGGAAAGTTTCCAAATACTCAAAAAGCGTTTCACCACCGCCTCCCGTCTTGTTCTTCCCGATATCCATCAAGCTTCGATATCTTTTGCGATGCTTCTCGCCGAGGCCTCGGTTGTGTCCTTATGCAAGAAGGCAAGGTAGTGGCCTATGCATCAAGGCAATTGAGACCTCATGAACTCAACTACCCTACTCATGATTTGGAGTTGGCTTCGTGATTCATGCCCTTAAGATTTGGCGACATTACCTAATCGGTAATCGCTAGAAGTGTATTCGGATCACAAGAGCCTCAAGTACTTGTTCACCCAACCCGACCTAAACCTCGTGCAAAGGAGATGGTTGGAGTTGATCAGGATTATGACATGGGTATCCACTACCATCGGGCAAGGCTAATGTCGCGTCGATGCGCTTAGTCGCAAAGCGCATTGCCATGCCTTGTTGTCCAGGAGCTTCACCCGCTTCTTTCTCGAAGAGTTTCAGCGCCTCAACTTGGGTTTAGTTGAGCGTGGTTCTCTTGTCGCCTTGGTTGTGCAACCAACCTTGGTGGATCGGATCAAGTCCGCCCAGCGAATGGATGTTGGAGTGAGCCACATTAAGGCAAATGTCAAGAACGGAACGACCAAGTGCTTCTCGAGGATGAGCATGGCGTCGTGAGGTTCGGGCAACGCCTTTGTGGTTCCAAAGGACATGGAGTTGCGGAATTTAATCCTCCATGAAGCCCATGATTCGCCTTTTATCCATTCATCCCGGCCACAAAGATGTATCAAGATCTCCGCCAGAGATTTTGGTGGACCCGAATGAAGAGGAGATTGCGGTTCGCGTCGAAAAGCGACGAGTGTCGTCGTGGTCAAGGCCGAGCATCGGCGTCCGCCGATTGCTTCACCTTTGCCAATTCTCGAGTGGAAGTGGGATTCGATCGAATGGATTTCATCACCGGTCTACCCACAACCCTCAAGAAGAATGATGCCATTTGGGTCGCCATCGATCGATTGACTAAGGTGGCACATTTCCTTCCCGCCAAGACTGAACTTCGTAGGTCTTTTGGCGGAACTCTATATCGCTCAAGATCGTGAGTTTGCACGGTGTGTCAAGACGATTGTGTCGGATCGTGGATCCCTTTTCACGCCTCGCTTTTGGCATAGCTTGCAAGAGGCTATGGGCACTGTTTACATTTTAGCACGGCATATCATCCCCAAACCGATGGTCGACCGAGAGGGTCAACCAAGTTTTGGAAGACATGCTTCGTGCTTGTGTCCTTTCATATGGGAAGCATTGGGAGAAATGCTTGCCATTCGCCGAAGTTTTCTTATAACAACAAATTTTCGGGCGCCTCTCAGATGGCACCATTTGAGGCCTTATACGGAGAAAGTGTAGAACCCGTTGAACTGGTCGAGACCGTGAGACCTCTCTTTGGCCCGGACTCAATCAATGAGGCCGAGCGCCAAGTCCAAATTTTATTCGTGAGCTGCTATGCGCATACTCAATCCAGCAAAAGAGCTATGCGGACCGCCGACGTGAGTTACGTTTTGAGCCTAATGACTTTGTTTATCTCAAAGTCTCTCCTTTGAAGGGCCATCAACGCTTGGCGCCAAGGGCAAGTTGGCTCCTCGATATGTCGGTCCCTACCGCGTTATCGAGAAGAAGGAGCTGTTGCCTATAAGTTGGAGTTGCCACTGCACTTGAGGGGGTACATGATGTTTTCCATGTGTCCCAGCTTAAGAAGTGCCTCCGTGTTCCAACCGAGGAAGCTCCGCTGGAAACCCTCGATGTCCGTGAAGATTTGACCTATCGCGAAAGCACCTGCTCAGATACTCGATGAGTCCGAACGAAGGACAAGGAATAAGACCATCAAGTTCCTTAAAGTTCAAGTGGTCAAACCATTCTCGAGGATGAGGCTACTTGGGAAAGAGAAGATCGTCTGCAAGCGGACTATCCATCTTTCTTATCGAGTGAGCCAAATCTCGGGACGAGATTTCTGTAAGGGAGAGATTTTGTAACATCCCAAATGTATAATTAGGGTTAATCAAGTATAATTATATGTGTAGAAATTAAAACTTTTCTCACATCTTGAAAAACCCTAAAATCTTATGTAATTCTTGTCCAAGAGTTGTGTAATCCAAAACACAAAGCTCTTGTTGACCAAAAATCAAACTCATTCTCCAATTATCTTAAATCTTGTGTCAAACATTTGGAATATATTTTCCTTGGTCCCAAAACTGATATGGGACCCTCTGAAAAATATCACAAGTTGTAAAACTAGTTTGATAAATTTTGGAGGTAAAACAATCCTTTAAACAACCTTCATGAATTTCCTGAGAAAAATGCATTGCATAATAACCTCTGGAAATTTTATGCAAGGTTGATCTCATTGTCAGCAAGCTCCAGTTAAAATTTCATCAAATTTGGAGTTCATTTGCTATCTCAAATAATTCTGCTAAGTTTCAATTGTTAAAAACTAAATTTAAAAGCCTACACCTGCTCCTTGGGCTAGCCATATTCAAGTTGGTCCACCCAACCATGTCCTCAAGACCTCACAGACCTCATCTCCACCTTGATCAGTGTCGCAACTGCTGGATTTACATCCAACGCCCACGACCTCCTCCTCAACATACTCAACAGTCCTCCCACTGCGTGAGGTCATAGCTCTTGGATCCAAGATCCATGGCCCCGACCTCCCTCCTTTGTTAAACTAAACAAACCTCCCATTTAACCAAGGTCGAGCTGCTGGATCAAATCCAACGACTCACGACCTCCCCGTGTTATCAAGCACTCACAACCTCCCCATCTTTTGTTGTGCACCGTTAGATTAAAATCTACGGCCACGACCTCCTTTTTTCTCATGCGCACTGCATTCCCAACAAGACGTGAGATCGTGAGCCCTTAGATCTAAATCTAAAGGCCATGACCTCCCTTGCCTCGCGCATCATATCGCACTCTCCGGTCATTGTGTGCCCTTGATTTAAATCCAAAGGCCATGACCTCCCTCATGTCTTTTTGATCGCGTGCAAGTTAAGTCCTCACCGAGGTCCGCGACTGCTGGATGGAGATCCAACGCTTTGGACCTCTGCCCCTTTTCCTCACGTATTTGCGACATGAAATCGGAGGGCCACGACCTCCCATCTTGATCGTGTGGTTGGGACCTCCTCCCACCACTTAAAACATAACGGTTCAAAATGAGATCCGATGGTTAGGACCTCCTGTGTCTTATCCAACGGTCATAAGGACCTCCTCGTTTTTCTCCTTCCTCCGGCGCTGCATGCGTGTTTCGAAGCAGTGGAGTTAATGTCGGCTTTCCATTTGTGTCCTTTCAATGACTCTTTGTCGACCAAGATTTAATGCAGTGTCGACCGCTTATCAGTCAAGACACCGCCCCTTGTCAACCTTTATGTCTTGTCCACCCATGGACCAACCCGTGGGCTAAGCTCACCATGGAGCTTAGCCCCGCTCAAAACCTTCACTCAAAGCTATAAAGTATCCTTTGGGAGCCTCCCTTGGCTTCCTTTACACCCATTGATCTCGGTCTTGCACTTGTGCGTGGTCGAGCTCCTCCTCACTCACTTCCTCACTTTGGTGGTCGCCATTGTTGAGTCCTTGAGCTCCTCAAGGCACAAGAAGATCCAATGGCTTCCTTTTCAAACCCTTGTTCGCTTTTGCTCCCAACACCTCTTGGAAGTTATCCTCGACTTAGTTGTTTGGGCACTTTTCAGAGGAGGACAAAGTCGAGCTGGAGTGGTGTCTTGGGCGGTGAAGCTTCACCGTCTTCCCCAACACCGCCATCACCTCCACGACCTCCCAAAGACCTTAGGACCTCCGTGTACTCCTCCTGTAGTCCTTTAGATTGGCACCCGCATGAATGATTTTTGGAGCTTTTCTTGGCACAAGCTTGAATGTTGCTTGAGGGCTGCTTTTTGCATTTTCGTGTTTGGCCGTCTTTGGTCATCTTTTGCCCTCTCTCCGGCCATGGCGATTCAAAGCCGCCGCCGCCGCGAGAGGAGGTCCACCGGGTGCGCAACGTTATTGTGCACTCGGTGGTATTATTGGACCTCACCGGCGAGCTCTACATCGCCGGGCGAGGATCACTTCTTCACGCCGGGATTTTGTCGGACGCCCCGGCGTGTCATTGTCGTTTTAGGACATAAATTCACCGCTTTAATGCCCAATCATCGCAATCATTGGTGTCTTAACCGCCATTAACCCCGCCCCTTTGCGCGCATTAAAACCCTCGCGCGGACCTCCTCGTGGTCCCGCCGCATTTATCTCATGTCCAAAGCTCGTGCGGCGTTGGAGTGCAGGACGCCCGACCTCCTCCGAGGAGATCTGGAGCGCCCAAGACCTCCCTTGCGTAATCATGGCCGCCTGCACCTCCCCGGAGGTCTCAGCGTTAGACCTCCCTTAGGACCTCTCCAGAGCCATCTCGGCTGCTCATGACCTCCCGGGTAGATCTTGACCGTCAAGGTCCTCCCTCTGACGATCTCGAACCATCGAGGACCTCCCTTGGAACATCTGGACTGGCCCAGACCTCCCTGTGAGGTCTTGACGATGCAGATCTTCCTTGGGGAGATCTTGATAGTTTAGATCTTCCTTTGGAAGATCTCACCGCTGAGGACCTCCCTTTAGATCTGGGTCCGCTCCAGGACCTCCTTCTGTGTTGTGGTCCGCTGGATTTCCCATCTACGGCCACGACCTCCTCACCTCGCGCATGTGAGTTGCTAAGAGGTCCAGGACCTCTCGAACTTCACGGCGCGTGTGTGATGTTCTCTGGGAGATCTTGAGCCGTTGGATTTAAGATCGTGGCTCACGCCCTCCCATACCCTTGTGAGTTTTAGAAATTCCAAAGGAAGTCTTAGTTAAACCGAATAAGGTATAGACTTTAGAATTTCATATCTCTTTCATTTTAATTCCAAATGAGGTCATTCAAATTGTGTTGGCTCTGTTTTGAACTTGACTTTAATCCAAAAATGATTGTAAGTTGAGTTCAGCTCCAGAGCACAGTTTGCCATTAGATTTTAAAACCAACTTTAAAATGTGCACTTAAATCAATGCTTAACTTGTAAAATACATAACTAATGCTCTATAGATTATTTTTGGGTGAGACCAACTTTGTTGGTTTCCTCTCTTAGTGAACTCACTGTGAAAATTGATTTTGAGCATGTTGCTGCTAGGAAAATGAGGACTTGTGCATTATAATTTTGTTCAAGTTCTTGTTTTTGAAAATTTGTAGAGAGTGCAATATAGCTCCAAATGAGATGAACTCAATTGTGTTATTCATCTCATGAGGTGCTGGTTTTACAGTAAAAATTTCAGCTTCACTACTTTCCTAGAAAATGTTGCCTCATAATTAAATTAATGAATAGTGCAGTTTGGTAATTAATAGGCTGAGCAGAATTGTTTTGCTCATAACTTTTGCATTGAGAATCCAAATCAATTGGTTCTTGTTGCAAAATTTCCTAGAAATCACCCTCTTGTTGCTGTAGTAAATTCAGAGAATTTGGAGTTCGTTTGTTGTGCTGTCTTTGTTGTGTTTTCGTCGTTCTTATCGGTTCTTTATCGCTTCCGTTAGGTTTCGACATTTGTGGTGATCCCGAGAGCGACCCTCTGCCACAATTTGACCACCAGCAACAAGGCAAGCAGTTTGATCATTTCCATCATTGTCCCATTACTTTAAAGCTTAATATATCGTTTTACTTCTATGTATGCATGCTACTTTGTGTTAAATGTCGCTAGCAAGCCTATAGTTGCATAATCTGTAGGAATTGTTTATCCTCTACTACCATGAGCCTAGGTTATTTGCTGTGGTGGGAGCTCGTTGGATGAGCTCTTATCACTTAGTAGTTTCGATTTAAATTGCTTAGACATGCTTAGTTTCGGTAGAATGGGCGATCATCGACTTAGTCGATGGTCTTGATCACTCAAAACTGATTATTACTCCTATATGTCCAGCACTTGTGCTTTGATTAATTTGTAAAATCAAAACTGAAAATAAAAGATTGATTTAGACTTGGGCATATTGGATGGATGGTGCGGTTTTTGGATGTGGTGGTATGCCCGGGTCCCTAAGGACCGAGTACTTGGGTCACTAAGTTGTTTATTTCACAGACTAACCACACGAGGGGCATATGGAACCCTCTTGACTAAGTACTTTGGGCGGTGTTAATTGGGGTCGCTCGGTTGGTGTGTTTTAAAGATAAAATGTGTGTGTGATGTGGGAGGGAGCATTAGCTTCGGGAAGGTTGTGTGATGTCTCCTTCTCCCCGTGGGTTGTGCGACTCGTAATTAGCATTGTCCATTGGAAATGTCTCAGAGGACTTAGCTGTGCAAGCACACCTAAGGTAGTGTGCTTAAAGGAAAGGCGGTCTCGACGTGTGGGTACAGTGGTACACCCCGCAGGATAAAACTATTCAATAGCCTCGCCCTAGGTTATGGACATGCTTGGTAAGGTCGCTCAAGACTAGACTACAACCTTTAATTAAAACTTGACATGGTTGGTATGAACGGGAGTTCATGCTATTGTTGTGGTGACTTGGGTTAGTCACTTCCGTGATTGTTCTTGTTGTTGTTATTATGTTATTATCGCGTTGTTATTTCAACCATTTAAAAATGCTTTGTCAAATTGCCTTCAATCTATTATGTTATTGCAAATAAATGTTGCTTTATGCTAAAATGAGTCCAAAGCCTCATCCACTTAAATAAAGCTTGCATGTAGCTATTTATAGTTCTGTTATCTCACACGTAAGTCTTGCGGAGTACTTTATGTACTCATCCGCCGTGGTTGTGGCAATTTTGTGGCTTTTGTGCAGAGGAAGAAGGAGAGCTCCAAGAGCCTCTCTTTGTGCTACGTGTTGCGCTTTCTTGACGACTAGCTTGGCGTCCCACAGATGCCTAGGGTTAAGGCACACCGATTGGCTTTGTGTTATAGCCATCTTTATGGCACTTTTGCTTCATTGTTATCTTTGTAATTATTGCTATTTGGCCTAAGGGCCTCTTTGTAATATCTATTCCATATTATTGTTAACTTCGGTTTGTTGCTTATGTTCTATGTGTTGTATGGAATTGATACATTCTTTTGTTGTGAGGTATGTATATCGCATGATTCGAAGTATACATCTCTCGAGACCGGGTTTATTTGGTTGATAATACTAGGGTCAATCGGATGACTAAGTATTATGAGCCTAATAAACGCTTCGGGTCTCACTGCACAAGGTCCTCGTATCTAGCTTCCGATCGGGTAATCGCTTTAAACGCTATGAACTGGTGTTTATAACTAATCCCGAATATATTCTTACCGTGCGATGAATATGGCATGTGCTGTATACTTCATACTACGCGGTTAGAGGGTCCTAAATACACTGACAACAACTACCAAGCGGTTTGATGCCTCTCGGGCACTAAACCGCCGCACAGTTAAACACATTGTTAACTATGCGTCCCGACCAGTCACAATGTTTCACCAAAGACGCCTTCTCCAGGAGTAACTATCACCCCTTCGGAAGTTATTTAAAGAGCAAAGCACAGAAGACCAAGGGGCAGATCGGAACATCAATCCAAGTTCTACAGATCAAGAGGCAAACTGAGATAAGCAAGATAGTAATCTTCACATCCAGTGTAATTAGGATTAGTCCTCAGTCGGGTTGTAGACATCCCCTTGTAAATCCAGTTCATATCAATAAAGAGCGGCCTCCTATTCTCTCCCAGGAATTATCGCGTTATTTTCCTCTTTTTTATTTCATAAGATCGGCGATTTGATCATCGACATTCACAATGTAGATGAGCTATTGGTTAAATAACTCGAATGACCCAATCAATCAGAATAACAAGAAGAACGAGTGATATTGGGGCGATTTTACTATGGTCTTCAACTAGCACCACCCTAAAAAATCGGATAAGACAAACGAAGCAAGCCAAGGACCGTTGGCATAGTCTTAACAAGCTAGTCTACCAGTTTCAATGCTCTTGGAACAAGGCCTTCAACATAGATGCTATTCGAAAGTCCGATTACCAGTTGATGGACAAGGCCCATGCATTCTACACCACAAATTTCAACAATCACGTAGGACCTCATCAACACAACATGTCGTATCAATCAGGCTCGTCTTTTGCTCTCATGATGATGACAACATCGACACTTTTGACCCAACCGACTCCTCTTCTTGCTTTGATGATCTCAACGACATGGACACTTTTGACCCAACCGATATGTACACGTTGGAAGATTTCATCGCAGAGCAAGAAATCTTCGACCGAATTTGTGATTGAATCGACGAGCGGATCGGTGCCAAGTTTAAGGCCAAGCTTGAGGAACAAAGTGTAGAACCATCTCGTCGCTGAAGTGGTACCAGGAGACATATACCGAGGGATCATGAAGCCGCCCATAAGGAGCTTGTGGCCAAGTACTTCTCTGCTAATCCTCTCTATACTGATGAAATGTTTTGCATAAGATTTTGGATGAGAAGACCCCTATTCCTACGAATCGTGAGTGCCCTAGAAGAGTGGGATCCCTATTTCACTTATAGGACATATGCCACTAATAGACCAGGGCTCTCACCACTACATAAGTGTACAATAGCAATACGTATGTTAGCGTATGACACCTTCGCCGACCAACTTGACGAGGCACTAATGATCGCCTCAAGCACTTCATTGGAGTGCATGTGCAAGTTTGTCCAAGGAGTGATTAACAAGTTCGGCGAAGAGTATTTGCAGCACCCCACATGTGACGAAGTGGAGCGTTTGCTTCAAATTGGCGAGTCTCGTGGCTTCCCTGGCATGCTAGGGAGCATTGATTGTATACCTTGGCGATGGGAGAAATATCCAGTTGCATGGAGATGCCAATTCACCCATGGTGACCACGGTGTCCCTACTATGATCCTCGAAGCAGTTGCTTCGTATGACCTTCGGATATGGCATGCTTATTTCGGTGTCACTGGGTTCAACAATAACATCAACATGCTTAATCAGCCAACGTTATTCATTGAAGAGTCGAAATTGGAAGCTCCACATGTGCATTTCACTGTCAACGGGAGGCAATATGACAAGGGTTACTATCTTGCCAACGGAATTTACCTAGAATGGGTCGTCTTCATGAAGACTATACCGCTCCCTCAAACAGAGAAGGACAAATTGTTTACACGACATCAAGAAGGGGCAAGGAAAGATGTTAAGTAAGCATTTGGGGTATAGCAATCTTGTTTTAACATTGTGCGACGCCCAACACAGTTGTGGAAACGGGTTTCTATTGCAAAAATCATGGGAGCTTGCATCATTCTTCATAATACGATGTTGAAGATGAACGAGAAATGGTGACCGCTCCTTTGGACTTGAACGAGACTCCGGGGACATCTTTTGTTCTGTCGCTGGAAGTCAACAATGGTACTAACATTTGCTTCGCGGACGTGCTACGAAGGAATTCCTCTATTCGTGCTAGACCAACACACACAACTCAAGAGGGATTTAGTCGAGCATATTTGGCAAAAAAAATTAGGAATATGTAATATTTCTGTTAGTAGACAATTCCGATATGTACCCCTTCCCTACAAATTCAATTTTGTATGATTGTGTTTATCATATTTTATATATTTCACTTACAAACAATTTTTAAATATGTATTTGTACTTAAGTAAAATACATAAACTTTAGGGGCCGAACATGCTTCTCCAAAAAATATTAGCTGCCGCACATGCAATTATCTCTTTGCCCAATGTGTGTTTGTGAACTAATCACTTTCCTATATACTAATATTTTTCTTTTGCAGTATGTCTGTAATACTGTTCGCTCAAGTGTGTTTAAGTTGTGCAAACAAGCAAACATAATAGACCATAAAGATATAATTTAGTGTTGATCAATAAATTTCCATGTGTTCATGCAATTGTGGGGTTCTTTATAGACAACTCATTGTAGAATATGTTTTTAGTACTGTTTATAGATAATATAGAGAGCTATAAATAGCCGTTATTTGTAACTACCGCCGTACATACCTTAGGGTCTGTTCGCGTGCGTTTAGAACAAAACATCTCTTTCTTGGACGAGAATCTTATTATGGCCTTTTCCTGGGCCAGCTACTCGTCAGCTGCTATCGTCAGAACGTGCCCTACAAGTAGGGGTGAAAACGGATCGGATAGTTTCCGATCGATTTGGACTAAACAGATTCGGATTCTCTCGGATCGGATTTTTCTCGGATCGAAATGAATTCGGATTTTTTGTCGGAAATGTAAATGAATACTAGAGGCATGCTATCCCATGGATACGGATCTGAATCTGGATTATCCGGATAAGACGAAGTCCGGATATCCGGATTTCAGCCCAAAAGGTGATTTTGGCCCAAAAGAGAAAATGATATTTTAATTGATTTCGAATTTCGTGAAATGCAACAAATCAAATAGCCTTTTAGAAAATAGCAAATAGAGTTAAAAATTATAGAAAAAATCATAGAAATTCCTTTAATTATTTTGAACTTAATAAAATTAATTCCAACTTAAAGTTGGTTTTTATTTTTGCACATAAATTATTTTTAATTTCTAAAAATAGGAAAAAACATTTTTAAAATCCGTAAAATTCAAGAAATTAATTAAAATGTCCTTTTTCACTTTAAATCCAATAAAATCCCAGAAAACTCAATAAATTTTATTTTTGACATTAAAACTAAACTAGGGAATTAAATAATTAACTTTATTTGATTATTTTTTCTTTTAACCAAGAAAACTCTTTTAAATCTCAGAAAATCCAATAAAATAATAACTTTATTAATTTTATTTTTGTAACATACTTTAGGATGTTACAGTCATTTACGTATAGATTAACCATCTAGCCTGATCAATGTTAGTGTGAACTAAGTTTTATGTATGTAATGAACGAAGTGTGAATGCGTGATGATTTGTGACTTTGTGAGTTATGACTTATGAGCTAAATATGGTAAACTAAGTGTTATATTTGTGAAGAACTAGTTAATGCAGCTTGTTAGTGCCAATATTATGTGTGGTTACTGAAAATATGAACAATTCATGAATGTTTGTATCAAATAAACTAGTTATATGTTTTCGTTAATTTTTGACATACAATTTAAGGGGTTTTTATGTTCCGAAAAATATCTGCATGATCAGATTCGTTTCGATTCAGATTCAGATTTGATATTATTTGTATCTCAGATTCAGTATCCGGATATTCAGATTCAGATCCGGATCCGGAAAAAAATATAAAAACAAATCTGACAGAGCCATTATCCATTCATATCTGATCCGTTTTTACCCCTACCTACAAGCACAACCAACATGGAGGCATGGACCAAGAAAGGTCGAGTGTAGAGCGGCGATCTAACTATGATCCGTTTTTCACACATAGGACAAAGCTAAATACGAGTCATTTGTGTACAGCAACCCAAAACGTGTGGCTTGGAGTAACAACTATGTTCGGAACACCCAAAGTTTTTCCGCATTATTATTATTGCAAAAACTGAACCGGTGAAATTCATGTGTTCCCAAATATGCCAGCGTTAAATTTGATCTGTGTGAGAACGGCCATATTTTTCCCAATGCATACACTAGCAACACCGTGCATACATTCTTTTTATTACAAAATACGTGCAAACTCTGAATAAAAGATTGGGAATGAAGGGTAAGTTTAGATTAGGATTATGACCGGAATGGCGGAATCCAACGTGCAAGCTGCTTAAGCTTTTTTGGAGAGCTTATTAGCTTGATCCTCTAGGTTAACTTCGAAGGCGGTGAAAAGAAGCTCCAGCTTCTCAATATAAAAGAAGCTAACCTCTTTTTTGTTAAGTACACGCCGGATGCACTCACGCGCACACACATATCATACGCACGCCCATACACACGTGGGTGCTTCCTTAACATACGTCTAATTTAGAGTGAAAGTTCAGATCTCACGTAGCACGGACACGCGCTTTGACCATAGAATGTGCCCATGTGTGTGTACTATATGAAACCCACCTAAATGGATTATTCCAGGTGAGAAACGATGAGTTCAATTCCAAGGAACGAACCAGGACCGGAGGGGCGACCACCCTCGCACCCTCCCACTGAGCTAATGCCCAGATCTCGGAGGCTAACCTCCTCTTCCCCGTTTAAGGCTGTGTTTGAAATGGCTTCAGCTTCTCGCTCGGAAAAGCCAAAAGTCGTTCCAAACGTTTGGCTTTTCGCATCGGCTTTTTCCGAAACCAAAAGCCCCCCCCCCCAACACGTGAGAAAGCCAGAAGCCGCCGCGGGGCAGCTTCCGCAGCTTTCGGTAACTCTTGTTCCAACTTTACCTCAAGTTGAGAGATAATTACTCGTTTTTGCCATTCAGTCCAAACCCGTCCCTAGAGCTGGCCAAACGGACCGTGCTTGATGGGTCGGCACGAAGCACGACACATGGGCGACACGGCGGGCCGACGCGACGACACTATTCACGGGCCGGACCGCAAGACGCAAGACGATAGACCGGCCAGGCTCGGCCGACACCAAGACGACGGCCAAGACAAGACGCAGCCGCGAATAGTGTTGGGACCCGATCCCCAAGACCGAGCTGCACGACGACAAGCAAGACACAACCCGTTAGGCACTTATTAATCGCTTTTAATATACATATGTAATTTTATTTTTATTTATTAATATCTATATGATTTTCTTTCCATTTTAATACTTATATGGTTTTATTTTGTAGTTTTTAAGTTTTATATAGTTCATTTTATAAGTATATATAAATTTATTTTGATTTTTTTAAATATATATCTGGATATGGATCTGGACCTCCTCCTCCTTCCGCACCACGCCCTCCTCCCTCCCTCCTCATCGTCACGCTGGCGGGGGCCAACTCCGAGGGCGACGCACTCTCGGCGCTGCGGCGCAGCCTGCTGGACCCAGGCGGCGTGCTCCAGAGCTGGGACCCCACCCTCGTCAACCCCTGCACCTGGTTCCACGTCACCTGCGACCGTGACAACCGCGTCACCCGCCTGTGAGCTCCTCCAACTTCGTGTCCCCTCCCCCCCTCTCTCGTCCTATACGCCTCGCTTCGGTTTGAGTTGGGGCCATGGTCTGTGGTTGGGGAATCAGATCGTGTATGCCGCGTCTTTGGAGCATGCGATTTCGTTGCGGTTGTGTCGATTCCTAGCTATAATTTGTTCGTGAGAGGACAAACTAGTGCTAGATGCTGCTCTTTACTCGAGGATTTGGTACTATGCCTTCGCTTTGAGTTAGGAGCTGGATTTGATCAACAAGTTGGTATATATGGAACTAATGAGTTTGTGAAGTAGGTTGTCATTTAGATTTTTCTTTACTCAAAGGCGAGTGCTATTTAGATTATTGGTTGCGAGGAAGACTGGAAAGGGTCTTACGTGAATCAAAACAAGAGTCTGATCAGAAAGGTGTCTCTTAATGAGAACGTTCTTAAGTTTTTTGGTTAGTTGGGGGACTATGGTAGAAGTTTTGACACGATCAGCGATTTGGAGTGGCTAAGAGTGAAGCTGCAACATCTAAATGCAGAAGCTCAATTGTAAATTTGGCTGTAATTTTTCTGTTGTAAAATTCAATGTAACAAGAATTTGAAAATAGTGACATTCACTACCAGAAACAGGATTTTTCCCGAGTGCCAAAAACACTCGGGAAATGAGGACAAACACTCGGGAAAGCTATTTCCCGAGTGTCACACTCGGGAAATAGCACTCAGGATAGTTTAGTCGAGATAAAAACAGTTTCCCGAGTGTTACACTCGGGAAATATTACTTTCCCGAGTGTATATGTATACACTCGGGAAATCCCAACACTCGAGAGAAAACCTTACTGAACGGCTTCTCCACCCGTAACGGAACTATTTACCGAGTGTTAACACTCGGGAATACACTGAGGAAACACTCGGGAATGTTTCGAACGTTTGACGATCGAAACCAGGGAAAATTGACACCTAGCTATTTTTCCCAAGCGCATAGCGAAAACGACACTCGGGAAAGCTTCCGACGAATCCCGCAGGAAATTGCCACGGGTCAACATTTCCCGAGTGTCGACACTCGGGAAATATTTGGTCGCTTTCGTGACACTCGGGAAATCGACAAAACAGCAGAACCCCATTTTTCACAAATTCAAGAAAAATCCATTCCACAGCAATCAAATAATCCATCCATCCATTCCACAGCAATCAAATAATCCATCCATCTATTCCACAGCAATCAAATAATCCATCCATCCATCCATCCATTCCACATCAATCAAATAATCCATCCATGCATCCATTCCACAATATAGGTATATATGTATAGATCGAACAAAAGACATGATAACAGTTCCTGAGCTCAGAACATTCAAGTTCAAGTTCGAAAATGTAAGCATAAGGCATTATACATATAACAGTTCTAAATAGTAATTTCATAGTCTTATATACATCAAACAAAAGCAAGTATCACTGCAACCATTTGCATGCACAGAATTTCCTGCTTCAATCTTCTGTGCACGAGAGCATCATTTTGCGAGTTCTGCAGATAGAGCAAAACTTAATATTAGTGTCATCTTACAACAAAAGTTAGGAATTGATATTACATGAAAAGATAATTAACCAAACTATTAAAAAAGCAAAAAATCCTTTAAATCATGATGAGCAACCTAATAACATGGCAAATCGCTTAAGGGCATGCAGGGTGTGGGCCACTAGCTCAGGCCTAATTGATCATTTACTTATGTCATCTACAAAGACATGCAAGAGAAATTTTAGTATAATGATGTACTACCGTAAAAAGGAATGAGTGAAACTATATATGGACTTAATTAAGAGATGCGAGGAGTGATATTTTGTTAGATATATAATTACATGCATGGTATCCACTTGTATGATGTACCTTTTAAAAGCTCGCAAATTCATATGTTGACGTGCTTACTAGCACCTAACAATATAGAACATGAAAAGCACAAAGCTAAAAATGTTAAACTCCAACTCTCAATATTTTGTCATTGTGAACTCTTGATCAACATTTATGTCTCAAGCACTTATCATCAAATTCATAGAAAGGAGTGTACATACAAATTATTATATGTTGACACATTTCAAAAGAATTTATGATATAGATATAGAGAATTAGTTATATATGAAGCCATTTTTATCCATTTTTAGCAATCACCGATTGTGAATGTTTTCTAATATTGGTATCCTTTTAGTAGATCATGAAAATAGCAAGCACTGGTGGTGGCCTCTCTACGATGGACGATTCACATGATCTTCAACATTAGCACCAAAGATCTTCAAAGATTAGCGAGAAGCAACTAATCCCGCCGCTCCCTACATTTTCATAAGAAATCGCATTATAAGAAATTTGCAGTAGCGACCAATAATTACATTGCATGTCATTTCAATATCTTCTGAATCAAGCACTCATAGGAGACTAACAATATAATAATCAGTATGCAGTTACTAACCAGAGCAGATAAGTGAGGCAGTGGTTCCCCCGACGGAGGGACATTAAGTCGAGTCCCGGTCCCATGTGATGGTCGCGGTCGAATTTGAAGGTGTACTTCATCCGTTGATGCAGTACTCGTGGTTCGGACCTCCGAGAGGGTTGTCGGTATGCTAATGTAGCAAGACCCATGAAGAAACGACGTGTTTCTTCCCTTTCGACTTTTGTACACAAAGACTCGCGTCTAGTGGTGAATTCATGACGTCGTAGTCTGGGCCATGAATCTCCTTAGCAGCATCAGTATATGTAGCCTGTTGGACAAAATCATCAGGGAGTGAAAATCATCGGGACAAAATGATCAAATCGCACCAAGTTCTCATCCTCACGCTTGGTCGCACAAGGTGCCCTCTTGATCACCCTCCTAGCTTCTAAATATGCCTCCATATCGAGATAGGCCTGCTTCTTCTTTTCCTACACCCAAAAAACCACGGCGGTCAATAAATATGTATCGCAACATACAATCAATATGAACATGTTAACCTACCGTGTTCTTCTTGTAACGAGCCATGGAGGAGTCGCTTGACGATGTGTTTGTCCCGTCAATCAACAATCTCCGCTCCCTAGCAAAGACGAGAGTCCTCTAACCATCATTCGTTGCACCACCTCTCTTGGGCAATCTGCTGCCATGCATCTTCACACTTAAGGGCCCACCAAGGTATTGCCTAAATTAACCAAGTGTTAAATATGAATAAACTAGAATTGATTGTAATCAAGGACATCGTTTGTTGGGCTTGGTTACTGCATGTACTCGTCCAAAATGGTATGCGTTTGGCAAGCCTCGGCCCTACGAATTTGCTGTCCAAGGACTTGTGTGTGGTAACAGATCACCGCTAGGATGCGTGCTTCGTAGATCATCTGTGGGATTAGCTTCTTAACACAATTACGCAGCACTCTCCTAGAATCAGCTTCCTGTCCCTCAGCCCATCGAAACCACCACTACAATCCAAGAATAAAGAATTGATAAAGAATAAGATGATTAAGTTAGTTGATGAAAGCGAAAAGGAATTGATAAAGAATAAGATGATTAAGTTAGTTGACATTTATTACTTGGCTACTAAACATCCAAAAGATCCCGATCCAATATTGATGTATCTAGTTTTCGGGTCAAACACTCTTTATTTTGATACTTTGTAAAGCCTAAGTTCAGTACATGCCAAAGTATATTATACTTGAACAGTTTATCTTTTCGCCTCCCAACATGCAAACAGAGGGTTGTGTATCTTTGCAACATTTTATGTCTTCTTTTCGCATAATTCCATAACTTGTTCTATTGTTCAAAGTTGTTGTTCTTGATATTAGGATCTACTTTGGATACCATGTTGTTACCAAGTTTTTTTGTTTCATGTTGCACTTGTATGCGAGATTGAACTACTACTTGAGAGTGTTTGCATGTAGTTATATGTATCTTCCTAACATTTAGGTGCCCCTAAGTTTCTAGTCACCAGTATGTTATTCCACTGCTTTCTCTCTCTGTAAATTCCATGAGAAAGAGAACTGCATGGGAAACAAAGTAGAAAATATATTTCAATTGTTGGATTTCCTCTGTCCTATTGCATCATGTAGAAGTACATATTATTTGGGATTCGTGTGGTAAGTTAGTATAGTAACTAAATTGAGACTCGAGAGTTGTGACCAAATCAACCCTAACATGCATAGGAACACATAGAAGCAGATTTGAATATTCAATACTTACCCAAAACTTTCCTCCACCCGCTACAAACAGGTTGTTAAATGGAACCTCTCCTTGTGTGGCGGTATCTTCAATGCCTTGTAGTGGCACCATGTCCATGCAGGGCCCGCCTACCTCAGAGGTGACCAAGCTAGGAAGTGCCATCGAATCAACACGCCAATTATGCTGCTCGAAGTCTACATTTTCACCCCGCCTTCTTCTCACCATTGCTCGTGATATTAGTTTTTTGAGGTATGCAAGTAAGTGGGCTAAATTAGTGAAAGTGTAAGTGATTATTTACGTGTCGCCAACAGAACGATGATCTTCTCCTCCTCTCGGGTTGGTCGTCAAGGTGTTCGAGGTCCTCGTGATCCAAAATTCTTGTGCCTCATGGTGCTCATCCTCCTCACCTCCGCCTCGGGGTGCTCTTCCTCCTCACCTCCGCCTCACGGTGCTTATACTCCACATCATCAAGACGCGAGGGTCATGGGCACAGGAGCCCGATCTACTAGAGGTAGACCCCATGCCGCCTCGAGGGCCGCGGCGCCCTCTGCCTCCTCGAGGGGCCGTGGCTGCCCTCTACCTCGCCGAGTGGCGCGGCTGCCCTCCGCCTCCTGGAGGGGCCGCGGCTGCCCCTCTGCCTCCTCGAGTGGCCGCGGCTGCCCCTCTGCCTCCTCGAGTGGAAAACAAGCGTCTGCCTCGACTAGAGTATGCTGCCTCTTCAATGCCACTCATTTTTTGGTGTCCTGAAATGAAATGAAATAAAATAAATCAATTAATATAGCGCAATGAAGTAAGCTCATAGAAAGACGTAATATAGCGTAATCAAGTAAGCTCATAGAAAAATGTAATATAACGTAATCAAGTAAGCTCATACAAAAAATTAAAAACATGCAGCAAATAAATGGAAGACATACAAGACCATGCTTAGAAGTAGTCGTCTACAATGGGATCCTCCACAGATGGGCCCTCTAAAAAGTCATCGTCACTATCATGAGGTGTTGACTCAACCTCATCCCCTTCGGTGCCATCAATGTCTAAGCGATTAAGTAGTTCCAAGTCCTCTTGGTTTACAACCTCATCGGCATCGATTTGAATATCATCCATGTGATCGTCCTCTTCCCCAATTATTATTTGAAAAGTGCCCATCTTCTTGAAAGAATAGGTCAACACCATGTTGGTCTCCATGTTGTAGTCCTGCTCACTAGGGGTAGGTAGTTTATCATCTGGTTGCACCTTATGTACTACCCACCAATCCACTAGACTACTCATAGTTTTGCATGGGTACGGGATGTAGTATACTTGGGTGGCTTGCTGAGCCACAATAAATGGGTCATTGCTTGGTAGGATTGATTGATGTGCAACTTCAACCAGCCCAAGTGATGTATCACGTCTGACTCCCCTAAACGGATGGAACCAATGACATTTGAATAACATAAGTTTGAGAGGTTTGCTACCATGGAAATATAGTTCAATTATTTCTTCAATTACTCCATAGTATTCAACAGGTGTATCGCTCCCATCTTGTCCTATAGTCACCAATCCACTATTAATTGTTGTTACATTAGGCCGTTCCCTCTCATGTGTCGATGTTCGGAAGCGGTACCCATTCACATCATAGGTACTATAGGACAAAGACCGAGTGTGGCATCCTTGAGCAACTTGCCTCAATTCGCTACTCATAGACTTGTCCTTCAAACTCTACAAAGATAAATAGAATGGGTTTCATGTATTAGTTCCTCTTTACTTAGTAAATATTATGTGCAAGGGGACTAGCTAATAGAGAAGTTACTTTCGATAGAACCAAGTCGGAAATTCGGTTTACATTTCAAAGACCCTTCCTAAGAAGGGTCTCAACTTGTTTTTCGGATGGGTGCGGACGTTGCTTCCACTCGCTCCTAACAAATTCCCTATAGGCAACAAGACAAGTAGATTAAAACACTCATGCATCAATTATTGGGAAAAAATAATTGTTGCATACCTAATGTAATCATCCACTTCGAAGAGGTTGGTAAAGACATACAACATCACAGTCAATCACTCATCCCGCGATAAAACTTTGGGAGTACCATCGCTTGAAGTGTCACCTCTTCGGTGAAGAGGCTAAGTTGGCAATTATTTTGAGGATGCCAATATTGTATCGTGAGGTTTGATTGTGCACCGTCATGTAACATTGTCAAGAAAGTATATTGATGTGAAATGGAAATTTCCTCAATTATGTACGCCTCGCTATGGATGCTTCAACACGCGATCGATTTTTGCTTTGCCTCGTAGTTCCTTTTGTTCCTCTCAATTGATACATCCACCGGTTTTGTAATGGTCCCCATCCTAGCTTCATAGGGAAGATGGAGAATCAAATGTTGCATTGATTGAAGAAGCCGTGGAAAGATCTTTTCCAACTTGCAAAGCAACACAGTACTTCACGCTCCATAGTTGACATTACCATGGGATCTATCTCTTTCGCACATAGTCGTCGATAAAAGAAGCTCAACTCCGCCATCACTTGCCAAACACACTCGGGACGTAGCCACGGATCATCACAGCAAAAGACGCTCCATGAATATGTGGTAGTCATGGCTCTTTAGGCCATTGATGCGCATGGTAGCTAAATTCACTCATCTCCTTAGATTTCTTTGATACCCATCAGAAACTTTAGGTCTCAAACCATTCCAAAATCTCCTTCCTCTGAACCCTAGTTAGGCAATAACTAGCTCTTGGCTTCTCCCACTTGCCAATAGCTGGCTTATGGATCATATTCAGAGAGGGCCTGTTGCAAAGCTCCTCCTGATTAAGGCGAGCCTTCACATTGTCCTTCGTCTTGTCTGGAATGTCAAAGAATGTGCTAAATATGGCCTCTGCAACATTCTTCTCATTATGCATTACATCTATGTTATGGGGAAGAATGAGCTTATGGAAGTATGGCAGCCGTCACAAACTTGGAATGTGAGTCCAATTGTGCTCCTCGCCATATTTCTCGAACCTGTTGACGCCAAAATCAACACACGGGGTCGCGGAGGACCGGATTGCTTCACTTTCGTAGAAGCGCACGACCAGTTTTCAAGCAAACTAGCAAAGAGAATAACTCTTCAATTACGGCGAAGAACCGTCTGTTTTACAAGCAAGAACAGCAAAGGACTAGACCTAGATGTGAAAAAGTAGATAAAAAGTAGATGCAGGTTGTATTGTTCGATTGGATGATCCTTACAATCGGCCGTGACCCTTGTTTATTTAAAGGGCGACAATCCTTAGCCGTAATAGCTTAGGACTCCAAAACTGAATCAATGTTGCAGATATGATTCGGTTATAATCCGAACTGATTTTACAAATATGATTCGGTTATAATCTCTAAACCTTCTATACTAGAAAGATCTTTCCTTTTCGGTCACGTAAGTTCCCTTAAAGAGCTCCTAGAGGGAGGTCTTGGAGGCTTGGTAAGAAGTCTCCGTGGGAAGTCCACCTAGAGGTCTGGCGAGGGAGCTCTTGGACGTCTTTGATTAAACTGCGCCAAAGCTTTGGGAAGGTCTTGGATGGCCGCGGTGAAATCGCGTAGTGCTCCTGAGGAGGTCTTGGGCGGCCCTGATTAAGCCACGTGAGCGCCCTTGAGGAGGTCCTGGGCTCGGATGAAGGCACGCAAGTCCTCCTGGAGAGGTCCTGGGCGGCCCTGATTAAGCCACGTGAGCGCCCTTGAGGAGGTCCTGGGCGGCTCAGATGAAGGCGCGCAAGTCCACCTGGAGAGGTCCTGGGCGACCCTGATTAAGCCACGTGAGCGCCCTTGAGGAGGTCCTGGGCGGCTCGGATGAAGACGCGCAAGTCCTCCTGGAGAGGTCTTGTGCGGCCCTGATTAAGCCACGTGAGCGCCCTTAAGCAGGTCATGGGCGGCTCGGATGAAGGCGCGCAAGTCCTCCTGGAGAGGTCGTGGGCGGCCCTGATTAAGCCACGCGAGCGCCCTTAAGGAGGTCATGGGCGGCTCGGATGAAGGTGCGCAAGTCCTCCTGGAGAGGTCCTGGGCGGCCCTGATTAAGCCACGTGAGCGCCCTTGAGGAGGTCCTGGGCGGCTCGGATGAAGGCGCGCAAGTCCTCCTGGAGAGGTCTTGTGCGGCCTTGATTAAGCCACGTGAGTGCCCTTGAGGAGGTCCTGGGCAACTCGGATGAAGGCGCGCAAGTCCTCCTGGAGAGGTCTTGGGCGGCCCCGATTAAACCATGTGAGCGCCCTTGAGGAGGTCCTGGGCGGCTCAGATGAAGGCACACAAGTCCTCCTAGAGAGGTCGTGGGCGGCCCTGATTAAGCCACGTGAGCGCCCTTGAGGAGGTCCTGGGCGGCTCGGATGAAGGCGCGCAAGTCCTCTGGAGAGGTCCTAGGCGCCCCGATTAAGCCACGTGGCGCCCTTGAGGAGGTCTGGCGGCTCGAATGAAGGCGCGCAAGTCCTCCTAGAGAGGTCTTGGGTGGCCCTGATTAAGCCACGTGAGCGCCCTTGAGGAGGTCTGGCGGCTCGGATGAAGGCGCCGAAGTCCTCCTCTGGAGAGGTCTGGCGGTCCTGATTAAGCCACGTGAGCGCCCTTGAGGAGGTCCTGGGCGGCTCGGATGAAGGCGCGCAAGTCCTCCTGGAGAGGTCTTGGGCGGCCCTGATTAAGCCACGTGAGCGCCCTTGAGGAGGTCATGGGTGGCTCGGATGAAGGCGCGCAAGTCCTCCTGGAGAGGTCTTGGCGGCCCCGATTAAGCCACGGAGCGCCCTTGAGGAGGTCCTGGCGGCTCGGACGGCGCGCAAGTCCTCCCGAGAGGTCTTGTGCGGCCTTGATTAAGCCACGTGAGCGCCCTTGAGGAGGTCCCTGGCGGCTCGGATGAAGGCGCGCAAGTCCTCCCGAAAGGTCCTGGCGCCTCGATTAAGCCACGTGGCGCCCTTGAGGAGGTCATGGCGGCTCGGATGAAGCGCGCAAGCCTTCTGGAGAGGTCTTGGGTGGCCCCGATTAAGCCACGTGGCGCCCTTGAGGAGGTCCTGAGCGGCTCGGATGAAGGCGCATGTTCTCTGGAGAGGTCTGGCGGCCCCGACAGCCACGTGAGCGCCCTTGAAGAGGTCCTGGGCGGCTCGGATGAAGGCGCGCAAGTCCTCTTGGAGAGGTCTTGGGCAGCCCTAATTGAGGCGCGCAGCGCTCCTAAAGAGGTCTTGAGCGGCCCTGCTAGAGGTGCGCAAGTACTCCTGAGGAGGTCTTGAACGGCTGTGATGAAGCCGCGTAGCGCTCCTGAGGAGGTCTTGAGTGGCCCTGATGGAGGTGCGCAAGTACTCTTGAGGAGGTCTTGAACGGCTGTGATGAAGCGCGTAGCGCTCCTGTGGAGGTCTTGAGCGGCTCTGATTTTCTCCAGGGGAGGTCTTTAACGGTTGAGATTGAAGCGCACTAGATCACCTGGGAGGACCACACTAGTTGAGATTGCAACGCGTTGAACTCCTAGGGACGACCCTGATGATTGGGATGGAGGCACACTGATCTCATGGAGGTCCGTGGCAGCTTTGCGGAGAACACCCCTTCTGGCCATTTGCAAAGACTACCCTCCAGATCTCCTCAGGAAGTCTTTGTGGATGTTTTCCAGAACCAATCAGGATGTCCCCTGGGACCTTCCTGGAGGTCTTTGAAGCCGATCTGCCTTCTGATTCAAACGAAATATTAGGTGAACTAGCGGTAGTTTTAAACTCTCACCGTTGAACCAATCAGCCTTGTAATGGCCATCGTAGGTGTCAAATCTTGTCGTCAACAGAACCCATCACCATCATCAAGAGGCTTCAAAGCATCTAGCCGTGCACGAACCTCCTCACCTGCCAGACGACGTGGTGGTCCACTGCGGACAGCAATATTGGCCCTAAATCCAGTTGTGTCACTTCAGAATTCGTGGTCAATTGGAAGGAATTGACGATGACAATCGAAGAAGGAGTGCTTGCGACCATGCTTTAGCCAACAGCCACGTAACATCTCCCTACAGATTGGGCATGGCATCTTCCCATGTACACACCACCCGCAGAATATCCCGTACGCCGGGAAGTCATGCATGGATGTGTGGTGCGCGACCTACATGGTGAAGTTCTGTTTCAATGCCCGATCATATGTCACTATTCCTTGTTCCCAAGCATGTAACAATTCATCCACCACCGGCTCCATGAATACACTCATATTCTTCCCTGGGTATTCAGGACCAGGGATTATCAAGGAAAGGAATATGTACTGCTTCTGCACGCAAATGCGGGGTGGGAGGTTAAGGGAAATGACAAACACATGCCAACAGCTATATGACGCAGCCCCCATACCAAATGGGTTAAACCCATCAGTTGCAATTACAATTCGAACATTCCGAGGCTTCGCGGCAAACTCTACATAGTCTCGGTCAAATTGCTTCCATGCTTCACCATCAGATGGGTGGACCATCTTGTCATTATGGTACCGACATCCATACTTGTGCCATACCATTTGTTTGGCAAAAACCTCATACATGTATAACCGTTGGATTCGTGGCACAAATGGTAGATAGCGAAGTATTTTTCTACTAATAGGAAGCTGCCTCTTTTGACCATCACCGAAGTCAACCTCAACAAACCTAGACTCACCACACTTATCACAGTGATCTTTGTCCACATTATCATTCCTAAATAGCATGCAATGATTTGGACAAACATCTATCTTCTCATATGGCATATTTAGTGTGCTTATCAATTTCTTGGCCTCATACAAGTTAGCGGGCAGTTTGTGACCATCTGGGAGAAGGGTGCTAAACACGCTTAAGAATGCATCAAAGCAAGCAATGCTTGTGTTGAACCGAGACTTGATGACAAGTAGTCGTGTGATGGCATCTAGTTGGGACACCTGTGTTTGCCCATGAAGTGGTTGACTTCCATGCGGACAACATATCAAAGAAAGCCCTTGTTGCGTGCTCCTGGTTCTTCCTCAAGATGTGGCACATATGCATGACGACATCATCTAGCATGTCTTCTATCCTACTCTCATTGTAGCCGCCATCGCCCATTTCTTCCCTTAGCACATCTCGATGACCACGTTGTAGACTCGCCGTGATAGACCCACACGGTATAGCCTGCCCTAAATCCGTACTTGCTGCAGGTGTGCGATCATTGTTGCCCTCATTTGTGGCCGTGTGTTCAACAACGAGAACAAGGGCACAACACACCCCGCCCATTACTCCTAGCAAATGCTCGATCCACAAAATCACGACTTTTCCATCCATTCTGGGTACAACACCCATCGCTCTACGCCCAGTGTATATCCAACTACGATCCTCAGCCATCCTAGTGTGCAAAACATAATGCATATTTTAATCCAACTTTTATTTATGTCAAAAATTACAACTACAGAGTGAGCTAGAAGCTACCCTAGGATGCATGCCCTATATATGTACACTAAAACAGATTGACATGAAGACAATATATATGATCAACGGAGCATAAAAACACTTTCTTTCAATATATATGAATACCATTATTTATTAACACGTTAATGTAGCATTGTAATGACACTTATCCACTACCTTACAGTACTTCTTAGAGCTGAGGGAGCCGAGGGAGCTGCGGTGGGGAAGATGGCTGCAGCTGTGTGTCGGTGGAGACAGTCGGCGAGGGGAAGCGTCAAGTGAATTGAGATCTACAGCGACGGCGACTGCTGAGGAGGCGGCGGCAAGATCAGAGGCAAGTACCAAAACAATCAAGTTTAACTGTAGTATGTACTGACTAGGGACTGATTGAAAACAAAGTAAGCAACAATGCTCAGGTTAGGCATATGTGCATGATTATACCTTAATTCAATTATTCTTGTAGTCAAATTTGGTGATTCTATGTTTTGCATGCTGAAACCAGCCCATATAAACGTAACTTAGGGTATAGATGCTTGCACTATATTCTTCAGTATGTGTAGCTATGACATCAGTCGACACTTGACAGTAGCACATGACAATACAAAGATCAAAGCTTGTTCTGATCAATGAGAATCTTTAGGACCAAATAAATTCTTGTTTTGATTAATTAATATGTGAACCACATGGGGATTAGCTATTCCACTCTAGAGTTTATCCAAATGTTTCTCTGTCGCTGAATTAATGTGTTGGTCTTGCTAAGCCTACTGGCTTGTATTCACAGTTAGTGATGATTGAGGAGAACACCTAAAGTGAAAACAACTAATCAAACTGCACTGAAAAGGCATCCATTCTATGGCACCATTTGGTTACTGACAGTTAGAATTTATCAACTCATATAGGTTAGTTTGGGATCATATGTCAATACGGCACTCACCAAATGAGATGAAAGGTTAGAAAAATAAAAATATGTCATTTGAAAAGTTTAAGTTCCGGTGCAAACCTGAGTCCAAATTTAAAAGACCAAAATGTGACTTTCACTAGGAGAATCACGTGTATTTTGCAAATTGAATAATTCAAATTGTCAGCTCAATTTTGGTATTTATGACAACTTCACTGAATTATATGCTCCATCAAAGACATGTGAGTATTGGCAGAAAAATTAATGTTTTTGCTATATTAATGTCTTCCATTGTTCATTGGTTAATATGTTTTTTGAGCACCGCATCAACGTCCAAAACGATAACTAAAAGAGAATGAGGTAGTAGCACAGTAGTTCAAACTCGCAAATAGAGTCGTAGAATCCTACTTTCTGGCCGGATCAAATCGACAAAAGTCACACTATATCTACATCAGGATCTAGGCTTGCAAACGCGGAGTACAGGGCTTTCTTAGCTTTCGCAAGTAATATCAAAGTTTAGTAGAGGACACACCGAAGATTATAAAGTGATGAGATAGATAATTCTTTACCTATCCTTGCTATATTCGTCCATGCATACCATGCATGGCTTTATACATCTTAGAATTTATCAGCTCAATGCAATGCGCAGGAGGTTCCAATGCTGTGTAACGTTTTTGACCATATGTATGTACATATAAGCATGAGCTCCCCATTTTTCTATCTTAGAATAACCCATGCATCCAGCATATATCTCGTTGCAATGGCTAGCAACTTTTAGTAGTGGTCCAAACCAAGCAAGTAATCGATTATATATACATGAAAAGCAATACGACATACACAAAAAGACATGTACAAGTGGCTAGGTCACAACTTTATATATTTACCAAATTTGATGGACATGCCTTGGCTCTATGTTAGATTTTTGCAGTTTATTCACAGTTAGTGATGATTGAGGAGAACACCTAAAGCGAAAACAACTAATCAAACTAATTGACTTACATTCACAGACGAGGAGGCCAGGCAAGGCCGGCGTTGGATGAGATGGAGGCGGAGGCGGAGGCAGTGGAGGCCGGGCGGGGTCCGGATCTCGAGAGGAGGGGGGCGGGGTCGGGATCGAGAGGGAGGTGGAGGGACGGGCGGCGGGTTGGGATCGAGAGGAGGTGGAGGGGGCGGCGGAGGAGGAAGAGGAGGACGGGAGGCGGGCGGGTCATGGAGGCGGGGGAGGTGGCGCCGGTCGCGGAGGTGGGGAGGAGACGAGGGGGCGGCGCTGGCCGATGCGTGGGAGGAGACAAGGGGAGGCGGCGGCAGACGAGGAGGCGGCGGTGGAGGCGGTGGAGGAGGGGAGACGGAGGCGGCGGAGGACGGGAGCGGCGCCGGCTGTGGGGAGGAGAGGGAGCAATGAGGCCAAGACGGATTGGGGACGACACGCGAAGCAAAGATCGACAAAGAAGTGGGGAAAAACGAGGTTGGGAGGAAAAACGCGCGCGGGGGGGATGGCGCGCCCTATTTTTTTTAGCTCCCGAGTGTTCAGAATTTAACGACACTCGGGAAATCATTTTTCCCGTTGTTCCGTCAAAGTTTCCGAGTGTCCGATCGGACACTGGAAATGTTAATTTTAGTGTTTTCTTCGCTACCGAGTGTTTCAGAGGCACTCGGGAAGTTCCCGAGTGTATTATTCAAAACACTCGGGAAACTTCTGAGCACTCGGGAAATTAGCCGATTCTGGTAGTGATTGTTCATATTTTGTTCTATTTTTCAAATGCATGCCCATCTGCTTGTCTAATTGGTGCACATGCAGGATCGGTTTCAGCAACTATATTGCGTTGATTTTCGTCAAATGCGATCAATTGCGTTAATTGCGGTAGTCGTTGTTAATTGTAGTCAATTGTGTTAGTTGTCGTTAATTATTGTTAGTTATTGTCAAATATCGTTAATTGTTGTCAATTGAGTTAATTGCCGTTAAATGGTATCAAACAAGTCATTACTTGCCTTAAGAGCATTTCAGACATTCCTTGTCTCAGAAGCTGCAGCCAGTTTACCTAAAAGCCAGACAGTCAAACACAAAACTTCTTCAAATTTCAAATTGCTCAAATTTACATCCGTTCAAACCTGCTGAAATTTACCTAGAAGATCGCCAAGAAGAAGCTACTGATTGTGCTAAACAGGCCCTTACAAAGCTTATGCTTCCAACAGCTTTAAGCAGAAGCTCCTTAGCAACGTAGGAATTTGGTAAACAATATATGTACAATTCTTACATGATTCCTACGAAATTAATGTGTTTTAACTGTTCTAAGATTGTGAAGCATTTTCCCCCAAAAAAGAGAAAAGATTGTAAAGCATTTGCATTTCCTTAGATATAAGTGCACTATTGTGATTATTTTAATTCCTAAAACAACGATCAATATAAAAGCCACATATATAGTAGGCATATTTTTTCAACTAGCATGATTGTAATCAATAGTATATATTATATATATATCATATATATATATATATATATATATATATATATATATATATATATATATACACACACACACACACACACACATACATACATACATATGTGTGTGCGCGCGTGCTCTAATAAAGCAAAGCCTATCACATGAATTCTACTAGCAACAGTAGAGAACATCATCATCACATGAATAAAATCCAATAAGTAAGATTTAGCCATGACAAAGCGGATCACCGCGACTTACAAAGGATTGCTCCGGCGATGGTCGCGGTAGAGTCAGATATGAAGACGACGTGAAGCCGATGATGAGGGAAGACGTGAGCAGTCGCGCGAACGCTTCTTAAAAACCTAGTTCGCCCTAACTCGTACAGGATCACGAGGGACGTCAACTTCGAAGACACTACTCTCCCCGCGATGGTGCACGACGGCACAGGGATGGAGTAGTCAGAAGTAGTGCATCACAAAGGAGCGAAGGACAATGGTTTTCTCTCTCGGGTGCATCTGGATCGAGAGGACGTCTCGTCATATGGACCCAGATGAGGTCGCAAGGAAGGCCAACCACCGCACATCAAAAAATAGAAACCGCATTAAAGCACAATTAATGTGTGCCGTAATAGACGTGCAGGATTAGTGGGATTCAAGCGCTTCTCCTTCCAATTTGTTACACGTGGATATGTCATGTCATCATGCATGCTGTCATCACGCAAGTTTATGAGATGAAAAAAGAAGCTGTTGTTCCGCACACAACCGGGCCCGAAATTGCCTAACCATTCACGTGCATGCCGTGATGGCGAGCGAGCAAGCGAGCGCGTGTAGTCTTCTTTTGCTCGCTTCAATTAGATAAAATGAACTTCACCTTATAAGTTGGTTTCCTCCCACCTACACTAGCAATATGATATTAAACTTCACACCTTCCACCATTCATAAATAGAGCTTTAGAATTTTCGAGAATTTATAAAAAATATTATTTAGGCTAAACCCATGAACTCCAACATTTTCGGCACCTACCCTACTATAATACTGGTAAATATCACACGGTGGCTCCGTGAGGAGTATGTACGAGCTGTGAGCCAGTTGGTCAGCCATGTTGCAGCCTTGCAGGCCACGCACTGCACTGGTACGGACCGTTACTGGTCAAACCAACCAAGACCAGTAGACCACTACAAGACAAGCCGAGGGACAGTTGCTAGTACAACGGCAATGCATAGACCATCCTACTCAGATTTGACCAACTTACTACTAGTACTAGTACTACTGTACTACCTTGCACCGCGGCTGGGGGAGAAATTACAGCACGTACACGCACTACGCAGGCACAAGGACTCATGAATTCACCTGAAAATTTTCATGGAATTGTAAACTACATATAGTTAAGGTACTTTTCAGATGGTGCTAATAGTCTAATACACTAGTAACTTCTTTGTTTTCCCCTCTTTACACGGTCTAAAAATGAGAAAATGTGAATTCTTTTTTCTTTTTAATCCTAGCCTGACTGATGGATGAACATAGGCAGATGGAGCAGTTCAAAGTATGTTTCCCCCCTACAAGCTGCAGCAATTGTGCTGCAGATTTGCAGCACTCTTATTGTGTGATGGAACTGGAGGCACGGTGAGAGGTGCAGCTAAGAGGCCGGGGCTCGCCGTCGCCGGCGGTAGCCCAGCACCATGACGAACTTCTTTGCAGAGGCGCCGAGCGACGCCTCGACCTGCTCCGCCGGCTCGCTTCTCAGCCACAGCTCGAGTAGGCCGTGCAGTGTGGTCGAGGGGCAGATTGCCTCACCATGGCATGTGATCTCCACCTGCACTTGCAGAGATTACAGGTATCAGACAAAAGAGCATATTCATCATTGTTCATATGCAGAGCTTACGTTTTCTTGACATAAACTAACAGCATTCGTCTAAAGAAGAACGACAAGAGAGGATGTATCATTGAACTACAATGTGTCGTTTTGTCCATGGATTAGTGAGCTATTGTTTCGGATCTTTGCAGCAGAAATGATACACAAGCAGACAGGAAAGGGAAAAAAAACTCGTATTAAAGCATTATTCTTGTTGTCAAGAAATAGGGAACATAAATGTTAATTTACAAAGGACAAAACTTCACAGATGGACTTGAGTAGGTAAGGCCTGCATCATTTTAGAGTCCATTTTTGCAGGGCAAAGACTGCAAATAAGTCACATCTCACCATCCAAATGTACAAAGGCGGCTTTGTCGGTAGCAAAGATAGTTAGAGTTGTCTACTAAAAATCATCTTGGCGTATAGTCCAGTCTAACGAGGTAGTCATATTCTCATGATTTATGTCTTTAATGATCTAATACTTTAAAGAAAGCACCTTGATATGAGACCAAAGACTTTCGACAGGTTTGTGGAGTGATAACGATAAAACTGGAAGTGCAAAGACATCTGAAAAGCTCACCTCATCTTCACTGGCTAGCTCAAGTTTGTTCATGATGTACCTCTGGATTGAGGAAATCTGCAAACTTCCATATCTGAAACAAGGAGAAAAATCGTATTGAAAAAAATAAATTAAATTCAAGGAAATTGGTAACATGTTAGTAGCTAAGGAAAAAATTGTATTGCTGGCAGGAATAACTTAAAAAAGCACACAACATTTTCAAATGAAACGTCTCTTCGATTGTTGACCAAATTCTCAAGAGCATGCTGTTTTTGTAGGTACTTCCCGTAAATCTTTATAGGAATAAGAAAGCACTGTTGCTAATTCCGGAGCACAGTTGTAATTAGTTGTTAACAGGAAAAGGAAAATAACACTATTAACATCATAGCACTTTGAACAATCTCAAGCAAACAACTGGGACAAATAATTCAACAAATCTATTCTATGAATAAGAGGATGCTAAATCTGAGAGGCTTCTAGCATTGTAAAATTCAAAGAAACTGCAAGAATAAAGGAAACTCACTTAATTCTCAAGTAATTCTGTGGTAGCTGAGGCAGCTGTGGGTCTTCTTTCCTGAAAAAACAATTTGCATTTTGACACGAAAGTGAGGACGCAAAACAAAAGGTCCATCAGAATCAGTATAACAATTGAATATGATGCAATCTTACTGGTTAGGCGAAGCAACCAGTGAAAACCAGACTGGAGTAGTTACTCCATGCAGAGCACCAGTGTTTGTAGAACCAAGCAGTCCCTGCTGTGAGTCTGCATGCTGTCTTTTCCTCAAATTATCCTCTGTGGTTGTTTTATCTTTTGATGATGCAGGTTCTGAAGAATTGCCATTGTTTTCCTCTTGAAGTTTTAACTTATTTGAATGTGCACTCACCCCTGTTCCAGTAATAGCCACGTCGTCCTCTTTGTCATCTTTCCTAATTGGGACTTCACACTTTGTGCTCTTTATTTTGTCTTCCTTGGCAACATGGCTTTTAGGACTTGATCTAAGCGATTTTGATCTGCCTGCAGCCTCAACCAAACTATTTAAAGGTTTCCGGAGCTCTTCCTTGTTTATTGTCTTGCCATTCTTTCTATCTTCGAAAGATGGCTGACTTGAGGCTTCTATATCTGTATTATTCTGTTTGGGGGTGGAATGTGTAGTTAGAATAAACCAATTTTACAAGACAGATCACATCAAACTTGCACGTGAAATTATGTGATGTTACGCACACATCTGACAATTCTTTAATACTTGCCTGCTTTTTATTTGCAGTTGTTGTCATCTTGGTAGATTGTGGGGCTGAGATTTTCTCAGTCTTCTGATCTCGACCTTCAGATTTATTTGGTAATTTCATGGTTCTATTATTACCAGGAGGAGCTGCACGAGATGATGCTGTCCTTCTTGTAGCTTTGGTTCTTCTTCCTGTCAAACCAGTCTGTGTTGCTACCCTTGGGGTGTCAACTACCAAGGAAGAAAGGGACCTTTGTTTTCTCTTTACAGGCAATGTAACAGTAGGAACCTTAGGAGCATCAGCTTTTGCCCTCTTAAGTGGAAATACCTTATTCCTGATCTCTTGAATGTTGTGGTCAGGCCTTCAAACAAGGAGACAGCAATCATGTTAGTCAGCAAGACGTAGTTTAGTACTTGAGTCTAGATCACTCGACACATTAGACATGGATAAGCAGATGGCACCACCAAGCTTTTGCTTCACAAAACAAGCAAGCATGTATTTGAGGCAAGTTTTTTAGAAAAAAATAACTTACAGGAAAAAGTAGTAGGCAGTTAGCACGAGAGACTGTGATCGTTGTTACAATTTATGTTAAATTTAAACAGTAGAATCTGTAGGAGTGTAATTACAAGCTATTATACTCTCAAGTAATAATCACTTGGGTTTGTTTTCAATACAAATACATATATATTAACAGTAGAGAAACCTTGTTCTTTACAAAATGCTAATGCATTTTTCTGATATTTAAAGGTCTAATACATATATATTAATTGGTTACAGAAAGTATATTGGTTCAATAAATGTTTTTGTGCGATCACGATGTTCTACTAAAACGGCACAAACTGAAAAGGCAATAAAAAGATTTAAAGGAAAATGTCATTGTTTTTAAGGGCCAAACCAAGAAGATCAAGCTACATTTATGAATGTGTTTGCTTGTCTAAATTGCATATATCATTTGCAAATATTTCTATATAGGTTTTATCCATTGTGATAATCTATATAGCCCGTTTTCTCCATTTTGATCATCTGTTGTTCTTAACAGCCTTATTGCAAGTTCGCCAGAAAAGTTTTCAGGATACACGTTCTATTAGTGATAACATTTACCTCTGAAAGTTCACATGATATTAATGCTTCACTGGTGTACTTATACATGAATTTTAAAGTAAAAAATCACTGTCCGAAAGAAGGAACAATGTTGTACAGATAAACCTTGGTAGGAAGTAATAACAATGACTTCACCTGAGTTTCTCCTCAGGATCACAGCCAAGATCAATGTTGCATACTGGGCAGGAATCGATCTCCTCGTCATTTATTTTCTCCATGATACACTCCTGACAAACTGTTAAAAAGATGGCCACAAGAGGAACTCTAAAGACAAGCATGCCAGTTTCAGAAAGATATTTAAGAGAACTGAATTTTACAGGCTCAACACATGAAAACTTCTTTAGCAGTAACTAGCAAGTAATAACAGTGCAATAAGAGTATATACTTGACTTGCATCAAGATTTGGCACGCAACCATGGCTGACAAGTGACAACTGACAATTGCACTGTACTTATGATGCAGCAGCATCGCCGGGTTCACCTTGCAATCATTCAATTCATATCATGACACATTAACATTCATCACAACAACGAGACCAACAAATCCTTTGATCGATCAAGAACGCGAAGCGCTGCTTTCATCCCTATACCAAAAACACAGACTTGAACTACTTTCCTAATGCAAGACACAACTCCCTCCGCACACTAACTAAAGGCAACAGAAACCCATAGCATGCCACTGAATTCCCATTCCCATTCTCCTAATCAGAAGCATCGAGGACTTAACCAAAAAGACACCAGGTTTCTGATCATAACCAGGCCAAAATGCCGCCACCATCTCCAAGCTCCCCCACCATTGCCAAACCCACAGGAAGCTACTAGAATGCCTCAACACCACACAGCCCCATACATCCGCCAACAAGTGCCAACGCTTTACAGCTTTTTTTTTCAGCATCAAAAGTTCGCATGAAAACATGCACCGAAAGCTGTTCAGCCTGTGAGGAAACTCGAACCGAACGCCACGCCACGAGGATGGCACCGGCGGCCACCGCCGGGAAACTATGCACGACGCAGGAAGACACTCGTCGAGCGTCTCAACGGCTGCTCAAACTGTGAGTAGACTGCGCAGGCGGTGACGGGACCTGGAGGCCACCTGAAAAGGCGAAAGGCTGCAGCTTTGCAGCATTGTCGACTAGAATGAATAGGAGGCATGGAGACGCCGGAGGGACGAGTGCGCGCGCCACGGACCAAGAGCACGAGCAAAGAAACCACGGAGTCACTCAGTGGAGGCGGCGCGGGGGTTCTCTGTTGTAGTTCCGCGCACGCGGCCGCCGGAGAGCAAACTCCTGGCTCCGTGACGACAAAGCGGGCCCAATCCACGAGAAAGCCCGCACCTTTGGAGCTCGTGCAGATCAAGAGCTACCACGAGACACCATGGGATCGTCGAAAACAACCCGAGAGAACTCCAACAAGAACACGAGGCGGCATAGCGACGTAGTAGCAGGAATCATCGCCGCCGACACCGACCACAAGACGCACACGCGCAAAGCATGGTGAGGTCGAACAAGAACACCGGCCACGAGGAAGCAAGCGCGAGCGCGGCGCGAGCTGGCGACCACGACCAAATCCGCAGGGGAGAGGGGACACGCAACCAAAGGCGCAATCCACGCGAAAAGCGGCACCTCCGCCGCTCTTCTGGGATCAAAAACTCGCATCAAACACCAACCCGATCGCCAAGCCACCGAACGAGAGAACACACAGAATCCGACACCAAAACCACTGACGCCAACGCGACGCGACGCAAAGGAGTGGAGCGCCCACGCGCAGCGGCGCAGGAAACCGCGGCCACGGGCGTCGCGCGCGTGCAGACAAGGACGGGCACAGAGAGGGAGCACGAACGAAACGGGAGAGGCAGGTGGGAGCGGGAGAGAGAGAGAGAGAGAGAGAGAGAGCTCACATGTGTGGAGGCACTCGGCGATGGCGGTGGCCTCCCGCAGGAGGCCCCGGCAGAGCGGGCACGTCATGCACGCCGCGAGCACCTCCCGCCGCACGCGCACCACCCCCCGGGCGGTCCCCATCTCTCCGCGCCCACCACCACCTCCTCCTCCTCCTCCTCCTCCTCCTCCTCCTCCTTATCGACCTCCCTCCTCGTCAAAACTCCGGGCAGGGGAGGCGGCGGCAGCGAGGACTCAGGAAGACACAGCGTCGGGCGATGGCCGAAAGGGCATTGGACGGCTGGAGAAGGCGGCGGCGGCGGTGGCGGAGCTCCGGCGAGGCGCGGGTGGGGGCTGAGGAGCAAGTCTATTTTATATTGTTGTATTGGTGTGTATAAATAGAGAGGGAGGAGACGATTGCGTGTGGGCGGCGCCGGGTGCGCGTAGCGGAGGACTTGGGGCCAGGAGAATTTCTAGCTCCGGGGTATTTTTCTACGTATACGCATACGTTCATGTACGTATTTGCACCTACGTGAGTACGTATGAGTTGTATTCGGAATTTTTCTATTTTTATTCTATTTTCTGATAGGTAATATATAGAAAGGACGCTCTCTAGAGTAGGTAATATATAGAAAGGACGCTCTCTAGAGTAGTGGTGTGCACACGATAACCTAATTGTTATAACTTGATAGAAGATACGTCATTACTGAAACTTGATAGCAATGTGTGAAAAATAGTTCCCAACCCTTCAAATCAGTTAGATTATTCTACAGTTGGTGGCTTAATTCCGCTCAACTTGATCATGACACCAATTTCGGATGAAAAAGAAGTCAGTCTTTTAAAAAAGAAATTGCAAAGGGAGATCCCTATAAACCCAAATTGATTATCAAGTCACAAACGACTTCATTTTTCTCGTCTAGAAAAGCTTCATTTTCCTCCTTGCAATATAGTAGATGACACGCATATTTCGGTAGTTCTATGCTGCATTACTCGATGTCACCTCTTGGGAAGAAAAAAAAAAGAAGAAAAATTTGGGGCCATTTGTTGGAAATCTTCCTACCCACTTAATTACTAGAGAAACACTAACAGTATGACATACTGATACCGTTTAGTGTTACAAAATCTCTTCTTGTATATGTTTGTCGCACCTGCTAGCCTAGAAAGGAACTTTTCTGGTTGCTGTTGTTACAGTAGCTTCTTCTGTTTAAGACTTTAACTCTATAATGGCATTGGGAAACTCAGATTAGGTCTCCTGGCTTATGATAGCACTGGCTGAAACATATCCGTCTTAATGACTTTATAAAACACCTGAAGTCTTGGGGGAAACAAAATGTCGAGCACTTTATGTGCAAGTAAACACTACATTTTGGCTTTTGCTCGCCACATTGATCCACACTAAAACTAACGAGGGGCCATGGCAGTGGTCCAGTGCATAGTGCGAAAAACCGGACCGGCAAGTGAACTATTCATATGATCGGTTCACTGTTTTTCGGTCCAATCGTTGTTTTTTTTCTGATCAGACCACGGTTCAATAGTAATACTATTTTAATATTTGCCGATATAATCAATTACAAAATCAATGGGTTAGTGTCATTTACTAGACAATGTAACCTAATGAAGATGTCTATGTCCACTTAGCCCAACAATGAATGTAATCTAGGTGACTTACTCCATCGCGGAGAAGCAAGAGGTCCCAAGTTCGAATTATAGCGGCGCAACGCTTTAAAAAAATAATTTCCACCCATTTTTTTTAACGATCCAAAGAGCAAAGCAGACCAGACCAAGCTTCAATCCCGATTTTTTCCTGTCGGATCGCCGATCGGGTCTAGTTTTTTGTACTATGGTCCAGTGGCAGTTACCTGATTCTAATCCTCCCTGTTTAACGGTTGCAGTTCCAGTCAAGCGGAATCTGAACCAAGCAATTAATCTAAGGTTGGGTCAACTAGAGCACAATGTGTCGCCCAAAGAAATAGGGTGGTCTTGGACTACTGCATCTCGTCTTTTTTGGCCGAGCTCTGCGCATTCGTTGGCTACGGTATCTTTGGAAGGAGCCTGACAAATAATAGAATGGCATGCGGCTTCCAATCGACGAGAAGGACCATGAGCTTTTTCGGGTTTCTACTAAAATTGCTCTAGGAAGCGGGGATAAGGTAAAATTCTGAAAAGATGTGTGGATAGGGAATACTGTCTTGAAAGAAGTGGCCCCCAATCTCTTTCGCATAGCGACCAGGAAGAACAGAACGGTGAGGGAGGCACTAGAAGGAAATTCTTGGATCGCTGACCTTAGGCGAAGGATCACAGAGCATTACATCCTAGAATTTGTGCACCTATATGGCAGAGTCGCGCAAGTGGCACTTACTCCAAAAATACCGGATGATATCACTTGGAAATAGACCGCGACAGGCACATACACTGCCAGGTCAGCTTACGAGGCGCGGTTCTTGGGAGCTATAGAGAGGCCCTATATCAGTCTCTTTTGGGATTCTTGGGCACCGCAAAAGTGCAAAATTTTTGCATGGCTTGTTGTTCAGGAATGGATACCAACGGCAGATATACTAACAACAAGGCATATGCAAAATGATTTCTGGTGCCCTCTTTGCATTGCAACCCCAGAAACAGCAAGACACCTACTAATCAACTGTGCCTACATAAAGAGGGTGTGAAATGACATAGCATCTTGGTCAAATCGTAATAGCATTTTACCAATACAAGGGGACACCCACGAATCGATTTTGTACTGGTAGATGGAAACGTTGGAAAAGGAATTAGCGTCAAGCAAAAAGGGCCAAAGTTCCTTAATCATGCTCACCTTCTGGCAAATTTGGAAAGAAAGAAACAGGAGAATTTTCTAAGCACAAAAAAATGAGGCAATCGGGCTGGTAGCAATAATCAAAGAAGAATCCTGTGCATGGATTCTAAACGGGGCAAGCAGTCCGGTGGCATATCTTCCCTCGGGCGACGCGACACTTTCATAACCCAGTTTTTGAGTCCCTTGTGTCTTTTGTTTTTCTTTTTATTTTTCTGCCCAGTTTATGGGGCATTTTGTAAATATTGAACATTGATTATATATATATTATAATCCAAGGTTTTAGTTTCAATGGCCACGTTGGATGCAAACAGTGTGCGGATAACAACCCTTGAAGCCTGGAATCTTGCGGGTTCCAACTTGAATAGACAAGTCTGTATCACAAGCATTTTAAAAGGAGGATCATTCGACCGATCATGATTAATTTGTGTGCATATGTACCTAGATGACTAGCTATACCCCAACCGATGGCCCTACACACACTACTTCTACTCTTCCCCTTTGCCTTTTTGGAAGCTGACATTTTTTGGGTGCACTAGTCAGTATAGCTTCCTTTTGCCGTTTGGCAGCAGTGATAAAGGGCAAAGGTTTGGAGACGGTTGGAGTGAAAGTGAAGCTTATGGAGGTGGTGTCAAAGTCTCGGCATCAGCAGGAGTAGCTGCGTGCGTTTGGTCTGCTGTTAAATCAGTCCAGAAAGATGCTGGCCATGCTGTGCGCCTCCTGTCCACTGTACTTCGTGTACGGCTAAGCAAAGGTGCTCTAAACAAAACCGTAGTAGCTAGCTCGCTCCAAAGATCAAACAGTATGAGCTATCTGTCTGTAGTATTCGTGGTATCGTGCTTGACTGCACGGCTAAGCAAAGCTGCTCTAAACTAAGCCGCGGAGATCGCGCTGGCCGGGGCCCAGCGATCGACGTCGCTCTCGGCGGCTCGATAAGCTGGCCGCGCGCATGCAGCTCGGGCCTCGGGTGGCAGCGGCATGCACGGGAACCGCGCTCGCGCACCCGCGCGCCGGTAGGGGCACCGGTGCGGTGGTGCGGGTGGTAGTACGACGACCTGCCCGCCTGCCCGCCCGCGCGCATGCAGCAGCAGCAGGCGCCACGACACGGCTCGATCGCGCATTCGCACGCAGCGGCGGCCGGTGGACGAGTCGTGCCGTACGGACTAGTTTCTAGTTGTGGCTGTGGGGTGGAAGTTGCCGCACCAGCCAGCTAGCGGCACGGCCGCGCGCGCGCGCGCAAGGGCAACCGCGCGGCGCGTACCCGCTTTCAGGCTTTCAGCTAGCGGGTGACGGCACGGTGCGGCCGTTCGCAGCTTCGCGCAGCTAGCCAGCCATGCAGGGGCGGATACAGTACAGGGACATGGGTGTACAGATGTACACATATTTTTTTAAAAAAAAACCAGTATTTATTAGGTATATTAGGTATATATACTAGTAAGTACACTTAAAATACAAATTTGTACTGTACAGCCGATTCAGTCCGTCCGTCGCAGCCGCCAACCGGCCACATCCGCGTGGCCCACTCGGACTTAACTCGTGGCCTGCACACCACCACCAGCCCACAGCCCAACTCCAAGCCTCAACCGGCACTCGGGCACTCCGCTCAGCGCTCACTGCCTCGCCCGCATCCTTCTCTCTCCTCCCCCCTTCCCCTCTCGTCCCCGCTTGCCCCGCCCCGCCCGCCCGTCCCATCCCTCCTCCTCGTCCTCCTTGGCCTTGAGCAGCGCCGCCCCTCCCTTCTCCTCCTCCCAGAGCTACTCGCCCACGCCTCTCCCTCCTCCGCCCGCCACGCCACCGCCCGCCTCGGCCTCGGCCGGATCTACCTCCATGCGCCTCCCTCTTCCTCCCCTGTCTTGCTGGCGCCTCCTCTTCCTCCCCGCCGCCCTCCTCTCGCCTCCTCCCTTGGCGCCCCACCTCCTCCCTCCTCTCTGCCCTCTCTTCTGGCCTTCCTCGTTACCAAATCCACCACCACCTCCTCCACCGCCTTAAAACCCTCCTCTCCGCTTCAGCCTCCTCCTCCTTCTCCTTCGCTGATGCTGTGTGCTCGTCGGTCGGCTGGAGATGGTGCTGTGGGAGCTCACGGCGATCACGGCCTACTTCCTCGGCGGCTCGGCCTCAAGCATATCTACAGGGCGAGTGCAAGGTGAGCTGCTGGTTTCTTCCGATTAGGGATTGGCTGATTAGCAGCGCTAAGGGCTAGGAGAATGATCATGAATGGTTCTCGGCTGATTGGGGATTGGCTCCTTACTGCAAAAATGGATGTGCACACTGCATTGTTCGTGCAACAGCTGAGGATTCGACATGGATGTTGAACCTGCTCTTTGGGAGATTCATCAATAGACAATAGCTGTAGCGGTAGGCCATGATGAAACACTCTTAGAGTCTTAGTGTTCTAGAAACTAAATACTGTTGAAATGAAATCTTATAGCTAAGATAGAGAGGGAAATGATGTAGCTAGAGCCTAGAGAAAGCATCTCGGCCTCAGGAATGTTTAGCCAGCAAAACTTGAGAAGTGTAGCACTGTGGCAATGCGCGTTGCTCAATATCCCATGTAAAGTTCTAATTCATGGGTATTTCTTATATACCAATTATCATACATGTGCAATGGAACTCTCTCAAACCTAGCTTCTTAGACATATAAAATCACTTCATGTGCTGCCCATTTTCTTAAAATGAAATTAGTATTGGATCATAGGGTAGTGATGGTACGGTGTTTATTTATGGAATAATTGTTGAACTCAGTTTTTAGCTTTATATTTATCTGATATATATGTACACACTTTTGCATCAATAATTATACAGTTGCTCAAATAAGTATTTTGTTTTTGTATATTATGTATATTTAAGTTTTACATTGTACAATATGTTTGTAACTTCGAACACCTATTTTGAAAATCCTGATCTGCTACTGCAGCCGTGGGGAGGGCGTGGCACCTCGTGGCTCGTGGCGCCGTGACGGTGGCGTCGTATCGTATGCCGTGTGGCACCTGACACGTTGTTGCTCGCGCGCATGTTGGAGTTGGCGGAGACTGCCTGGCCGGTGAGCGGCGACGTCTTATGGTGGGCTAGCTCTGACGGGACGGGACGGGACGGGACGCGGACCCGTGGATCGATGATTTGGGCTAGCTGTGCACGCTGAATAGAAGGCCGTTAGTCCGTTACAAGGACCCTTTTGGGCAAGCTCTGATTTCGCCCCGCTCGCTAGCACCTTGGACAAGGCCATTGAGTGATGATACTCGTACCACTGATGTGTAGTAGCAGCGTCCACGTTGTCTCGCGTGTGCGTCCTGTGTACGTGGTACCCAAAGAAAGGTCTAGTCCTTTGTTGATCGATCCGTTTTCCAACCGTCTGATCGAACTTTCGACAAATCGACCTAGCTCATCCGTTCATTTGAAATTAGTCCGGTGTGCGAGGATGACACGTTGCGAATTACAGGAGTAAGTACAGTAGTTGGCCAAAGCCAACCCAGGCAGCTCATTCGGTCAATTAATGTCTGGGATTTTCCCATCCGGTCCATATTAAAGAAGAAGATTACCCTACCTCACGAGGCGCACACAGGAGTCAGCGTTCGAACCGTGACGACCTTTTGCCACCTAAACCCCAGCTCAGTCCTCCAACAAACCCCCTGTGAGACACATGCGGCGAGCACAAGGCTCGAACGTGTGTGGGCTGGGCGCCGAGCCAAAGGCTCCACCTCGCGCCAACAACCAGCCAAGCACAGCTCGCTTCTCATTCGATCAATTATTCACACCACTCGATCCGGCAAAGATGTAGCTTGGATAAGTCTGGGCTAGCTAGCAGCCCATGATTCCATTTACCATTTCTCGATCCTCAAAGTGGTTACATATGTTGGAATTAAGTGGGCTTTGGCCCATCCTTTATCAATAATTTCTAAGAAAATCCCAAAGATCCACTCATGTATGGTGACATATGGGATATTTTAGTCCCATATTACTAGACAAGGTGGAGAGATACAACCTTATAAGGTGGAGCATGTCTAACTATGGTAAAGCAAGAGAAAAGAGGACCACACGCGCGCGCTCGCCTCTGCAGGGCGGCCGCGCGACATGCGACGTGAATGGTGTGGTCGTTTCGGATTCAGATGTGGGTCCAAACGCAGCTTTCTTTTGCAATTTTGTTTTGTCATGCAATCCTGTCAGGATGGAAAGAAATGGAAACGTTATGATTACGCGACGAGTTAATTGCGATTTATAAGCCTGATTACAAAACGGAAGCACTATGATTACGCGGCGAATTAATTGCGATTAATGAGCCTTAATCTGATGGTGGTTTCCTAATCTACGAGCGGTTTCTTTCTGCGGTCTTTTTAAATCTGAAGATGTTGCATGTCTTCTCGCTTACACATTGCAAAACACATCCGTGCGAGAGAGAACTGCTCTCGAGCGCTGCGCGCTGCGCTGCTACAAGCTACTCCGTCCCTGCGCCTAGCGTGCACTGGTAGTGGGCAGAGTAGGTCTCCGGAACCGTCGTCCTTGCGATCCTATACAAGAGAGGGCGAATAAGGTTTTTGGGAAGCGACTCCGCGACTGTTCACCGTTCCCTACATCGTCTACATCGCCATCTTCCTCATCGGCGACATCCTCTTCTTCGTCGCTGAGACACTCTTCGCATCGCATCGATAACATCTAATACTCTGCACTTATTTCTAATTACCAACATGAATATATACGTTATGTTGTTCGTATTGCTTATCATCCTAGTTCATCTTCTGCATATGTTTAGTACTCATGCTATTTCTGTAGTCATGATTTATTTGCGGGATTATGTAATCCTAAAGTGCCAAATAATCTAACAATCCAAAAACCTTATGATGAATTCGATAGGCACTCTGTGATGAACATGGCTGGTTTTGCCGAGGTAATGAAACCAGAGAAGTTCAATGGAGTGAACTTCGAAAGATGGCAGACAATAGTCACTTTATGGCTTACGGCTCTGAACATATTTTGGGTTGCCTCCGGGAGACCTGAGAGAGAACTCTCCCCCGAACAGGAAAAGGAGTTTAAAGCAGCTACCACAATTTTTGTGGGATACGCTCTTAGCGTTCTTTCCGATCATCTGTGCGATGTGTATATGCACATGACAGACGTAAAGGGGTTGTGGGAGGCACTCGAACATAAGTTCGCTGCCTCGGATGCTGGCAGTGAGTTGTATACCATTGAGCAATATCATGACTACAAGATGGTTGAGAACTGTTGTAATGCCAGTAGAATGCAATGTGAGTAAAAGTAACAATGAGAATGAGTTTTTACCAATTACCTCCCCACAGTAAGCCTTCAGAGAGAGAGAGAGAGAGAGAGAGAGAGAGAGAGAGAGATGGAGAGAGAGAGAGAGGGAGGGGAAGATAAGACCAAAGCCAGCCCAATCTCTCCTCCCATCCCATTTCTCCCTTGTCCCTCTTGCCCAAACCGAACCCCCATCATCAACCAAATCACCACAAAGCAAAGAGGGTAGAGGAGAAGGGAGGGAAGGGGTATATCTTGGAGGTGAGGTCACGGCAGGCCGAGGCATTTGGGCGGAGGAGACAAGGAGGGACGGCGCCGAGGCCATGGCCGTCTTGCAGCAAGCTAGGAGCTCCGGGGACTTGGGCGGTCTTTGTAGAGGAGGCGGCCACCGAGGCCCATGGAGGAGCTGGGTCGAGTTGGAGGGAGGCGACGCTGGAGGGGGCCATCGGTAGGCGGGCACAAGGCGGCACCGATGGCGTGGGCCGAGTCGGCCAATGCCAAGAGGAGAGGAACAGAGGGTGGCGGCAGGAGGCGGCTCCGTGAGGCGGGCTGGCAAGGCGAGTGACCCACGGACGGGAGGCAGGAGGCCGGGAGGACCAACGAGAGAGAGAGAGAGAGAGAGAGAGAGAGAGAGAGAGAGAGAGAGTGGATGAGGAAAGGGGGAGGTGAGAAGATAAGGTGCGGCTGGAGAGGGTGGCTTCGGCCAGTAGGGAAAAGAAAGAAAGAGAAGAAAGGAGAGAAGAAAAAGGGGGTAAGTGAAAGAGGAGAAAGAAATTTAAGGGCGCGCATAAAATCTTATTTGCAAGGTTAGTAGAAGCAAACCCTAATCGTGTTAATATTTTTGGCACCGGGTTAGTGGAATAATGCCGGTGAGAGGGGTTGCTCGCGTCGTTGTGCGCGTAGGATCAACGCCGTTCATATGAGTGCATGTATTGTGAAATGTTCTGAGTCTGGTTAAATGCCTGCTCAGGTTGAGGTTCGGAAACGGCGTCAACCGCACGTTACTCTGCTCCGCTTGGTTAACAGGAAAGTGCATGGTAGAGCGATATCATGTTAGTGCTACGAAATATGTGATGTTTGCGTGATATGATAATGTTTATATGATGATGCTGATATGGTAATGTTTATATGATGATGCCTACATGGAAATGTTTACATGATGATGCTTACGGGGTAATGTTTATGTGATGATGTTTACATGGTAATGTTTAGGTAATGATGCTTACGTGGTAATGTTTAGGTAATGATGCTGACGTCGTAATGTTTAGGTAAGGCTGATTACGTGGTAGTGTTTAGGTAAGGATGCTTACGTGGTAGTGTCTAGGTAATGATGCTTACGTGGTAGTGTCTAGGTAATGATGCTTACATGGTAGTATTTACATGATAATGTTTATGTGATGATGCCTACATGGTAATGTTTACATGAGGACACTTACATGATGTTATTCATGTGATGATGCTTATATGATAGTGTTAAATGATGATGCTTACATGATAATGGTTTCATGTTAATGGCAATGATGATGGGACAAGGTGAGCAATGAGAATACCTTGTTAATGATGACAATGATGAATCATGTTAATGCCAATGGACATGTGCATTTACATCATGGCAAGAATGCATGAGCCAGGTCGGTGAGAAAGTCATGTCACTATTCCGGTGAGGTGGGTGAGAAAGTTACATTACTAATCCGGTGTGCTCTAGATGAAGTCTTACATCTGTAGGGACTAGATAAAGTCCGACAATGTAATGACCCCATCCTAACGAAGATGGGGGAAGAATGTGTCATCGACAGGTGAACACTCCACGATATCGGTATCAGCTGATGAGATGCATATGAGCATGAGCATGATGGTGTATTCACATGTATGGGCAATGCAATGATCAAATGAGCATGTAGAATGATGATGAATTGCACTAATGGAAAGCTAATGGTGGAAATAATGACATAGTTATGTTTGTTGGTATGGCAGTGTTTATCATCTCTATTATGTGCTTGTTGAGTCTTCAGACTCACCCTTGCTTGTTAATGTTTTTTTAGGTGATCTTTGCAAGTGACATGCTTCGGGAAGATAGAATAGATCATCCACGTCACACGTAGTTCTCATGCAACCTTTCTCCCTAGATGTTTCACTTTTGTTGTTGTAATATATTTAATTGTTAAATTGGCTGCGTAAAGTTTGTAATGATTATGTGTAGTGGTAGCATTCCGGACCCAGTGGTGGGTCAGGGTGTTACAGTTAGTATCGGAGTGGGCGTTAGGTTCGTGGTGAAAAATTTTAGACATAGGTTGATTAGTTACTAAAATTTGACCTAGGCCAAATAATTAAATTAACCTTGACACACTCTGGTGCACAGTAGGATGGGTTTCGGGTCCAGCGTTGTATATATGTTTTAGCTAGATATGTTGTTGGCATACAATGTTATGAGATAACAGTTTGTGAATTGATTGTGTGAATGCTTGGTTATCAGTGATGCCGAGGGGTAGAGGTAGAGGTTGCGGCCGTGGCCGTGGTCGTGCTCAAGCAGAGTCATCGCTTGAGGTTTAGCAAGAAACACCTAGTGCAGAGGTTGTTTCCGTTGAGCAGTCTGTAGCTGGGAATCAGGCAAGGTCTTCGGCCTTGCTACGAGAATTTATGGAAGAGGTCCGTGTGCTTCGCTAATAAGCGTCGAGTCAGCATTCTCTTGTATGCATTTGCTATTCTACCTACTGATCATTCCAACAAATGTTTCGGAGGCAAGGATGGGCCTTCGTGAGTGGTTGGCTTTACGTCTAGACACCTTCGATGGGGCGGAAACAACAGTCCAAGCTGCGGATTGGTTGTGTTATATGGGAAGACAGTTTGAAGCCCTAGAGATGAGCTCACAGCTGAGAGCTCGCTATGTGGCATTCCAGTTAAAGGGTCAGGCGGACATTTGGTGGGAGGGGGTCCTTTCAGCTAGGACCCCTGCCTAGGGTCCCGCTACTTGGGAGATCTTCGTCGAGCAGTTCAAGGCGAAGTACTACCCGGAATCATTTGTGAAGAGTATGGAGATCGCCTTGTCGACCTTCGTGTAGGGGGAGATGACCGTAGTTGAGTACGAAGCAAGGATTTAACGATCTAATCCGCTTCATACCATTGGTCGCGAGCAATGATCTGTAGAAGGCTAAAAGGTTTCGCCTAGGGCTCAACTCTGAGTTTCAGCATGTTATGGGAGATACTGCGTCACGTGACTTTAGGTCAGTGGTAGAGCAGGCCAGAGGGATAGAGATGGATATACAGCTCACTAAAGGACTGCAACCCTTGGGTGGTCTAAGAGCTTCTGGTAGTGACCAGAAGAGGAGTTTTAGTGAGGAGGGTGGGTCATCTCAGCCACCCACTCCTAAGAAGTCCAAGTGGGGCCAGCGTCCCCCGCAGTCGTCTAAGTCCAAATCCTCGAGGTCGTCTTCTACAACGCCTCGTTCGTTGTCAGCGACCCCAGCCTGTCGCCCTGTTTCAGGGCAGGGCATAATCTGTTCCAAGTGCGGTGGTGGGCACCGTGCTGCTGGATGTTCTTGGACTGGAGAGTGTCAGCAATGTGGTCGATCGGGCCACATGGAGCGGGTTTGTCATCAGAACCCCTCTAGTATTATCAAATGGGAGCCATATTTGTGATCCAAATAATGGGGATGAGGCCAACGTTTGGCACTCACGTTTGTGTCACATAAATTTTGGTTGTATGTCTCGGCTATCCAGTCTAAATTTAATTCCGAAACTCTCTATAGTGAAAGGTTCTAAATGCCAAACTTGTGTGCAAGCAAAGCTGTGAACACCATGAGGATATGCTCATGATCCTAGGTGATGATACAATTGGCAATTTGGTTGAAGGTTTGTTGAATTCATGTTTGTCGAAAGTTTCAAAGAACTCGTCGGGATAATCGTGAATCTGGGCGTGTTAACATGCGGTAATACCGCTTTCTTGGAATGACCGGCTTTAGTAGGCGGTGCTCTGGAGGTCTTGTGAGAGCGTGGGGATTTTTCGGTATCGGTAGTACGGCTTGAAGCAGCGGTACTACCGCGTTCTGACGACCGTTTGTTGTTAAGCGGTATGGAAAAACCGTAAGCGAATGCAAAATGGTCTTGGATTTCCTTGTGGGCGGTATGACCGCATCTTGCTTAGCGGTAATACCGCGCCGGTATGACCGTTGTTTTGCGGTATGCAAATTCCAGAGGAGTGGTTTTGTAGAGTTTTGATTTCACCGAAGCAAAGAAGACGATCATAGATTGTGGGTGCGCAGACGATCATGATCTTGTAGTACCGAAACCATAACATGGCGGTAGTACCGCTTTTGTGTTGAATGTTATTTCATTTTGGAGTTTTTGGTTTTGGGATAGGTCATATCTATGTTTATCTTTGTATATGTGTTGCATATTGCATGTTTTGAGCTAACGTGGGTCAAGTTGTGAAGAACTTGTTCCGGAGACGATTTCTTGGTCTATTCTTTGTGCGGTGGCTTGCAGTCAACGACGGTCAGCGGCGAGGAGGATCGGGACTAAGCTTGGAGAGCTGAGGTCCAGAACGATCATGGATGCCGGGTGAAGTCAGGTGACTCAAGCATGGCGCAGAATGGGACGAGGTGGATCGAGCAGGCGATTCGATGTAATTGGTTGGATCAAGCGGCGCAGGGTCGGTGCAAGTGCCTTGGAGGTTCGATGGGATTGGACGGAGAGACTTGCGAGACATGATGAGAGCCGTTGATCAACCTACGTGGCGAACAGCGATTGCTTCGACAGGATTGGACTCGGTCCATGGAGAAGGATCGAGAAGGGGTATTTTGGTAATTTCACCAAATACCGTCTTGGTGACCTAATGCCAACCTGCGGCGCAAGACGGTGCGTCAAGAAGTGGATTAGGTCAAGAAAAGTGAAGACGACGCTTTGAGATGCGTGCGTGTGTGACCCGTTTGTATTGGGCCTTAACGCGAAAAATAGATAGTGCTCCTATTCACCCTCCCTCTAGTCGCCTTTCTGGTTCTACAATTGGTATCAGAGCCCAGTTAGCTCTTCTCATAGATCTTAACCGGTCTTTGGAGCCATGGCGACTGACAAGTATTCAACCAAACCACATGTTTTTGATGGAGTTGATTTTGCTTATTGGAAGGCACGCATGCATACCTACATCGAGGCTGAAGGGCACGCTATTTGGTTTAAGGTCAAAAATCCATATGTCGTGCCAGCCAATGATGATGTTGTAATATCCCATTTTATTAAATGAGTATTTAATGAATTAGAAAATGATTAATAATATGAATTTATAGGGAAAAATGAGGGAAATAGATATGGGCCTTCAGCCCATAACCAAGAGATGGGCTGACCACCAACAAAAGAAGAAGAGAGAGGGGAAAACCCTAGGGGGGGGTATTGTAGCACGACGTGCTACAGTAGCGTCGCTTTTGCTACAGTGTTTTCATGAACAGTAGCCGCCCTCCTCTTCATTCCCCCTTGTGCCACCATCTCCTCCCCCAACCGAGCTCGCCTCGTTGCCATCTCTGGTGCTGACCACCTGGGTTGGCCGGTCAAGAAGAAGAAGAGAGAAGGGAGGGGAAGAGGGATCACGTGGTGTTCATCGTGATCGACAGTGGGTGCTCCAAGGGTAATGATTCTCGGTTGTCGTTGTTTGATTAGTCTTAGGAGAGAAATCGAATAGATTTGATTGGATCAAAGTCGGTCTGTCGTAAATACCAATCTGTCCAGAATGTTGCGTAGGCGATTTCGGGTCCTTAGAAGCCGAACCAGTAGTTTTGATCTCCTAGAGATATCTAGACTATATTCTTAACTTTCTGTGGCCACTGAGTTCACCTGATTTCGTCGCTCGAGTCAAAAGTTATGATAGATTTAGTATCTTCTGTCCAGATTTCTGACGCGAATAATCTGTTTTGTTATTTCATAAAATATGAAAATGTAATTGGAAGAATCTGGGTTTTCACCCAACTAGGCTTTCGTAGAGAATTTGATAACCTTTCCAGATTGTTAAAGAACGATCAATTCGGAGTTATATATTAAAAGTTATGATCGTTTTAATACTGCTGTTTGCACATTTAGGCAGTTTCTGATCTGAAAGTTCAACGATCTATTAGCGTACTAAATTGGCCGAATTGGATTAGCTTGTCAACTAGAGTATTGTAGATTTGTCAGTTAAGAATCCACAGAAACTGGGCTCATCTCTTTTTGAGTTCCAGATCATGAGATATGTTAATTTCCGTGCTGTTGTCCAGAGGCGGATTATGGCTGAATGCGTTGGTTTTCAGTTTAGGGTTTGTAGTTAAATCTTGATTCGCCGGGGAAGTGTTGTAGAACGTTAATCAGTAGTGTCGTGTTCATCGTATCCTTATTTCAGTTATTTAATTGTTTAGGCGGTGAAGCTTCGGGTTTAGGAGTACCATCATTGCTCGCTAACGTCGCATCATGAAGGCAAGTACATTGCTTATCTTAATGATTGTGATTAATGAATGCTTTTATGATTATCTTGTGAGTTCTTATGATTCAAGAGAAGTTGGATTGTCTATGGTCTTTCATATCGTTAAATCCATGATTGGAGATGATAATATTTAAGTTCATGTTCCTTCCATATGTGTGTTATCTCCATGATTAGAGAGCGTGTCTTTTCAATATACATATTTCATTCCATGCATTCATTATTCATGTTCCATCCACGAGTGGATTAAAAGACCCATCAACTCCGGGATGGGCACGTAAGACCCACCATTCCAATGTGGGCCCCACTATTCAATGTGGGCGTTTTGGGACACCGTATGAAATGTTCTTCATACGAGACTTGGATCCCGTATTTTTGTTAAGATGCGGGCTTAAGTGAACACCGACGGTGTGTCACTAGCAATACCAGTATATGCATGTGTGTAGTCCCTCCATTCCATTCACTTCATTCATTCCATTCATTCAAATACTCGTTCTGTGATTTCTTCATATGGTTCAATGATGTTGACTTGTTAATGTTTGTGGTATATTCCATTTATTCATTTGACTTGCTTTGAGTCTTGGACTCACTCTTGCTTTGTTTATTTACTTTTAGGTGATCGTTGATGAAGTTCTCTTGGGAGGGAGTAGACATGCACTACTCACATGATACACTTTACATTCGTTTCAATATAAGGATGATTAATGTCATTCATTCGTTAATTGTTGGATGGTAATAATTACATCTGGACATGGATGATACATTTCTGTTCGTTGAGTTTTGATTAAGTAACTGTTAAAGTTCATGGATTATTCGTTGATAGGATTATCTTAGTGGATCCAATCTTACATTCTTGTTTATGTTCCAATTATTGATGCTCTGTTTAGCTTAGTTGATGAATTATTGTTGATGTTTTCCGCTGTATGATTACATGTTAGATCTTTAGGTAGCATTTTGGCTTCCGAATAGCCAGGTTGTTACAGATGTGATCACTCCAGATGTTGAGGCTAATAGCAAAGCTCGCAACTTTCTGATCCAAGGTCTTAGTCGATCTGAGTTTGAGCGCGTGACTCATTTGAGGTCTGCTCACGAGATCTGGAGGACCCTTTGTGACTACCACGAGGGTTCGACTGCGATCAAGGAAGTGAGACAGAACCAGCTCAAGAAAGAATATTCAAAGATTGAGCAAAGACACGTGAGTCCTTAGATGAGGCGTGGGGAGATTCTCCAAGATTCTTCATGATCTTCGTCTTTGTTGATCTTGTTTTCACGAGTCGAGAATGCACGCTTGACTTTTGGGTGCTCTTGATGTGAAGGTTTGGGGGATGAAGATCACATCCATCAATGATAACACTGTCATGAGTGAGCTTACCATGGATAAGCTTTACTCGAGGTTGAAGACGCATGAGATTGATTTTATTTCGCGTCTCCCCAAGACAGAGTCGATGGCTTTGGTGGTTGACCCATCTAAGGGTAGCTCTTCTGATTCTTGTGATTTTGGCTCATCTGGTTTTTCATTGTCTGCTTTGCATTCTTTGACTGATGAGCAGCTAGAGAAGCTACTTGAGGATGATTTAGCCCTCCTATCCATAAAATTCTCTAGAGTGTACAACAGGGGGAGAGGTGGCCCTGTCACTTGTTTTGAGTGTGGTGAGCCTAACCATATTCGCTCCAAGTGCCCTAAGCTGAAGGGCAAGGAGGAGAAGGACTCTCGGAGGCGTCATCAAGCCAAAGACAAGAAAGGCAAGAAGCCCAACTATCGCAAGTTCGTCAGCCAAGTCCTTGCCACTCTTGAGAATGTTAACATGAGCGATGTGGACTCGGAGACGGAGGACGACGACGATGACTCTCATGGCAAGAAGAAGGCCCAGGACTTCACCGGCATATGCTTCATGGCTAGAGACAGCCATGACGTCGACTCCTCCAACATTTAGCGACCTTTTCAATGATCCCGATGAGGTACGCCCTTCACTCACTAGTATGAAGCGTGCTTTAGCCTATCTTTGAAAAAAGAATGTATAAGCAAGAAAAATGATTAGAAGCAGGATGCCATGATTGATGATTTGAACTTAGAGGTTGATAGGCTCAAATCCATTAATCCTGCCGATGATTGTGATTCTTGATCTAGCTTGCTTAATGAACTAGCAAATCTAAAATCTGCTCATTCCTCATTGCTAGTCAACTAAAAGATGCTTTTGATGAACTAGAAACTCTCAAGGCTAGTCCTGCTTGCATGAATACCATTGCTTTAGATGTGACTACTGTTGATGCTATCCCTTTGCCTTGTTCAAATTGTGCTTTGCTTGAACTAAAATTGGATAGTGCTACAAAAGAATTGATGAAATTTGATGCTAGTCACACCTGCTCTCATTGTGAGAAAAATAAGATTAAAATGAAGGAGATGTCTGAAATGATTCTTTACTCTAAAACTGCTTCATGTGAAAACTGTGTTAAACTCACACTTGAGAATGATGCTTTAAACAAGACACTAGAAGAAAAGGCTAAAATTGAACAATCCATGTTCATGACTGCTTCCAAGAAAGTTGTTGATTCTGATTCTTGTACTCTTTGTATTGAACTTGGGCATAATGTAGATAAGATACAAGAAGCATTTAGAGTTAAGTTCAAAGAGCAGTTGGATAGGATTAGAGATAACTATTGTGTGTCTTGTGAGGTTTTGAAAGCCGAGGTAGCTCACTATAAGGAAAAATCTGATAGGGCTAGCAAGTCAAATAAGTGTGCTTCTTGTTATGAACTAGCCAAACAAAATGACTACCTTAAATAGACTCTTGAGAGATTTATTGGTGGGAAGAAGAACCTCAACATGATTCTTGACAAGTCTAAGGTGAGTGTGAATAATAGAGGCCTAGGATTTGATTCCCTAGAGCATACCAAGAACCATCCACCTAAGGTTGTTAGAGCTGTTGAGAGTGGCCTGTTTGAGGTAGAACCCCCTAAGCCATCCAAGATAGTCTTCAAATCTGCTGGTTTTGCCCAAACCACTTCTAGCAAGATAGGTGCTTCTACTTCATCAGGTCAGACCCCTCAAAAGGTCAGGTACCATTGCACCTTCTGCAAGAAGAATGGCCACATTGTTGAGTTCTGCTTCCATAGAGCCAAAATTGAGAGGAAGGAGAGGATGAGTACCTTGAGAATCATTAGAGGAGTTTCTTCACCTTCTGTAGTCTCTAGAGCTAGGCAGCCTATTTTTCCTGCTAGACATAGGCCTAGATTTGTAAAGGACTTCTTTGACTCCTTTGGTGGCTCTAGGCAACATTCTGGTTTAGGATATCGTGAGGAGAGACCATGGGTAGCATCTAGACAGGGGGAGTACCGACCTTTTGGTAGGTCGATTCGGAGAGGTCTAGGTGGTTCTCGTGTGCATTCTTATGATTTTGCTCCTAACCATTTTACTGCTGCTTCTACTATTTTGCCCAAGCATCGTGTGACTCAGTACTGGATTCCCAAGTCTTTTATCACTCACCCCAATACTGAGGCACAGATGTTTCCTGTTCGTGCTTTGTAGGTCCGTCGTGCGAGGAAGGAGGACATATGGCTTGTTGACTCCGGTTGTTCTCGACACATGACTGGAGATTCTAGATGGTTCTCCTCCCTCACACGTGCATCCGGCAATGAATTGATCATATTTGGGGATGCTTCATGGGACCGTGATGACCAAGGGCACAGTCTTGGCGTCAACAACAAATTCATGCTCAAGGGCGTCGCTTTGGTAAGTAAGCCGAGGTATAATCTGCTATCTGCTTCTCACCGCTTGATGAGGGTCTAGAGGTGAGATTTAAGAGTGGTGAGTGTAGAGTTCTAGATTCCTCCGGTGAGCTTGTATTTAAGATCTCTAGGTTTGAGAGGATCTTTTGTGCTGATTTCTGTATCTCTTCTGCTTCTAGCCCTAGGTGTCTTGTAGCTTCTGACTCCCATGATCTAGTGTTATGGCATCGTAGGCTTGGACATATAGGCTTAGATCACTTGACTAGAGTCAGTAGTAAGGATTTGATTAGAGGTTTGCCTAGGCTAAAGGCTGTTAGAGACCTTGTTTGCTCACCCTGTAGACATGGTAAGATGGTTTCTGCTTCTCATCCACCTCTTACCTTAGTGATGACAGATGGACCTGGTCAGCTCCTGCACTTAGATATTGTTGGTCCTTCTAGAGTTCAGTCAGCCGGTGGGAAATGGTATGTGCTTGTGATTGTGGATGATTACTCCAGGTATTCATGGGTTTATTTTCTGGTTTCTAGGGACGAGGCATTTGGCTTCTTTAGAGAGTTGGTCCTTAGACTTGCTGTTGAGCTTCCTGGAGCTTTGAGAGCCATTAGGAGTGACAATAGGACAGAATTCAAGAATTCTTCCTTTGCCACTTTCTATTCTGATAGGGAGCTAGAGCACCAGTTTTCATCACCTAGAGTTCCCCAGCAGAATGGAGTGGTAGAGAGGAAGAACAGGACCCTTGTAGAGATGGCCAGGACCATGCTAGATGAGCATTCCACACCTAGGAGGTTTTGGGCTGAGGCGATCTCTACTGCTTGTTATATTTTTAATAGGGTTTTCTTGAGATCTGTGATTGGTAAGACTTCTTATGAGCTTAGATTTGGTCATAAGCCCAAAGTTTCTCATTTCAAGATTTTTGGTTGCAAATGCTTTATTCTTAAACATGGCAACCTTGATAAATTTGAATCTAGATGTTCTGATAGCATATTTCTTGGATATCCTGCTCATTCTCGTGGCTATCGTGTATTTAATTTTGACACTAACAAAGTTGTTGAGACTTGCGAAGTCACTTTTGATGAGGCTAGTCCTGGTACTAAACCCAATGATGCAGGTACACAGGTTTCTGAGAGCATCTTTGTCGATGATGACTCTGAGGATGAGGCCCCAATCCATCCTCAAGTCTCTTCTGATATGGTTGGAGAGCCTGCTTCCACTACACCAGCTTCAGATGAGCAGCCTCATCCTACCTTCACCGATGATTAGAGTGACTCTGCTCCTACCTCCACAGCCCATGAGGTAGAGGCCACTTCAGCACCAGGAGCTCCTCTTCGCATTCAGCGACAGCATCCACCTGAGCAGATGATTGGGGATCTTCATGAGCGAGTCACTCGCTCCAGGTTCATTTCTCCTGATTCCCATGCACATTCGGCTTTTGTTGCTTCTTTTGAACCCCGAGATGTCACCCATGCTCTTTCTTATGCCTCTTGGGTCAATGCCATGCGTGAAGAACTTGAAAATTTTGAAAGAAACAAAGTCTGGACCTTAGTTAAACCTCCACCTAATCATAATGTAATTGGAACAAAATGGGTTTTCAAAAATAAGCAAAGTGAAGATGGGTTGGTAGTTCGCAGTAAGGCTAGACTTGTAGCACAAGGGTATTCCCAGGTAGAGGGCTTAGACTTTGAGGAGATCTATGCTCCTGTAGCTAGATTGGAAGCCATTCGCATTTTGCTAGCATTTGCGGCATCCAAGGGCTTCAAGCTATTTCAAATGGATGTCAAAAGTGCTTTTTTGAATGGCTTCATAGAAGAAGAGGTCTATGTCAATCAACCACCTGGTTTTGAAAATCCTAAGTTCCCAAACCATGTTTTTAAACTCTCCAAAGTCTTGTATGGATTGAAGCAAGCCCCTAGAACTTGGTATGATAGGCTTAAGAGTTTCTTGCTCAAAAATGATTTTAAAATAGGAATGGTTGATAAAACTTTGTTCACTCTCAGGCATGGCAATGATTTTTTGATGGTTCAGATTTATGTGGATGACATTATATTCGGTGGTTCCTCTCATGCTTTGGTGTCAGATTTTGATTCTATGAGCGGGGAGTTCGAGATGAGCATGATGGGCTAATTGACCTTCTTCCTTGGTCTTCAAGTCAAGCAAGCGAAAGAAGGCACCTTCATTCATCAAAGTATGTATACAAAGGACCTTCTTGGTAACCGACATGGGAAGCGAGAGGCCAATGTCTACTCCCATTGCCACGACCACCGTCTTTGGACCACGATGAGGATGGAGAGCACTGTGGACGGAAGGAGTACCGCTGACATGATCGGCTCCCTCCTCTACCTCCTGTGTCGAGGCCGGACATCTGCTTTTCAGGTGTGTGTCATGCGCTCGATTCGAGCTTCCTCGAGCTTCTCATCGTCAAGCGGTCGTCGCATATTCAGTACCTTGAGACACTCTTGACTTTGGACTTTGGTATTCTTCTTCTTCGCTCTCTCCATTCGCGCTTTTTCGATGCTGATTTTCTTTGGGTGTAGAGTGGATAGGAAGAGTACTTCGAATTGTCATTTCTTAGGCACATCTCTTATCTCTTGGTCATCTAGGAAGCAGATCTTACATTGCACGATCCATCGCCGAAGGTTGAGTATGTAGTCTATGACTAGTAGTTGCTCTCAGGTTCTCTGGATCTTATCTACTCTGCGGGACTATGGGTTGTCTTTGGGTAGTGTTCCTCTTTTCTGTGATAACACTAGCGCCATTAATATTGCTAAAAACCCAGTGCAACATTCTAGAACTAAGCACATTGATGTTAGATATCATTTCCTTGGAGACCATGTAGAGAAGGGTGATGTTGTGCTTCACTTTGTTGAGTCTGAGCAGCAGGTTGCGGATATCTTCACTAAGGCTCTTGATTCTTCTCGTTTTGCTTCTTTGTGGGGAGAGTTGGGGGTTGTTAGTCCTCTTGGCCTGTTTTGAGGGGGAGTTTGTTCTTTTTGCATTCATTTGTATCATAATGCATTTTACAATTCAACAACTTACATTGTAATATAACCTTGTGGAGCTTTGATTATTATCCATGTATGACATGATTTCATACTTTATACCCTGTCATGTCTTGTGCTAGTTTGCTAGACTTCTGTTGTGGCTTTTTATGTATAGCTTAGCTTTTGCCATGCTAGCTTTATTATCTGTGAGCAAACTGAATTTTAATATGACTTGTTGGATCTTGTGACTAGTTTTGCTTTAGTGATCCTCTCATGATTCATGCCATGTCATATAGGCTTAATTGAGTTTTGAACTTATTCTGAGTTTTAATTTGAGCTATAATAATTCTTAAGTCAAGCAAATGAAAAATGAGCTTTTCTGTGCGAAAAAACTGATCTCACCAATTCTCTCTTATGAGACGGCTTGCCATCGTACTAGGCATGAACTCAGGGGGAGTTTTGGATGACCTAGACCACTTTCTTAAGCTCTTGTTGCTTGGGATGGTCGTAGTGAGGCTTGAGATCTAGCACAATACTAAGAAAACAAATTGGCAATTGGTTGAAGCTTAGGAGGCAGTTGTGGATGGCTCCTAGTCCAGGACTTGCTTTACTAAGATAAAATCAATCATTTTCTGCAAAGTGCTCAAAGTGCAAAATTCTAAATGCTTGAACAAATTGATTCACAATTGATATCAAAATGCTCAAAATTGACTCATTTTTTAGCTTCTGGCTCCGTTTTGCTTATTGACATGGCCTGACTCATTTTTGGATACCTTTAGTTAAACTATGATCTTGAACACCTCGTCATGTCTTCAATTCATTTAATCTCAGATTATTGCTATTTTGGCCTTAGCTTTGCTGTACATGTTTTGCCATGATTGAATATAGCTTCTTCACATAATATGGCTTAGTGTAATACTTATACAGCCTTCATGGATAATCTTCATGGCTCATTTTGCTCAAGTTAAAAACAAAACAAAACAAAATGAAAAATTACAAAATTGCAGCCATTCTATTTCATTCATGCTCTATCTTCTCCATGCACCTTGATGAATTCATTGTCAAAGGGGGAGAAAACTTGACAAAAATGCTGTTTTGGATGCTCTCTGTGCATTTTCTGGAAGGTCAAATAGAACACTTGTTCTTTCTTTTGGACCTTAAGTGAGATTTTCTGGAATTTAAAGCTCCCCTTGCTTTCTTTGCCTTATCTCACTTGCCGAAACTATTCTGAAGCCAATTTGGTCACCTTCCTTGCTTTTACTTGCTAAAAGACTAAATTGTGCCTTTGTGCGAAAACTTGTTTTCTTTTACTTTCAAACCTCAAAACATTCATTTTTGGGTTATTGCCAATGTGTTCATCAAGGGGGAGATTGTGAACACCATGAGGATATGCTCATGATCCTAGGTGATGATACAATTGGCAATTTGGTTGAAGGTTTGTTGGAATTCATGTTTGTCAGAAAGTTTCAGCAAACTGTCAGGATAATCGGTAGTACCGGCGTGTTAACCGCGGTAATACCGCTTTGCGGAATGACCGGCTTTAGTAGAGCGGTGCTACCGGAGGTCTTGTGAGAGCGTGGGGATTTTCTGGTATCGGTAGTACCGGCTTGGAAGCCGCGGTACTACCGCGTTACGGTACGACCGTTTGTTGTTAAGCGGTATGGAAAAACCAGAACGAATGCAAAATGGTCTTGGATTTCCTTGTGGAGCGGTATGACCGCATCTTGCTTGGCGGTAATACCGCACTTCGGTATGACCGTTGTTTTGCGGTATGCAAATTCCAGAGGAGTGGTTTTTGGAGAGTTTTGGATTTCACCGAGTAGCGAGACGATCGATTGTGGGTGCGTGCGACATTGATCTTGATAGGCGGTAGTACCGACCATAACATGGTGGTAGTACCGTTTTTGTGTTGAATGTTATTTCATTTTGGAGTTTTTGGTTTTGGGATAGATCATATCTATGTTTATCTTTGTATATGTGTTGCATATTGCATGTTTTGAGCTAACGTGGGTCAAGTTGTGAAGAACTTGTTCCCGGAGACGATTTCTTGGTCTATTGCTGTGCAGGTGGCTTGCAGGTCAACGACGGTCAACGGCGAGGAGGATCGGGACTAAGCTTGGAGAGCTGAGGTCCAGAACGATCATGGATGTCGGGTGAAGTCAGGTGACTCAAGCATGGCTTGAGAATGGACGAGTGGATCGAGCAGGCGATTCGATGTAACTGGTTGGATCAGCGGCGCGGGTCGATGCAAGTGCCTTGGAGGTTCCGATGGGATTGGACGGAGAGACTTGCCGACATGATGAGAGCCGTTGATCAACCTACACGTATGGAGCAGCGATTGCCGACGGGATTGGACTCGGTCCATGGAGAAGGATCGAGAAGGGTATTTTGGTAATTTCACCAAATCGCCTTGGTGACCTAATGCCAACCCGGCGCAAGGCGGCAAGCGTCAAGAAGTGGATTAGGTCAAGAAAAGTGAAGACGGCGCTTTGAGATGCGTGACGTGTGTTACCCGCTTGTATTGGGCCTTAACGGAGCCCATTAGGGTTTGTCTTCTAGAAGCCCTAGGCCTCATATAAATAGGAAGGGTCTTTGTTCACAGCAGACCCCAAGGTCTTCATTGGTAAACCCTAGTTTGGTTTTAGGGTTTTAGAGAAAGAGGAGAGGCTTTGGGCTCTAGAGAGATGTGTTGAGTTGTGTGCTCATGTATTGAGTTTTGTCCTCCTTGAGGGAGTGGCTGTAACCAGCAACCAACATCATGAATCAATCTATGGATGATTTCTCAAGTTGAGTTCTCTTTGTGTTCTTTCTCCATACTTGGTGATTTTGAGTCCTTTCTTGATCCTGTGGTTTTTGATTGGTTTCTTTTCCTCTTTTACCTTGCTGTGATGTGTGGGAATACATCTATGATCATCTAGATCATCAATCTCCCACGAGCAAGTTTTGGATCAAGTTTTTCATTTTTGCACATTTTTGAACCCTCCTTCGGTAAATTGGAAAAAGATCAAAATTTTGACGTAGATCTGGACGATCGTTGCCTATTAGCAGCCTAGTATCAGTTAAGGCTTTATGTGAAACTCATTCACGCAAAACTATCAATTCAAGGCTTAGTTTATTGTGTAGTTGTGAATGAATGTAGCTTAAAGTTCTAGGCGGATGTTCAACCCTAAAAGGTCTCCACTGAAAAACTGGTATATTAACAGTGCTTTAGAACAGTAGGAAAACTTTGTGAGCCTCTTGAATCTGTTGGGGGATTGTTGGAATTAAGTGGGCTTTGGCCCATCCTTTATCAATAATTCCTAGGAAAATCCTAAAGTCCCACTCATGCATGGTGGCATGTGGGATACTTTAGTCCTATATTGCTAGTCAAGGTGGAGAGACACCACCTTATAAGGAGAATCATGTCTAACCTTGGTAAAGCAAGAGAAAGGAGGACCACGCGCATGCGCGCTTGTTCGCTTCGCCAAAGCCAAAGCCGAGCCGCCGCCATGACGTCTTGGCGCTTGCGCGCAAATGAGGCGATCGTTCTGGGTTCGGACGTGGGTCCAGACGCAGCTTTCTTTTGCAACTTTGTTTTGCCATACAATCCTGTCAGGATGGAAAGAAACAGAAACGTTATGATTACGCAGCGAATTAATTGCGATTAATGAGCCTAATTACGAAACGGAAACGTTATGATTGCGCGGCGAATTAATTGCGATTAATGAGCCTTAATCTGATGGCGGCTTCCTAATCTACGAGCGGTTTCTTTCTGCGGTCTTTTTAAATCTGAAGACGATGCCTGTCTTCTCGCTTACACATTGCGAAACACATCCGTGCAAGAGAGAACTATTCTCAAGCGCTGCGCTGCTATAAGCTACTTTGTCCCTGCGCCCGGTGTGCATCGGTAGTGGGGAGAGCAGGTCCCCGGAACTGTCATCCTTGCGATCCTGTAGGAGAGAGGGCGAATAAGGTTTTTGGGAAGTGACTCCGCGACCGCTCGCCGTTCCCTACATCGTCTACATCGCATGTTCCTTGCATCGTCTACATCGCCATCTTCCTCATCGGCGACATCCTCTTCTTTGTCGCTGAGACACTCCTCGCATCGTATCGGTAACATCTAATACTCTGCACTTATTTCTAATTACCAGCATGAATATATACGTTCTGTTGTTCGTATTGCTTATTGTCCTAGTTCATTTTCTGGACATGTTTAGTACTCATGTTATTTCTGTAGTCATGATTTATTTGCGGGATTATGTAATCACTAAATTACTAAATAATCTAACAACATATACACAACTCGATCGCAAACATGTCATGTGGGCGCGGTTTTAATTGGACTCAAGCTTGCATCAATTGATTAGAATTCTGAAAAACACATGCACGATCGGAGATGTACGGGCAGCTCAAGCCGCGCGATAGCTGGAAGTAGAACGAATCCTCTTGGGAATCAACTTTTGCGTAGTAACTGTTGGCTCTTTCTTCTTCAATTCGGTTTATCTTCTCTGTTAGTTTCATGGTGTGTAAACAAAATGACAAGTAGGAACAAGCGATGCCGTGTATGTACAGGTTGTGGCAGGAGCGGTGCTAAAGGCGGCCGGCGCCGTGGACTTGGACGAGGCGGAGAACGGCGCGGCGGCGCCGGCGCGTACGACCTCATCCTCACGGACAAGCAGATGCCGGTCACGGACGGCCACGAGGTACGTGTTACGTACGTGCGTCTGACAGTCTGACGACACTTGGCGCGTGCATTTGTTTATATATCAGTCAGGCAGACAGGTCGTTGCACCGACGACATATGCAGCCGACGAGGAGGATTCGGTCCCTGGGGTGACCACGCCGATCGTCGCCGTGTCGAACGACAGCCTCCCGTCGGACGTCGAGGCATTCATCAAGGCCGGCGCTGACGACTACACGCCCAAGGTGAGCAAACCAACCATAGATATGCTTGTTGTCCATGCATGCAGGCAGGTTATAAGATCGATCGACATGTAACCTTGACTTCTCTGACCGTTTCCCGGTGCATGCAGCCGCTGTCCAAGGAGAAGATGGGCCACAATCTTGCCAAACTTGGGCTTGCTTAACGACCTATATATAGTAGCTTGGTACATGATGCAAATAAGCATGCATACATTCCTACAGATGATGTAGGCGACGAGGAGTTTTAGGCGTGATGTAGGCTTGCAAATTTCCAATGTAAGGAGTATCTCAAGTTTTCAACACTTGTTTCCTCCAGGCAGGCATGCTTCTCACAATATAAATATGGGAGAATCGATTATTTGCCACTACAAATAATAGCTATTTACTATTTACCACTGCTAACATTGTAATTGATAATTTGCCACTCTAAAGATTGGTTGATTAATAATTTGCCATTTTGGTTTTTTAATTATATTTTCTCTCATTTCTCCCATTTTCCCCCAAATGAAATGTCCTTACTGTCCTCGCTTTATTAACACAGCACGCAGGATATTAAATGGTGTGTCATCACAAACACTTTTAGGTGAACTTCACAGCTGAATCCCTCGCACCAGAGGTCTCAAGCTCAATTCCCAGTAGCCTTGTGCGCGAGAGACCCTACCTAACGCACCCAATCATTAACATGTATGTGGTGTCAAAAGCTTGCATCTTTGCTTCACTAGTTTGTCAGAATGCTTACACTAAACTGAAGTAATGTTAAATTGCCATCTCACAGTCCAAAATCATGTTAAATTGGACTCATTTTTGCTGCATGATGAAATGCTACTGCTGCTACAATTCACAGTGCAAAATCATGTTAAATTGGACTCATTTCTGCTGTATGATGAAATGTATTATCCATTTACAATTCACGAGTACAAATCACATGCTGCAATTCTGTATCTTCAGCACAGCTTCACACTTCACAGTAACATGAACCTGAATCTCCCGAACTAATACAGCCTGAACTGGCGGCAGCTACAGCTTCACACTTCATAGTAGCTACTTCTCGGCAGGGCAAGCCTCCTGTGTTGAGGGAGAGGCCGCCGCCGTCGTCGCACCTGGAGAAGGCGCCGCTTCAGGGAGAGGTCGTTGTTGTCGCCCCTGGAGAAGGCCACCGCCGTCGCCCCTGGAGAAGAGGGAGAGGCCGCAGAAGGAGATGCTTGAGGGAGAAGGCGCCGCTTGAGGGAGAGGCTGCCGTCGTCGCCCCTGGAGAATGCGCCGCTTGAGGGAGACGCCGTCGTCGCCCCTGGAGAAGGCCGGCGCTTGAGGGAGGCGCTGCCGTCGTCCACTTGAGGGAGATGCCGCCGCCACCACCCCTGGAGAAGAGGGAGAGGCCACAGGAGGAGACGTATTGGGCGAGTGGGGTGAGATGGGCTGCGCGCTGTGCTAATAAAGCGAGGGCAGTAAGGACATTTCATTTGGGGAAAAAGAGGAGAAATGAGAGAAAATGTAATTAAAAGGCCAAAATGACAAATTATTAATCAAACAAATTTTAGAGTGGCAAATTATCAATTACAATGTTAATAATGGCAAATAGTAAAAGGTTATTCTTTGTAGTGGCAAATAATCAATTCTCCCTATAAATATCTGCAGTGGCCGACCCAACAGGGGACTAAGGAGTGCAGAGCACCTCCTACGGTCGGTCGGACCATGGGTACCCTCCCTAGCACACCCATCTATCGGACGTCATGGCTTGAAGCTTAGCTACTCTAGGGGTAGAAGAAGAACAAGGGAATGATTTGGACTGGAATTCTCTCGTATGGGCTGCATGCACCAAGAACAAGGAAATGATTTGGGACGGAGTTTCCCTCGTATGGGTTGCGCCAAACCAAGTATTGGTCGTTGTTGTCCTGGGCCAACTGGCCAAACCCATCTATCTCACTCTAACTCTGCTCTCTTCCCACCGGACACCGAGTCCCAATCCAATCCAATACCTAACCAATTTCACAATCCCTATCATGGTAAACCCTAGCGACTAGCACCGCGGCCGACGTGCGGGTGTGGGCTTGGCGTGCTGGGCGGCTCACGTAGGCATTAGGTGCGGCGACAATCAGGCAACGCTACGTGGCACAAACATGTGTGCAGTGCGGCAGCTAGCAGAGCAAGTAGGTAGGGCCGTCAATTGGGCAGGCGAGGAGCACGCGACTAGGTAGACAGGTGGCAGCGCAAGCAAGCGACAGTATCCTATTAGCATCTCTAAATTTTAATCCTGATCCACCACTGAATATCTGGGTTTGTACGCTGGGCAATCATTGTGTGGTCTTGTAAATTGGCAAACCAGATTTGGTGGGTTTTGTGCGGCTTCTTTCGTCTCTGGGCCTTGTAGCTTATTGTATCTCTGAACGTCTTGTTCGAAAAATAAATGGAGTAGATGACTTGGGCCTTGTTGTAATTTCTTTTTTTTCAATTCAGATTTACTTACGAAACATATTAGCATAATTGGTTTCATTATGAAATAAATAGCTGGATAGAATCAATTCCCCTCTTGAAAAAGGTCAGTTTACTTAGTCAAATGATGACAACAGAAGTATTTTTTTTTTCTTGAAGAGTCAAATGCATGTACATTGTGCAGAGTTGAAAATAGCCGACCGGAGTGTCATTTTAATTCTTAACGGAACCTATTCTTCTGACTTTCTGAGATCAACGTAACTTAGCTAATGCAGGTAGTCTGCTCTGTACATTCAAACTAGGACTATGTATCATGTATGCTCATTGACGTTCTCGACGCTTTAGTTTTTTTCGATGCTCTTCGCTTTACTTCCTCTATTTTTTTAGATGTTTTTCGATTTTTTTTTCCAGAAGACAGGCGATTGAGTATTGATTGGTTCATTAGGAATCGCCCATGTTTTTTTACTGCACTCCTGTATGTCAGAAAAGGGGAAATCATCTTCAACAAGGGAACAAGTACGTCTTTACCTGCTATATTAGCATGGGATCATGGGAAAACAGTCCATAATGTCAGCATGTCAATGTCTAACAACTCTATGATCCTATGGAGCTAAAATGACATAGATTGGTATAAGACGATATACCACCCAAAGAGCACGAAAATGCCGGGTGGAGTTAGCTTATCGACGAAAATCCGCCCCATGCAGCGAAGTCCTGTTAGTAAGACCCCGTGCAAGACACAGTAATGGATGAAAAAAATTATACTATTAATTTCTTCTTATCCATAATGGATTTACCTGGACCAATACATGAGATTCTTGTGCTATTTGGGGGATGGATCGGAATTTCATATAATCGTAATACAGTGGCGGAGCCAGGGATTTTCGGAAGCCTGGGCAAGCTCGCTCTCCGGCTCCTTGTCAGTGGCGGAGCTAGAAATTAGATGATAGGGATGCATACTTCACACTTACACGGGGTTTAAAAATTTGTTTTTCTAGCCATTTGACCTAAACCCGTATTATTTTATTTTACTTCCTTTTGTAGGCTTTTATTATTTTTGGTCGGTCGGTCTCATCGCTAAATAATCGCATGCGCTTACTTAAATATGTTTGGTCCAAAAAATTACACGATTCCGATAATTAACTTTACTGGTGATCATCTAAATGTATTACTATTAATTTTCCCAGAATTTACAATTCTGCCCCTTCCTAATTTCTCTTCTTTTTTTCTTATTCTCTCTCTACACCTTATCCCTTCATTTCTCTCTCCTTTCCATTGCTCATTCGGCTGAAGCCCACAGGCCATCTCATCTTCTTCCTCCTGGCTCCATTTTCTTCTCCTAATTGCCTCTCTTCATCTCTCTCTCTCTCTCCCTCCATGAACTCCCTCTAGAGCTTTTCTCCTGGCTCCCTTCCTCCCGCCCGGCCTCCTAGCGCCGCCGGCCGCCGCCGCTTGGCCCGCCACCATCCTGCTTTTTGTTGTGCCCTCACTCGTCCCTGCTGCTCACCCGCCGGTCCCGGCTCCATGGCGGCACCTCTACTCGCGCCTACCTCTGGTGGCTGCGCCGCCGCCTCCTCTTGCTCGCCTGCCACCGGCGCCATGACAGGCTCGGCTCGGCGCTTGGTGCCGCTGCCGCTCCTCGCCTCCCGCCTCGCCTCGCTCGCCGCCGCCGCTCAAGCTCGGGCAAGCTCGCTCTCGGCTCCTGGCTGCCGCCCGCCAGTGTCTTCTTCTGCTGCAAAAGTCAGTCAAAAGCCTGCACTTGCCCGGTGGAGGGACGCTGAATTCGCCACTGTCGTAATACTAAAGGTATGATCGTATAGAACTAGGTGGGAACGTGCACAGGATCAGGTAGGATCACGATCCTAATAAGAAACTATATCAACATATAAAATTTTATTTTACTTTACCTATTGCTAATTTAGGTTACAATAGTTTAATTTGCTTTGTGTTTGCTGTTTTCGGTTGTTCTAAGGTTTTAAAAAAACATCAACATTAATATATTGATGTTTACTAAAAATAATTTTAAAAAAAGTTTAAAAACAATCTTAATTGCATGTAAAATGAATAAGTGTACCCAAATTTACGAAACTAAATTCGAAAATTCTACTATAGCCTCGCATGTCTAAAAACATATTTCAATTTTTATATTAAATATATATACTTCCAAGATCTAATAGAATTATGATTCTACTATCTGATCCTGACAGACATCCTGACAGACAGGAACAATCCTACCTACGATCGCGATCCTGACAACCTTATCTAAAAGCACTAACCACTAACCAACCTGGTAACAAATAGAAGAGGCAAACATCATATATCTCTTTTGAATTTCTATTTTTTCCTATTTATTGTTTTTTCATCATCCCCAATTTTATACTAATGAATTTCGTACAAGAGATGAATCGTCCGCAAAGTTGATGCTCTAGCTCAAATTTACAGTTGAGGTAAGCGAGTAATGCGGTATTCCAGCTATTCAGGACCCAACGAGACCCTTGTGCCGTGCATAAGCAACAATGGAGACGAACATGAAGGCACAAAATAGCCCTGATACAAGAACCACCTGTCACAAGAGGAACACGAGTTATAGCTGAGTGAGACATTGTCATAATAATTCATAGATCATCAATCGCTATATAGGTGTGTTATTGTAAAATGTTGTAATTTACCCATTTAAAGACGTATCCATGGTTGTCATTCCAGGTGTATGGTATGTTCATACCGAAGATTCCAGCAACCAATGAGTAAAGCGACAGGCAGACGGTCCCAGAACTCAAGAACAGCTCTAGCTGCACGAAGCGAAGGAAAATTATACTAGTTACTCTACGAGAATGGCAAGCATGCAATGAATATTAAAAACTATATTTTTTTCCGTGCAATATGACCATTTTGGTCTTAGAGATATATGTATAGTGTGTTATTCCTCATTGTTATAAGGGGTTATTTGCATATTCACCACCTGTACTTTGTGTATATATATTGGCTCATTGGTCTCATATTGAATACAAGCACTATTCATAACATGGTATCAGAGCAAACCTAGGGTACTATGACAGTCATCTAAATCAGTGGCAATGAAACCTTTACTTGATTAGAATATGGGGGTGCCCATTAAGCGTCTGTTCATAGGCAAACCAACACACGCTTGTCTAAAATCAATTTCTATTTCTGCAGTATTTGCATCTTTAGCAAAAAGAACCAAGATATTGTGCTTTGGAAATTACCTGAATCAACTGATTACGGTGGTTGTCAAGCTGTAGAGTAAAAAAAAAATTAGCGATGGCTGGAACAGTGAAAACTTCGGATTCAGTACACATCCTCGTTAGAGGAAAATTTTACCTGGATGTTAATGTAATCTTCCGTGTCATCAATATACTCTCTCAGCTGAAAAGGTGTTGCCGACAAATAAAATGTCAACAAAGGGCTAAATCCTGAAGTGCTCTTAGTCTTAACAAGAGGGTTTTAATGACTAGCCCATTATGATATTGTAAAGTTGACTTAACTTGCCCAACTTACCGTGGTCAATTTGTTTAACGTGGCATCAATTTGCATGAAGTATGCCTGCAAATTTGAGAAACTCAGTACTCAGCCAGAGATAGCGATAAGTAATAGTTTTTCAGGTAAATGAGCAAATAAGACCTCCAGCAACATTTCTAGCTCTTCCACATCATTCTCATTTCCATGTATAGTTGCTGCACTGGCTCTGCTCGCTCTTGATATTTTTGAACCAATAGTTGGGGATGCTGGGAACCAATTGGGTCCACCAGAACCACTAACAGGGGATGATGCCCCAGCCAACTTTCTAGACAAGTAAAGATCAGCCATGTCATCATCATCATCCAATAATTGTTCAAGCTCGTCTCTCACCTGGTAATTAGAGCAAATTTTGTGATATACTAGAAAAACATAAACTAGAGAAACAATGACATTAGCCTATCACTTCACACAAAAATACTAATATATTCCAGTACAAAAATAACACAAACAGAAGACTCGTCCATGAGAATGCACGGGGCTACCGGCTACAATCAAATGATTAATTAATATACAGCATTACAGCTGCAATTGTGAAGAACTTATTCCAGAACAGTTCAAAAAAATTAGCTGGATTGTACTAGTGCATCTACAAAAGATACTTTGCAGGAAAGCAGGCAATTCAATCCCATCAAGCATTTTAAGGTACACATAAGGCAGAAGACAACGAATACCTAGAATATTTAATAAAATGTTCCAAGTACACAAGAGAATAAATGAAACAGTGTAGTTTAAGTGGTGATTTACACCAAATAAAAAAAAGGAAGAGAGACATTGTCAAATATAGACATAGCATTATAATATTACTATTTGCTCTTCCAGATGATTACGGCTGTTTACTTCTGTTCTTAAAATAATCATTTGAATCCATTATAAATCATATGCCCTGTTGTGATGGTATGTGCTACGAGCCTATGATGAACCAAAGAATACAGAAAATCATGGCACTGCCCATCAGACTGTACAGTCACTTACAGTTACATGGCTACACCCAGTGGAATACAGATGACAATACGGCATACAGAATACAGTAAACAGCATAAATGGTCAACATTTGGAAGAAAATATACAGATAAGTTACTGTGCAAGGAAGTGTTAGAAAGCAAACCAAATGAAACAAAGTGGACAGGAAGTCAGACCTTCTGAACCCTCGCAGTCAATCTTGTCATGCCACTTTTTAACTTTCGCACCCTATCCAAGTTTCGGCTGCTAATCTGTGGTGTCAATAGTAACTCAATTTAATATGAATAAAATACAGGAAAAATAAAAATGAACCTTCCATGCAATTAATGTACCAAGAGACTGCAAGAAGAATTTAGAAAGCTCTTAGCCTAACATGCTTTAATGGGTATAGGAAGTTGTTAAAGAGAGCTGTGCAGAAGTGCCGTACTATTCCTCAATGCAACTTTAGCTCATCATACAGCTCCTCAATGAAGCTTTAGGTACTAAAGTATTATGTTTGGCGGTGAACGAAAGTCAATCATAGAGAGAAGACTACCTGTTAAGAGTGAGCTACACGACTATGCTGCCAGAATTGTGAATAATATAACAAACTTTTTCAGACTAGCATGCATTCCCTTCAGCAGTAAAATGCAAGGTCTTGTAATATCTTTAACCTTATTTGCAAACCATCACATAAATACGACTGGCACTAAAGGGATGCTGAAACATATATGACGAAGAGTGACATACAAGAGAGCCAAGGTAACTACTAGCTAATATGCCATGTATTTTCTTTCATTCTGTGCAACAATTCCTACCGAACAATGTTAGCACTCCCTACACATCAAGATTTGATCTATGTAACAAAATTTAATAGTTTATGACACAAGTAAAAGATGATGTTACCTATCAAGTATCCACATATATATTTTTATTTCACTTCCAAAAATAAGGTGAAGTAGCGTATTTCTGCATTTCGCAATTAACAATATCATATTGAGTGTTGTTTCAAATAAATCACATACATCAGGTCTCTAGGAGGAGCTAGCTAATCAAGTTCGTACTAAGGTAATACAGTACATTAAGCATATGTTCACTTACCTTGGATGTCAATTCATCCAAAGCTGGGTAAGCGTCGGTCTCCAGCTCAGTAGTGCGTGCGTCAAGAAAACTGCAGATTGCTTCCAATGTAACCTCCAGTGCGCGGAACTCAAAGGGAGATTCTGGTTTTCAGAAATCAGATTGCAGGACATGAACAAATTATGTATAACTAGTTAACTACCATGAGCATGCATTGATAAAAATAGCAACTAAACCAGAAATTAATAGGCAAAATATTCCAGTCAAAACAACCATAATTATTGTGAAAAATGGGTATGGTTTTATTAATATGCCAACCGGCGTCAATCGATTGGATAGATAGAATGCTTGCAAGTCAATTTGATCTAAGGACATCAAGATATAGTTGTAAAATGGCACATCCATCATTGCACATATTATATAGATAGATCAATTGGGAAAAAAAAAGAACAATAGCATTGCTGTAGAGGATCAGAAAGGCCTCATATAGATCAAGTATGGATCTCAAGGTTCTTGATTTATATGACTGTCACCATGTGTTAATTTAATCAGTCATGGGTCCAATGGTAACCTATAAATATGCCTCTGTGCTCCGTTCAACCTTACAATTCTTTCTTAATTAGCATCCCTATTAAAACAGAGGGATAGCCACATGTCTCTACCGAATCAATATTGACATATCTCAAATTTATCTCGTTTATTCCAAATTCTCAGTGAAAGTCAAATGGACATAATATAGAGTGACATACAAAGTAATTGGCCTGGTGTAAAGAAGACTCAGATAGGCATCATGATAAAATGGTTAGATGCCATGAGGGTATACTTTGGACTTTTCTACTTGGACTAATAGGTTGTATTTTTGCCAAAAGAATGTCCAACTGACAAGGACATAGACTAAAAAGGAAAACAACAGAATGGTGAGGCCAACTGGCCATATCTCAATCACAAGTTTTATGTTCATTGCTTCCTTGTATACTTTTGCATTTCTTCTAAACATTTTGTCCCTTGTTAGTTCCAAATCATGGGCATCACAGGGAAATTGGCATATCAGTATCTAGGAATAAATGTCAGAAAAGTTACTACAATCAACATTACACATAAAGAAACATGTTTCTGACATCAGCAATTCACAAAGAGTGGCGAGCCAAACTTACCATCTTCTTCAGCACCTTCCACATCATGCTGGCCACTTAAGTTCTCCTTTCCATCATGCTGAGTGGCACTTGAAGGTGCTAAGCGTCTCCGGAGCTCCTCTACTACCGGAATTACATTTTCATCCAAAGGATCCCTGAGCAAAACCTGAGCCCAGAAAAAACAGTAATCGTGAGTTACCACCCGCATTAATTGACAACCAAGAAAAGGATACTTCAGATCCTCTCAGTTCAATCAAGTAAACTAAGGCCCCAGAGTTATTATATACTACCTCCATTTTTTATTAAATGACGCTCTGCTGTACTAAATTAGCTGTTACGACGTCAAATAAAGAAGTACGGAGGGAGTAGCAATCTGATTTGAGGACTTGTACATAGTGTTTATTTAGAATTATGTTTAATCTCAAATTGACAGAAGCCATCCAATTCAGCTTTTGCATGTTTGTCCCTTTCAGCATCCTGCAATTCCTAGAAACTACGAAAAATACCTCTGAATCTGTGGCAGAACCGTATAAAACGGCTCAATCTCCTGGTAGCGATTTCAAAATTATGGAGTCGAAAGCTAATAATTGAAGACAGAGTAAATAAAAGTGTGCATATAATCCCCAGAAAATCCGTGTGCTCTCTAGATTACGACGAATGAATTGAAACCTCCTCCTAAAATGACAAACAATCAGCAGAGAAAATAAGCAGTAAAGATCACCTCTTCAGCAGTAATGATTGCCTTTATATGCTGCTCGATCCACCGACGAAAAACCCAGCAAAAGAACACGAAAGTCGTTAGAAATCACCATGAGAAAACCCCCAAAAAACATTAAATATAAAGCGATTGGCAGTTGTATCAAGTCATCAGCTCCCTTGATCCATGAAAGCAAAACGCCACAACACATCAGAAACCCGTTAAAATCGTCAAAAGGAAATCCACAATTCTGGAATCAGTTCAGTACGTATGTCTAAAACATTCTGACTCTATACGCAGCAGCACCCTCAGCATAAATCAGCACGTAATCCCCGAAAATCCTCAAAAACATGAAAAAAACAGTAATTTACGGGAATTCCCCTGCATAAGCCGTTCAATGATTCCATCCCATCCCATCCACCAAAAATCCAGGGGACATACAAACAACAAATGTCATAATTCACCACATAACCTCCCAAAAAACACCGAGAATTGGCGAGGCGGAGGGGGCACGGCACGGGAGCGCACCTCGAGATTGAGGACGATGGCGCGCTCGCGCCCGAGGATGGTGGAGGGGTACGAGAGCAGCGGGTCGAGGATGCGGAGGTCTCGCGCGTTGATCTCGACGCGGTGCATGATGGCGTACTTGTCCGCGTCCAGCACCCGCTCCTCCCCCGCCGCGTCGAACAGGATCCAGCTCCGGGACGCCCCCCGCTTCTTCCCCGCCGCCGCGGCATCCCCGACAGCCGCCGCCATCGCCTCCGCGCCCGCGAATCCACCGGCAGCTCTCACATCTCCGGCGCCCCCGCCTCCGCCTCCGCCGCCGCCGCCGCCGCCACCGCCGCCACACGCGCGTGGACGGCGGATGTTTCTTCCTGCTTTCCCTTTTGATTACGGCCGCGAGGAGAGCAAAAGGAAAGTTTTTGTGGTAAAGGAGGAGTAATAAATGGCGAGGCGAGACGAGACGAGACGGGACGAGAGGAGAGAAGAGACGCGTCGGTGCGTGCAAGTGCTGCGTGTGATGATGGGTGGATCGACGAGTACGAGTAGGAGACACGGAGCCAGGGGCGGAATAGTTACCGGCAATCAGTTCGTTAGTAGAGGGAGGAAGGGGTCGCAATTATGTTAGTTAAGATGCTATAGCTAGGGTATGTTTTGATTCGACAGCATTTACAGACCATTATAAATCTTTTACGGGGCGAGAGATCACCGAGAGCCCAGGGCCTCCACGTCGTTATTTTCCCGATTTTTATCCAATCCTGTTGCTACGCGTGTCCAACGCTCGGTTTAGTTTCGGCGGCCTCTCGCGTGTGTCTGCTGCGTTGGTTGCCGCATTAATTAGCGCTCATGCTGAGAGGCCGCATTAATTAGCGCTCATGCTGAGAGGCCGCATTAATCAGCGCTCGATGGCCGCTCCCGCAGCACGAAACTTCTACGTGTGCCTCCATCTGCGTCGCCCAACGATTGGTTTCATTTGCTGCGTGTGGACGTCTAACGTTCCAAACTCGTAGTAGTATTTAAAAACCACAGAATTACTTATAGGTGGATACTACAGTTTTTGTAGATTTTAAAAAACCACGGTGTGTTTGGTAATCGCAGTATGAAGTGCTGCAATGCTACCTTGACATATACATGATGGTTATCATTAGAAGGTCCATTAATTTTCATATCGTACCTAGTATAGGTGCATCAACAGAAGCCAAGTTTAAAGATAATGGCATGCTGATCATGAGTAGGTACATCGATCATCCATACAATCAATACCAAGTATTTTGTTGTTCTCGAGGGAACTGTCTTTTTATTAGATGGAGCAAGAACTGAGTACCTAGAATATTAGGGTATATACAATATGAGTGCTTAAAAGGAGAGAACATATTCATGTCATCAAATACCTATGTAAAAGTCATTTTTCCAATATAAGTATCTGTTTTGTAGGTGCTTAGATGGTTGTATTATCTATTAATTATATATAGTCATATACATATGCATCTCTTAAGCATCGGTGCCTAATCAAGCATCGATGTTATAAAATAAGCACTTTATTTGTCCTACGTGGCAAGGAAAAACCAGTTTTTCTTTGCTAAACACATCTCTTAGCACCTGCATTGTACATGCTCTTATATACTACAGTCAAACGAGAATACAAGAGATGTGATCCATAGGCGTACCTGTTGTGTTTCTCGGATTAAGAAAGAAGAGGTTGTGAGTGGATTTTTAAAAAATCCAAAAATATTGTGGTATTTGTTAAACTAAAGTTTTTAAAACCACAATATTTGTTGTAACCAAACACCCACATAGTTTTCAATACTATAGTATTTATAAAAAACCATGGTATTTCCACAAAACTCCAAAAATACCACGTATCCAAACAATGCCATAATGGGGTCTATGAATTGATGGGGTGTTTATGTTTTTACAGAAAGGCCCCTATTGTGGATCGAATTTTCAAACGGATAAAAGTCCATATAACCCCTCAAACTTTGCTCAGTCCGTCCAACACCCCTAACTTTAAAACTAGGTATCCTACCCCTGAACTTTGTAAACCCGTCCATATGACCCCTGTCGATGAATTACTATCGATCTTACGGATTAAATGCGGTGTCGGTGTTTTAGAACCGAACTTACGTAAAGATTGTTTGATTCGGGGGGTCTCCTAGAATAGAATCATGCAGAGAAATTGACACGGAATTTTTATATGTGTTCGCCTTCTCCGAGAGAATAACAACCCTACTCCCTGTGTGTGTATGGTATTGAGTGTATATCGAACAATCGGGGAAAAACTAAGACTATTACAGATAGTGCTTGTATTCACGATGGTTCGATCCTCCCTCCTTTCTAGTTGCCGCCTTTTATAGTACGTGAAGGAGCGGCGAGCTATCTAAAGCGGCGCCCGTCACCTCCTCAGAATTCAGCGCATGTTGGTAGTAATTATCGTGTATTAATTCCTCCACGCCGCCAACAAACTATATACCGTAGATAATGGGTATTACGTGCCATTATTCGTAGAATAACAACAGATGATGATCGTTTGAATCCTTAATCAATAAGACCCACTTGTCTGCAGGTTTATTTGATTATAAGGTGGTCGGAGTGACCTAGTCGAGAGGAATCTACGATTATGAGGTAGTCGAGCAAGACTTACGACTATGGGATAGTCGTAGCATAACTTACGATTATGGGGTGGTCGTAGAAGAACTTACGACCATCCATTTGGTTCTTCCTTCATAACATTAAGGGTACACTCAGGTTCACATGACGCCATATTTACCTATAATAAAAATTATAGATAAAAGGTAAAATGAGGATTATTATATCTCGCCATCTAGCCCCCACTTCAAGTGAAAGCAACTTACTTGGTAAAGGGTTCTAGATGGTCTTACGATCATGAGAGGATCGAGAAAATAATCGAAGGAAAAACTCTTCGATTGTATACTACTTTGACCGTAAATGTGCTTGGTCAAGAAAATTGCTTACGACTATCAAATGGTCATAAAGCATTTCTACAATCACAAGGTGATCGAGTATAGTGATCTAAGAAGAAACTTTCCGATTATCATTTCCTTTGGTTGAAAAGATCTAACCAAGGAAGTAATTTCGCTTGAGATGTAAACGCAAACCTGAATTTCTCGAAGCGGACACTGGGAATCTCAAACGACGCCGTTAGCTCTGTCTGTTGAAGCGGTTCCGAGACGGTGGCGACCTTTGAATGTCACGCCCGGCTCAAGGTACGCGGTTATATATACTCACCGGAGGGTAAAACCTAAGATCTTACTTTTTTCCCCAAATTGCTCCTCTTTGTTCTTCAAGCTCTTGCCTTCTCCGCCGAAGTCGTTCTTGCCTTCTCCACGCCACTCCAATTGTGCCCTCTTTTTCGACCCAAAATTTTCGCTTCCGAGAGAGATGGCCAGAAAGTTTCGAGTGGGAAGAGTCGGAGATGGATGCGCGAAGATTCAAGCCCTAGTTGTCGCCGAAGATTCCAGAGAAGACTCTTGTGAAATGGTTTCCTAATTGGGCAAATTGGCCGTCAGTGAGAATAGGCAAATTCCGTCTTCCGTGCTTATTGTGAGTGTGGCCTTCGACGCTGCTCACCCTTTCTCACCGTTGTGCTCGAAAGATTTTGGGGTGGAGTTAGTGAACCTTGGTCCTAACTCCATCACCATGCCGAGCTGCCAGATATTTGTGCGAGGTGTACAGGAATTCCATGACCTTGAGCTTTTCCAATATTTCTATGGAATGTCTCTCAAGCCGGATTGCTGGAAGTTGTGGTCTAAAACTCCACGACGGAAGTCGAGGAGTATATTCAGAGTTTCACCCGGTCTTCGTGGGTCGGATGGAGGAAGAGGTGGTTTTATCGAAAGTCACCTCGAAAGACCTCTCTTTCGTGGGAAAGGTCATTAAAAGAAATCTTCATGGGATTCGACTCGAAGATATCAACGGATTGCCCTTATGTTCAAGCTATCAAGGACTTGAAGAAGGAAGGGTCGACGGATGGCATGTGGTGAAAGATTTCATCACGCACTAATTAGTCATTTGAAGAAACGAGCATCCCTATGTGGAGATACTGGCCAATGCATCCAACCGGGGACTACAACGAGGGTAAGTGAATTTTCGACTTAGCTCTCGGCTTGATCTTTCGCAAAGTTTTTAAAAGATGCCTTTTATCTGCTTGAACAGTGTCTTTCACCAAATGAGATTGACGTTAGAGTCAAACTCGTTTGAGAAGTCTCCGCCACTTAGTGTGGCGGTTCCTAAAATCCTTAAGGTCGATCCGCAGAGAAATGTTGATTTTATCTAAAGGTAATCAAGAGTTGATTTTATCTTTAAGACTTTATAGTCGAGAAAGAACTTACGACTAGAGAAATGTTGTAGAAAAAACTTACAACTTAGTCGTGACCGTAGGAAATCTTACGATCGAGGAAAGGTCGAGAAAAACTTACGATTTTGATATTGGTCGAGAAAATCTTACGACCGTTAGTAATTCTTCTCTTCTGCTTTTGCTTTACGTAAAGTAGGCATGGAAAATCGTCGGGATGATGAAGAAGTCAGATCGATAACCATCGGCAGGTTGACAAAGGACAAAGGCTCGGCTCCTTCGCCCAAGAGACGCCGACTTTTAAGGGTGACAACAAAGGAGGGCGAGCTCGAGTTCTAGCCCTTCGACCGCATCCTCTGCAAAGCTTAGGCGCATATAGCCGCAATCGAAGCCGAGGCTAAAATAGTGAAGTGGAGGAGGTCAAGTAATGAACCTCTAAAGCGCAAACCTCGCAAGGCCAAGGTACCCTTCTATTATGACAAAAATCTTTCGCAGCCGCTACTCCTGCTTTTGTTAAGCACTTGGAAAAGGAGAACTAGAAGGATTTTATGTCTTTTGTGAAGGATAATACCGCCCAAAGAGAGCCTATGGTGATGGCAATGTCGCTCTTGGAGTGGTCGAGACCGATCTCGGCCATCCAGAAAGTCGAGACCGAGAGATGGTCCTCGTTCAAAATCCACGACCAGACGTGGTCGTGGCTAAGCCCATTCTTCAACTCGAACTTGACCGTATGGTCGAGAGAAGAAGAAATCTTCCGCTGGGAAAGTGACTCCCAAATTCTCGCTTAGGTCCAAGGTGCGAGGTATGTGAAATATACTAAAGTGTAAGAACAGAATTTACCTTTTTCCTTTTCACAACCTGAATTGCTTTTCTTTTTGTTGCTTTTAGCCCGACTTCAAACCGAGAATGCTTCCGCTGAGAAGCCTATTGCTACCTCTCCACCGGAGAGACAACAAGGAAGTGGTCGAGGATCATCCTCGCCTGTGGTAGAGGAAGTCGTGGCGCCAAGTGGTTACGACAACCAAGGAGGTACTGTTGTACCCAAGAAGGTAGCGGCTACAAACTCAAGTAGCGGTGACCACAGAGATGGTCGTGGAGACTCCAAGAAGAAATGCGACCACCGAGATGGTCGTGAAAGCTCCAAAGAACAACCGCGACTCATCGAGGCGGTCGCCACGACCACCGAGATGGTCTGTGGATAGAACAGAGGCAACCGCAGGCTCTGGTCAAGATGGTGGCGATTTCGCCCACCGTGCGGAAAGGAGATCGTTGCAGACGTTCCTCCGGTACCCAAAGAGAAACCGGTTACGTAATCAAGAAGAAGAGTATTTCAACTTCGCTACCGACTTCTTTGGGCATGCTTCCATCGTAGGGTCTTCGCTTTCAGATCTCGCGATCGAAGTCCTCCATCCCAACGATATTCCCAATAGAGGGATACCTTTGATAATGAACGCCTTGAGAAGGTTTGTGGGACCAAGTCACGAGGGTAGACAAGTCAAGATCCTGAGTCGGTTTACTCGATGTTTGCTCGATCAACCATGAATGTAAGTACTTAATCGCACTTATATATACAGTATAATCTTCTCTTGTTTCTCACTGTCTTTTCATCTTGCGTAAAGCCATAGAGCAAATTGTCGTTGTTTCGGTGAATATCATCGACAACTTCTAGAGTCGCGACAGAAAGAGGAACTCGCAAACAGTAGAGAGGTGGTAAGTCACGCTATTCATAGTCACCTTGGATTTGACTACTTATATAGTGCTTACGGATTTGTCATGGAAAAACTCACGACTAGGTAATGGTCGTAAAAGACTTATGACCGTGGCTTTGTCGTAGAAGAACTTACGACTAGGTCAATGGTTATAGAAGAACTTACAATCGATTGACCCATGCTCATGTCCACCGTTATCCTTTGCGGGTTAAACAAAGTGACGCTAAGACCTTAGCCGACTCGCCGATTATGAAAAGAGGAGTCGAAAAAGTTTAGGAAGAGGTATTAGACCTCCGGAAAAAGCTTAAAGAAGCTAACTCTACAACCATGAAGTCGCAGGAAAAATAAAACGAAGAAGTCTTGAACTTAAGATCGCTTATATCTTTGATCTTTACCTAACTCTTGCTTCTTTTCGTAAAAAGAAGACGAGACGAAAAAGCTCCGAATGAAGTTAGAGAGAAAACTTCAGCTTATTCACGAGCTTACTCGTATGTCCAAAAATAAAGATCAAAACCTTGAGACGCCGAGAACTCGAATATCAAGTAAGTAATTCTTTACCGCAATCCTTTACGAGTTATTTCCTTTTCTCACTTCCACTTCCTTTCTAGCAATGGACGTTAAATTGAGAGAACTTGAGATCGAAATCGCGGATAAAGCCGTGATTTATAACCGCATCGCCCTTATTGCAAAGAAGAATGTAGAGGATATTGTATCATGGGAGAAAAAGTATGCCGAGACCGTTGCTTCCCATAATGAAGAGGTCAAGAAGTTGGATTCTCAACTAGTGGGTAAGAAATTCTTTTACCCATGATTATTTTTGTTTTTTCTCTAGGAGTTTATTTTTGTTTGACCAATCTTATTTCTTCAGAGCAAGTGGTCGAAAACAAAAAGCTCATGAGGCTTCGACTTGTACCCAACAGAGATGGAAGCAATGAAGATTAAACTTCAAGGAAACATCACGCCTCTGAACAATGTGCTTGGTGAGCTACATAGTGAGGGAAAGACTCTCAAGATGATACAATAGCTGCTCACACAAGTACCATTGGGGATCAAGTCGATTTTGCTAGATCCGTGACCACTCAAGGCCAACCAAGTCGAATCGATAAAGGAGGTCGAACTCGCAGAAGTTATGCATTAGCAAAACTTAAAGCTCATGACCCCAACCTTAATGTGCAACCACTCGGTCGACTTCACCGCTCAAGGTAAGGAAGACGTCGATGGAGGAGATGCAATCGGTTAGTTTGAAAGTTTCAGAGGAGATGCAATTGGCTCTCCTCTTTGAGTAGTCTGTAATGAACTTGTGAAAAACAATCTTTGGTTGATGTAATCCATCTTGTTCCTCGCAAATCATCTTGTCGAGTAGTTAGTAACTCAAAAGATAATTAACAAATTTAAAGACTAAGAAATGAAGTCAAATGTAATGACTTTATCCTAGCCCCGACTATTTGCTTAGTTTGTGAAAACTAAGTAAATAGTTTTGTCTCTCGCAAATCATCTTGTCGAGTAGTTAGTAACTCAAAAGATAATTAACTAAATAAAGACTAAGAATTGAAATCAAATTATCCTAGCCCCGACTATTTGTCGAGTTTGTTTAGACAAACTAAGTAAATAGTCTGAGAAAGGGTTTCGAAAACAGAGAGGTTTGTTTAACTTGTAGTTTTGGACCTCAATTGTCATGCATCGTCGAAAGGGTGGTAACGAGTTGACACTAGGAAGTTCCTTCTAGTGGGCGTGACCACGCGCAGAGGAGAGGCTTCGACTAGGTAATATTAACATCTCCGACTAGTTTAATCAAATCGAGAACGGCAACTTGAGTTAAGCAAACGTCTAGAGGACTTTAAAATATTTACTCGTCCTTCTCCTGTGGACTCGATAAGTCTGTCTCCGGTAGCAAGAGTAGGAAATCGAACAAAGCTAGGAAGCTCCTTCCAGCAAGGTGACCACGCAGAGAGGAGAAACTTCGACTAGATGTGTCTCTTCCTCCGACCAATTGAAATATACGTTAGAAATAAAGGGCACGTGCAAACAGTTAGGACAATAAATCGTAATTGACATACCGCTTGCCCAAGGCCGAGGTGCGTGGAGGAAGAGCGACGGTAGCTAGGTCGACTCCGAGTGCGATTGACGTGCGAGCGGTGGTCGCGGAGGAGGTGCCGAGGCGGTGGGGAAGGAGGTTGTTCTCGGTGTCGCGTCGTCATCGCCTACCTACGTCATTGTCGACCACAAGTCATGTTCTCGACACATCGCCGAAGTCATCATAGACGCGCCTCAAAGATATCTAGGAACTGAGAGGAGGTGCTAGTCCTCCCACGTCGTAGACCCTTGGCAGCCTCGCTGTTGATACTCTGAAGGCGGTCTAACTGCAAGGAAACCGAGAATAAGTTAGGCGTGTTTCCCGTGCAAAAAAACAGCGAAGAATATTTTACCGTCTCGTCTTGGCGTGTCGCCCGATGAGTGTCAGGACCTGCTTGTACAGCGATGCCGTGTGTGACCTTCGTAGGGCGCTGGGGCGGTGCACTAGTAAGGCTGCTCCTGGTGCGCGGAACGTACCATGTCAAGTACACAGTATGTGTCTCGATGTCGTACGGTCATGCCTCCTGCACGACGTCGATCGCCGCCCTCTCGGCCCACAGCGTCGTCCACGGTAGCTGTGTCTTCCTCTAGTCGTCGCTCTTCTGCCCTTGCCTCGTTTGCCTGCAGGTGAATTTGGACATTAGGCAATAAAAAAAAGATATGCAGCCAACAGGAAAACCAAGTAACAACATACCTGTGGGCCTTCGCTACAAGAGGTCGTCTCGGAGGCGGTGGCACCTGCTGGTAAAGCCCGAACTGTCTCATGACCCGCTGTGGTGAGTACGGCTCGACCATATGGGAGAACACTAGATGGCAGGTAGTCATCCAAGATATGAGTCCTCGATCAGACCGATAGGACAAGCCGACGGGGTCAGATCCACAATGATCTGTGTAGACCATGGGAAGCATATGACCTCCACCTCATGCAGAGTCTCGAACTGGTTGTGGAACTTAGGGTAGACGTGCCTCGGCCTCTCCCTAGCCCACCCTAACCGAGCACGTGTCCAGCGAGTGCCCATTGTGGGCCCCTCAACAGGGTCGGTGGCATCTCCCGCACCGTAAAACTTGGGGTTGTGTTCATACGGGTGCACGGCCGTGCGGAAGTACGGGCGGCCAACCGGGAAGTGTTCCCACGACCACAGCTGCAAGAGGATGTAGCATACTACGAGGACTGGCTCCCCGGCCGTACTGCGCTGTGAGGCATCACACAAGCCTCGGTACGTGGCGCAAAGCACCACGGAGCCCCACTGTACTGCGGCACCTCGTCAGGCCAGGTGTCCGCCAACGCCCCAGCAAGATGGATGTAGCTAGGGTGCACCCAATCTCCTTGATTCGTAGGAAACAGGATACACCCAAAGAGGAAGAGCAGGTACGCAAGGAAGTGTGTCCGTATGACTCTTTGGTCGCAGGTACAGGCGGCACCATGTACCGTCGTAGCCACGAATGTGGCACACCTGATATGTTCTGCGGGATCGGGTGGCCGAACCTCTCAGCCATGCGCACCTTCCAGTCTGGTCGCCTGGGAGGTGGCACTACTGCATGACCCCGTAGTGGTAGTCCTGTAAGCATAGCGACGTCCTGCAGAGTAATGGTCATCGTATGTCTTGTAAGCATTCTTGGGACAAAGTCGTAGGCCTCTTCGTATGTGCCGAACATACGCTCTAGGACCTTCTGTTTCGCCCGTCATACCTTGCTGTAGCTGACTGAGAAGCCCACCGTATTGACAACATCTGCCAGAAGTAGCTTCGGCGAGACAGATACATCAGCTACGATGAGGTGGCTTATCAGCTCCGTAATATATGAGGACGTCAGGTTGTGGTGCCTACGAAGTGGCTCTGCAAGCTCGCATGTGTGATCCTTCAGCACCGTTATGCGGAAGTCCGTGGCGGCACTCCTAAACCGTTGCGCACGAATATTGCCAGCGCAAGATCCATCCACACACTTGACGACGTAGGTGTCAGGGTTGGACTTGTGCACCGACACGCCCGCTAATGTTGACGCCAGATCCGCAATGGCCTTCAGGCGCGCTCTTGTTGGGGAAGCGCTGCCCTAAGAGCAAAGTATCTTCATTGAACCCCCACTCCGCCTCCTCTGGCTGTGGTAGAACCAGGGATATCGGTGCGATGTCGTCCAATCTAGACGAGACATAGGCAACGTCGGTGGTCACAACACCACCAAATACACCTCCCGTAGCAACTTCTTCATCATGCTCCTCTCCGAACTAGTCGTATCCACGCCTCCTCCTCGCTTTCAACACCGCTTCGGCAAGGTATTCGTGGCGATCAATACGGGCCGCCCACCACCTTCCACGCCTTTGTTCGGCTCGAAAGCCTCCGCGACGCCTCCTCAAGTCTCCATCACCCACTACCTCGCCCACATCTCCGCAGAAGCAGCGTCGGCATCAAATCCACAGAACCACCCATGACGGATGATTCCGCCCTTCCACAAACCGGACATATACCATCGGCTGGCGATATATTAAATGGCGAGGTTGCACACAACCTCCATGTAGTTGGTCCATGAAGCGCCACCGCCACCTTGATAAGTTGCCAAAGGTCGACCTTCACCACCCACCGAGGCATACAATGCCTCGATGCGTAACTTCTTCCTTCCGGTGTCCCGATCGAACGCGGAACGCATACACCTCCTTAGCTCGCATAGACTCATGTCCTTCAGGCCTGGTGCCCGGATCTGGGTCCTGTCACAATTTGATGGGTCCGCTCCGTACGACCTATCGCGTACGAGACCATCGCCATAGAACACGAACAAGTCTTGAATCGACATGTTCAGGGAAGATGGCGTTGGGTTCTACGCGCAAAACGACAAACATAAATAAATAGATACACTTGACTACGTGATGTTAGTATCAAGAAACCATGTGATGTTAGTATCAAATAACATATTGGATTAATTTTGCTCCTACTAATTCGCATTTAGTTGTGTATTACAGGATTCAATTCTATATATGGAGTTCTAAATAAAAACACAGGACTTAAATGGGTAATCAAGTAACAAAATTTTTTAATATATTCTGCAGTTTGGCTATGTGACTTCTTCTGCTCTTGATTAATCTTTTCTAAATGTATTTCATACTTCTATTTCAATAGTAAATAATATCCCACTAGGTCGAATGGTTTGCATAACTACACAATGTTATTTTATTTTTTCAAAAAACAATTCAAATAAATCGTATATTTACATGGTTTCAAAATAGAGATTTTTTGCCCCTAAAAAAATTATGCTACCAACCATATAATACACGCAGCATCAGATAACTACAACATAGTTATATGCTATCGCATTAAACCTTTCTATACATGTGTCTTAGTCTTGGTTTACCTATTCAGATTAGCTTCCGCTCAGACAATACAATGCATGTGCCTACAAGCTCTACCTCTTCTATTCCACACAACATCTACTATCTATGCTATAGTTACAGACTGTCTGTTTCTACAATCTACTATATTTACGTGTTAAATTAACTAACAATGATATCCACATAAACTAAACATTTACGTCAACTAAGCACGGTTACTTAACACATTCTACACAATCAAGAAGCCATTACGGTAATAAAAAATAACTATGCTACTTGCATGTGTATTTACGTAATAATGACATGACCACTAAGCTAATTATATGCTAATCAACTAGTTAAAAATAAAACACATGTCCATGAAAAATACCTTTTCTTGACGCTCGCAAGCCGATCTACAACTTATACAATTGCGAAACCTCCAGATTCAAATTGAAAACCTCCTAAAATGCCACTCAAAATCACCTTCTTTTTCTCCTCTCCTCTCGGTCGCTCGTTCGTCGCTGCTGGAAGAAATGGAATGTCAGATGGATTGAACGAGACGCTCAGCTGCCTTCCTTTTTATCTTCACCAGCCCACGACGACGAGGCGACGTATACAAGACGGCCAACAAGAATACGGAGGCGCTATTGCGGCAGCGTGGAGGTGCTTGCATGTAGGGGCCCGCCTCATTCGCGCTTAGCGATCATGAAGCAAGCGCCCTTCCGCGCATGCATCGCAAAGGTCGCCGTTCCCGCCACCTCCCACGCCAAAAGTTTGGTTCCGCGCTTCGCCACCATTCCGCGATCGCGAGATTCTTACTGCGCTTCGGCGGAAGCGGAATGGGACATGCGTCACCCACACAATGATTACGCGCTCGTCCGGGGTCTACTTTTGCAAATACGGAGGAACGGGGGTTATTTTTGCAATTACGTGGCGCTACAGGGCTAGATAAAAAAAAATCCAGATCATGATCAAACGGTTGGGACGTACCTCTCTAGGACAAAAAAACGGAGATAAAAAGGCAAAAAAAAAAGTGAAAGGGAGCAGCAACAAGATAGACAATGCTTGCCTATAACAACTAGCCATGTCACTTGTAGATAAAGACTAAAGACTACCATACAACGTTATGAGCATAATCTTTGTCTTTTTAGTTGTCTTTACAGAATACATAATCTTTTAATGCTTTTCTTGTTTCTTGTGCTATAGTAACTACAAGATTGTAGATAACATCTTTCTCTCTCTTCATTCTCTTTTATCTATATCAGTAAAAATCTTACGTGATAATGATTATAGACGCCCGATATAAACCCCTTGTACATGCTAATAGTGGCGCTGTCATTCTTGTCCAGTACTGTACGCTTTGCAACCTGCGGTGACCACCGGAGCCTACCGATAGTGCTCTCTAGAAAAGAGAAAAAAACACAGAGATGAAAAGGCCAAAAAAAAGTGAAAGGGAGCAGAGGGCTAACGCCGAATGGTGGCAGGAGAACATAGGAAACCATAGCGCCACTCCACCGCCCACCATCTTGATTTGATTCCGATGGACTTCGCGGAGCTGGAGGCGGTGGAGGGCCTGCGCTGGCCGTGGCACTCGTGGCCGCTGACGCCCTCCGCCGCTGCGGCGCTCGTCGTCCCCACCGCCGTCCTCTGCACACCACTCCACCCCACGACGCCCGACCTCCTCCCGCTCCTCCCCTACCCGCCCCTCCGCTGCGCTTCTCCCGGCTGCGCCGCCGCCCTCAACCCCTTCTCCCGCGTCCACCACGCCTCTGCGCGATGGTCCTGCCCCTTCTGCGCCGCCGCCGCAAACCCCTTCCCACGCCGCCTCGCCCCCGACGCACTCCCCGCCGAGCTCTTCCCCACCCACTCCAGCGTCGAGTACGCGCTGCCCCCGGACCCCGCCGAGGGGGGCGGCGCCGGCCCCGGCCCACCCGCAATCGTCTTTGTCGTCGACGCGGCCACCGCGGGGGCGGAGCTCACCGCGCTCAAGGCGGGGGTGCTCAGGGTCGTGCAGGGGCTGCCCGAGGGGGTCAGGGTGGCTCTCGTCACCTTCGCGGCGTCGGTGTGGGTGCATGATCTCGGCTTCGAGGGGTGCGCCAGGGTGGTCGTGATCAACGGTGAGCGCGAGCTCGAGTCTGGCAAGGTCGGTGAGTTCCGAATTTGTGATGTGATCGTAGGGCGTTGAGTAGTTAGATTCTGGGCTAATTGGTGGAATTGATCAGTGCTGTACCTTGGAAAGTTTGCGCAAGCCGATCCAGCCACTAGTAATCACATCTGCTTCCATGACTTTGCTAAAAAACACGAAGATACTTTTGGTTCCTAGTTCTAACTGAATGAACATTGTACATTGCGACTTGAGGCTTGGTTTCTGCATTCTAAGTGGAATGAACATTGCAATTGTAACTTAAATGGGGGAATTGATAGCATCCCCTCCACTTAGATGTGTTTCAAGAATATACCATCATTCCCGAGATAATTGTTTTTATACCCTCCATATAGATCGATCCTTGATAAAATACCCCCGTTTGCAATATTTTATTAATATCTGTAGTTTTTTGCCCCCATTTTGGCCATGCGAAATGTCTAATTTGCCCTTGCTCGTGCGCTCATCTCCTCCCTTCCACCTGCTCTCCCTCTCCTTCCGCCGCCTCCTCCTCCTCCTCCCCCAAGGTCCTCTCCCTCTCCTTCCACCGCAGAGATGAGCACACTCTCTCCTCTCACCTTCTCACCTCACTCCTCACTTTCTCTTCCCAAGGAGCGGATGAAGCGAGCATGCTTACTAAGGCGTCGCCTAAGCGGTAAGGCGCAGCCCGGTGGTCAAGGCGTCGTCCCGCCTTGTCGCGCATGCTTATGGCGTCCGTCTTAGCGCTAAGGTGTCTCTAAGATGTGCTAAGGCGGAGTATGGTGTCGGGGAAGGCTTGAAGCGACGCTTAGCTAGAGGAGGAGCGTGACGTGAAGTGCTGGGCTGCTGGCATAAGCGACCCGAGCCTAAGCGACCAGAGAGAGAAAGGGAAAGAGGAGAGGGTGAAGGGCCGAAGACTCACCTGGAACCCTAGGTGGCGGCGCCTCCATCTCGCTGCTCCGGCCTCCGGCTACGGCGGATCTGCGCGCCGCCCGTCACCCTCTTGGCGTCGCCCTCTCCAGCCCATCCTCGTCGCCCGTCGCCCAACAAGGTACACCCCTCCTCTCCCTCCCCCCTTAATAACCACGGTGGCAGCGCGTGTGAGGAGTTGGGAACTTGGGAGGCAATGTGATGAGGATTGAGGAATGAGGCAGCTGGGTTATAGACTTCTAGGGCAAGTGGGAATGGAAACTCGGGATGGGTTTTGTGGGCTGTGTCCTTGTTGGGTTGGGCCAGCCGGTTGGTCATGGCCATCTTCTTTTTCTTTTTAACTTGTTTTATGTGATAGATGTAGAGATCTTCTATGGCTGCTTGCTTCTATGTCTGTAATGTCATGCATTCCTATATTCAGTTATTATTATTTACTATATATTGTTGTATCGCCAACCTTAGCGCCTTAGGATGTGTAAGGTGTCGCCTCGCCTCGCGCCTTAGCGCTTAAAAGATGTGAGGGGGGTGGGTCGCCTCGCCTCGCCTTACCGCCTTAATAGTCATGGAAGCGAGACCTTGCAGATTTCGATCCGGTTCCCAATGCCTCCCAAGGTTACCCTGTAGTGCCGCTCCCTGCTGCTTGATCTGCCACTGTACAGCTCTCGGATCCAGCGAGCTCTTTGCGGGAAGCCCCAGATCCGGGCAGAACTGAACCCTTTTGGTGGCGTCTTTGCTCCAGTCCGAGATAGGAGAAGCTGCCATTGTCGCATCCTCCTCCTGGTTGAGATTTCAAGTCTGGTTTGCCACAATTTTGGTGCTTTTAGGGGATTGGTTTTTGTTTTCTTCGATTTTGTTTGCACTTGCTGGGTCCAGATTTAGCTGCATTGGCCCAGATTGGGGTCTTCCTGTGAAAAAAATATAATCCTATTTTGTAAACTTCACTCCTGATTGCATCAGAACTGATCTTGCTGTCTCATTAGTGCTAGCGTTAGATATCTTGGTTAGCATCCCTGGTTCTTGGTCCGCTTTGTTCATTATGTGTTTGTTTGAAGCTTTACTGTGGCCATCGTATTAGCGTGAGAAACTTGTGTTGTGCTATCTTCGACTTCTCAGACCCAAACAAGAATTCAGCGGAGAAGGATATCAAGAGGCAGACATTGTTGGATCTTATAGATTATGTTGATTCCACCAATGCCCGTTTCTCGGAGCCAGTGATTGCTGCCTGCTCTAGGATGTTTGCTGTCAACTTGTTCCGGGTGTTCCCTCCAAATTACAGGTCCTGTTCATCTGGTGGTGGTGAGGGTGAAGAGGAGCCGATGTTTGAGCCTGCATGGTCCCATCTGTAGCTTGGGTATGAGCTGCTACGGAAATTTATTGGATCCTCATCCCTGGATGCCAAGATAGGGAAAAAGTACTTTGATCACGCAGAGATGAGGAGTGAGGTGAGAAGGAGATAGAAGGGATTCAGGGGAGGGCAAATTAGACATTTCGCGTGGCCAAAACGGGAAAAAACTGCGGATATTAATAAAATATTGCAAACATGGTATTCTATCAAGGATTGATCTATATGGAGGGTATATAAACAATTACCTCGGGAACGAGGGTATATTCTTGAAAGACATCTAAGTGGAGGGTATATTATTAATTCCCCCAACTTAAATAGCTTGCTTACTAAATTCTAAATGAGCTGGAAGCTTCACCCTGCAATTTTTGTGGTGTATAGGGATTAAACAGGGGGTGTATATATTTGTGTTATAAGGTTGTTGTTCTCAGATGTTTGACTCGAGTTTTTGCATGTAGGAAAAACTAGCCTTGCATATGTCATGTCCATTAAACTACAATGCATCCATGGTGCCTTGGAAATGCTGAAATTTTGTAAAGCTTGATGTTTGGGTAGATAGTTATGTGGCCGTATTTTCAATTGGCTCACGGTCTCACATCACTCACTGATCTGCTCTGATAATTGCTTTGCTTTGTATAATTTCTCATGATTTCTGTGTACCTCACAGTCCTTCTCTTATGTTTCAGATACAACAACTTCTAGGTGTTCGCCGTTCACGATACAACAAGTTGGCTATGCCAAGATCCACTGAAGTGCAGAGATTTTTGTTGCCTGTTTCTGAATGTGAATTTAACATCACATCTGCAATAGAGGACCTGAACTCCATGTCTGCTTGCCCACGTGGGCATCGCCCTTTAAGAGCCACTGGCACTGCTATTTCCACAGCTGTTGCTCTTCTGGAAGGCTGCTGCTCACCTAATACTGGTGGCCGGATCATGGTTTTCACATCTGGTCCCACAACAGTTGGTCCAGGGCTTGTGGTGGAAACTGATCTTGGGAAAGCAATTCGTTCTCATCGTGACATTTTCAATGGCAATGCACCTCTCACTGACAAAGCCCGAGACTTCTATAAGAAAGTTGCACAGAGGTTAACGGACCATGCATTAGTTCTTGATCTATTTGCTTGCTCTCTCGATCAGGTTGGGGCTGCAGAGCTGAGATATCCAATTGAAGTGTCTGGGGGCTTAATGGTGCTTGCAGAATCATTTGAGTCTGAACAGTTCAAAAGTTGTTTAAGGCATGTCTTCAAGCGTGAGGGTATTGATTACCTTAACATGAACTTTAATGCAACGATTGAGATAGTGACATCAAGGGAAGTGAAGATTTGTGGTGCCCTTGGTCCCTGCATTTCCCTTCACAGGAAAAACAGCTCGGTTAGTAATAAAGTAGTTGGAGAGGGTGGGACAAATTATTGGAAAACGAGTTCACTGAACAGCAAAACGTGCATCACTTTCTTCTTCCGAGTTGACTGTAGTCATAATACTGAGCCCCCAACTGTCTTCTTTATTCAGTTCATGACAAGGTACCGTCACGGTGATGGTGGCTATCGCCTAAGGGTAACGACTGTTGCGAGAAGATGGGCTGGACCTCGATCTCCTGAAATTGCTGCAGGGTTTGATCAGGAAGCTGCTGCGGCTGTTATGGCCAGGTTTGTCGTTCACAGGGCAGAGATGTACCATGTTAGAGATGTAATACGATGGCTTGACAAGATGCTTATTCGCTTTACTGCTAAGTTCGGAAACTATGTCCCTGAAGATCCATCTACATTTCGGTTGTCAACTAACTTCTCCCTGTATCCGCAGTTCATGTACTACCTGCGGAGGTCACAGTTCATTGATGTTTTCAACAGTTCCCCTGATGAAACCGCTTTCTTCCGGTTGATGTTGAATAGGGAGGGAGTTGTGGGGTGTCTGATCATGATCCAGCCAACTTTATTCCAGTACTCATTTGATGGACCACCTATTCCTGTGCTGCTAGATATCAGTTCCATCTGTCCTGATGTCATTTTGCTATTTGATTCATACTTCTATATTGTGATTCATTATGGCTCAAAGATTGCTCAATGGAGGAAACTTGGATATCATAAGGACCCAAACCATGAAAATTTGCGGAAGCTGCTTGAAGCCCCAGAAGTTGATGCAGAAGCACTATTGGCAGATCGTTTCCCAGTACCAAAACTCATAAAATGTGATCAGCATGGGAGCCAGGCCAGGTTTCTACTAGCCCGGTTGAATCCATCTGTGACACAGAAAACACAGCTTTCTGAAGGATCTGAAGTCATATTCACCGACGATGTTAGTCTGCAAGTTTTTCTTGAACACTTGCAGGAGTTGGCTGTTCAGGGTTAGTGTGGCATGGTGCCTGGCCACGTTTCTGCTATCCCAGTTGGGTCCATCTGTGATCCCGAAGATACGGCTTTCAGAGGGATTAGATGTCATATTCACAGATGATGTTTACTTGCAAGTTTTTATTGAACACTTGCAGTAATTGGCTGAGCAGGATTAACGAGTTCATGCAGATTATTTATATGTTGTTTTATCGTCTTCTGTTATCTTGAAAATACTGGGAGATCTCTACTGCCTGGAGGGACGAGATCTCCTTGAGTTGTTGTACATTACTCCAGCTCCAGTTTGATGTAAGCCAGTTACCTTTTAGTTTTGTATAGCATGCGATATTGTCAACCATTTATCCTCTTCAAATTCTGGAGTTTCTCTGGACATGTTTGCTATGCAGTAAAACATCCTTTCATCCCTGTTCTAGTCATGCAATAGGACAGAAATGCTATTTTGTAGAGGATTTAGTTGCTATTTTAAAAGCTTAGTACGTCCTTTAAGCAGAGCCATTCCTACTTTGGAAACAGTGACATATAGACAAGCCTCTTATCACATAACATCAACAAAATTCTTTTGAGATTTTGGTTTCACTGTTGTGTGATTACAGAAGAACGTCCATTTATTATTACTGTCCCAAGAGATTTATCATGTGCTGTTTGACACCTTGCAGACCATACATAATATAGGCATATTATATATGGAAACGTTTCCCTGTCATAAATGTGTGATGAATAGATTATGGTTTAATTTGTTTATGCAATGTACTTAGCTTTGGTATCACCACAACCCTAGCAAGAGCAAGGAAGCTTCATGCTATGATCATACCATCATGCCTCAAGACCCAACCTTCTCAATAACTCAAAAGACAGACGGGTTAGAGTAATGGATTCCCCATCACCAAGCACATGGCTTGTTCCCCCCACTTGATCACCCACAGATTACCATATATTGTGCTTATAATTAACAAATAGGTTAGCTTACAAGGTACCATAATAATAATAGTTTCATTGATTCTCTTTACTTAACAATCACACAAACTTAATTAACAACACTGGAATAAAATCATCAAGTAGATTCTGGGACACACGGTAGGGGACATCACTTAACACCAATCCAGCTACACACAAATAGCTTATTGCTTCTGGTCCATCAACAAATTAAACATGATAACTCTCCCTTCTTTTAACCCAACTAATAATTAAAACATTATATTTCTAAAGAAACCATAACACACTGCAAGAACGCCATTCTTATGACACCGTGCTCAGCATCTTAATACAGCAACATCTTCAGCTCTTGTTCTTGTACTTGTCCTTGGCTCTTGGCGCTGAAAAAATAAAAATCTCATGGGGTTAGAATTAAGAAATTAATCTTGAAATGGAAGATAATTTTAGCTGAAGACACTGACCAAGACCGATGGCTTCGGAACCCTTCATGATCCTCAAGCGTTTGCATGAATCAACAAACATCCTACAGGGTAATCGATCAGCCAAAGGAAGAAACTTGAAGTGTGGACCTCACTTAATTGCATTCTAATCATGAGCCCGTAAATTCGGAAGTAGATAAGGGGGACACAAGAATGAAGTAACATACTCCCATGGGACATCTCCAACAAGCATCCAGTCGCCATCCTTGTCTTCGTAAGTAGTAACAACATCTGAACCATTCACTGGATCAACCATCTTCCCCTCGTTCATATTGTTCCCTGATAAAATGGTTCATTGATGCAGCGCTTGTTAATTGAGTTCAACTTTCCATTTGTACAGTTGTAGCCAAACTATTAATATCAGTTGATAGTTTCTTGCAGATTCTCATGTCAGCGATTTACCAGTTGTGGTGAAGGTGCTGAACATCTTCTGCAGAGCAATGGAGAGGTCCTTGTAGCTGTCGTACATCTTCAGGTCCACCTTGCGCAGGTAGGGCGCGCCGTCCATGCTCACCTTCACGAAGGCAGAGCTGTTGCCGCCGGCGTTAGCAGCGGGCTGCTGCTTGTCAGCTTCCTCTTCCTTCTTGTTCTTCACCGACTGGACGGTCATGATATTCCTGCGGTACGATCGGACGGGAGGCCAACCCACAGCTTGTGCCCTGATATGTAAAACAGAAACTTAGCTACACATTTATCACTTGATTTTCACATATCAGTTCCAATCTACTGGGGCTGTAAAAAGAAAAATAGGTTCTTTTCTATTGTAGTATTGTTACCGGAGGTTTCCATACTTCCATCTAGCTAGATCATGCATGTTACTATATTCTTGCTGGCAACAACTCTGTTTTAACCAATGTATGCCTGCCGCATCTTTATGGTAGTAGTCTATAAGAAAATGCCATTAACTTTAGTTATTGCACATGAATCATGACCACCATGATTATTCAGAATTAATTAGCTACACATGTAATCTTTTCTGATTATTCTAAATATTTTCAGAAAAAAAGGAAAAAGAAAACAACAATACTTCTTTTTCTAAAGGAATCTGCCAAAAGATGGAGCAAATATACATCACTTATTTCTGACATCTACCACACGAAGGAAAGGGGACCTCAAATGTGCATATGTTATGTTTTTAAAAGGTGATAATAATTCGCTCAACACTTCACAAGCGTTAAAGAACAGGCACGATGGTGTCGCCGTATGCGCTTTCTGCCAGGGGACCTCTTTTTATATGCATATTTTGCCCTACTTAAAGTGTTACACTTGGCCACAGCCCACAAGGGCATGTCAAGTTTGTTCAGCATGCTATAAATATATAAATCCAAACAAAAGAAAAAGGAAAAAAAAATCAACAACCTGCACATGCATATGTACACTTTGTACCAAATGTCACCGTGTCATATATGGATCTTTTGATATATGTTTCATTCATTCGATGAAAGATAATGAAGTTTCATTAATTCATAGAACCCCAAGCATTCACAACTATTCCTAATCCACAAGTAGAAAAAAGAGACACCATCCTATCAAATTATCACTAACAAACTGATATGTAATCATATAGCTAGCAGCGTACAAGAACTATAACACATGCACGGTGATGCACAGATGTATATATCAACATGTATGCGTATATACATACTTGGTAGCAGGTGGCTTCTCGGGGTCAGTGGCGGCCGCCCCAGCCGGCTCCGGCTTGCCGGCGGTGGGCAGCTTGAGCTTCAAGTCAATGGTATCCTCAAAGCCCCTCTTCCCGGCCTTGGCCGCCTCGGCGCCGCCTCCCGGCAGCCCGAGCCGGAGCTCCGTCCCGACGTCGACGTCGGCGCCAGCCATTGGCTCCTCGCGCGGGAGCAGCTGGTTGGCTAGCCTATTGCGGCCGCTGGGTCTCTCCCCTGTGACACCTCCACACTTAAGCTGCTTCTTTCTTGAGCTCTGTCTCTCTTTCTCTCTCTGCGTGTGAGTATGTGAGATTAGATATTTGGCTTTGTGGTGATTAGGAGGTGGTGGTGGAAGAGAGGACCCAAGAACAGGGTAGAGATGTGTATATATAGAGGGAAGAGAGAGAGTGGGGTAAATATTCTAGCTAGGGTAGTAGAGAGAGAAAGAGATGATGTGGGGTTAGAACAGCAGTTGGTTAGAGCATGAGTGAGGAGGCTACTTGGAGGTTGGAGCCAATAATTTTTATTTCCATGTTTCCTCCGTTTGGATTTTCTATTCATGGGTAGAAAGCAAGGTGTTGGTACTTAGTACTGTGTGGGGTTTTATTGGATGAATCATTTAACTTTTTGTAAAGGTGCCAATAACAGCAGAGATGCATAAGCACTGAATTATCTATATAACAAAAGGCGGGGTTTTCCATAGCAAATCGAACATCCACTCTGTGTAATGTGGCCTTACAAAACAGAATGTCAAGAGCTGATTAACACAACGTTTGTACTGTTGTGTTCGGAAAAGTGAGTAGTCTGAGTTAAGCGATAATATTTGCATAAGAACTTTGGCAACCAGTAGGGTACGTGCTCTATAGGACCGATATCTGATCCTCTGCAGTAGTTCAACAGCGTGAAACTCTGGCAAGAACTATCTATTGTTGGCTGCTTGGATTAATCTGAGAAAGTATAGTATATGTCATCTATTGTCCAGCAAGTTGTCGCTGCAATAAAAAAAAGAGAGTAGTGGGCCAATCTATCTTAAAAAATATAGATTTAGTGTGTGATAGGAAGTAAGTTTTATAACTAACATCTCGAAGAAATGAGCAATGATCAAGTATTTAATAGGAAAAAGAAGTTGCAACAATGGCTAGATTAATCTTGTAGACGGTGCAAATAATCATAGTAATGAGTAAGTATTTAACATTGAGAAGAGTCTGTGGCAATGGATTGAGGATCTTTTTAAATGACTAAATCAACTGTTTATACATATGGTACGTCTGTACTGATGGAAAAAAAATAGGGAAAGCAAAAAGCCTAAGTCTTAATCGATTATTGTTGCTATGTGTAGGTCTGTATATATATATGGTTCAGTTGATTGTAAGGCAATATAAGTCGTGTTCTATGACAGAGAGTTGTGTAGCTGTAGGAAATATAGCAACAGAGAAATCAATACTTAAGCACTAAAAAGGGTCGTTTACATTAGCTATCGTGTTCTTATTTAAGATTTCGAAAATAACCGTATCTACTGGTAATATATATACATCTATGTCAAAGAGGCAGGATAACAGGTTTGATGTTATTATGCACAGATCTGATAAAAAATGAACAACTAATATTTAACAAAGCGTAGTGAAAGAAACAATATATAAGAATGATAGACGATACACATGTTATGTGTACACTATTATTATAGGGGACGGTGAAGTAAATAGTTTAAAAAGAGAGATTAGTGGGGCAATGTATCTAACAAAATATCAATTTAGTGTGTCATAGGAATTAGGTTGCATAGAACGAACATCTACAATAAATGACCAATGATCAAGTATTCAATAAGAGAAAAGGCTATAGCAATACGCAGATTAATCTTTTAAACGATACATGTAATTGTAATAATGAGTAAGCATTTAACATTGAGAATAGTTTGTAGCAGTGGATTGAGTAATTCTTTTAAATGTTTAAATTAGCCGTTTATATATGTAGTACATTTGTACTGGTTGAAAAAACATAGGGAAAGCAAAGATTCTAAAGTTGCATTCGACTACTGTTGCTATGTGCTGTTCTGTATATATTTGAACGCAGACGTATAAATGTGTTCCATTGGAGCAAAGGGACTCACTCATTATGCCATCAAGCAGACTTCCTATCAGAAATGACATGTTCAAAGGTGGTTATGAAAATCATTCGTTGGTATATCCGAGTCTATTGACTCCAGTATGTACAAATTACCTTTGGAGAGTGAAAGAAAAATATGTAGAAGTTACCTTAACTCCATTATTTGTGGCATATCTTGATGCTTGAAGCGATGGATCAAACATGGGATTGAATGCGACAGTAAATGCACAATCAACTATTTACCCTGAGAAGAATCACGATATCATGTTAGTTTTTGCAATTAGAAATGGCCTGAATTTATAGTTCAAAGGACAAACTCGTCCGAGCATAAATCATTTTCGTTCAACCCGGCCAAACGACAACCCTTGCCATGGCACAACATCTTCTATCAATAGTGGCTTCGCCACAGTTCCATAATTCCTTTAGTCAAATTCAAACATTCTTGAGTAAGTGATCATGAACCTATCATATAACTAAAGCATTGGCTAAGCATAATACGATGCCCATGTTGGTAGTACAATAATGTCTAACTAAAATTATCCATCCTAGGGTGTCCAAGGAGTTATGTCATTCAAGGATACATGTCATTGCAATTTAGCAAGGAGGCATAATGGTAATTAACTAATTCCGAAACAATTTATTATAAAATTAGCAATGCATGTTTATATCAATCAATATACTTTTATAAATTGGGTTCAATATGATTAAAGGTCTACGACTTGCCTTCGTTGAAGAGTAGAGATGCTTCGGTCGTCAAGTCTGCGAAGTCGTCCGAAACACCAGAATCTATACGTGTGAACAAAGCTAAATAAATAAAATAATACCAAATAAAATTCAAATAAATACCAAATAAAATACTAATAGGGAGATAATGAATTTATATGAATTTAGAAATTTGAATCACTTGAATCGGAGTTCGAATGAGGAAGTTATGGCCTTCGGAAGTTTGAAATAGCATAAAATGATGAAATATGGATTTTCCTGATTTTCTGATTTATTTTTTAAAAGGAAAATCGAGAAAAGCCAATTGGGCTTGCTGACGGGGCGACCACATTGGCAGAGGGCTGACGTGGCCGCTGACGGGGCGCCACGATGGCAGTGCCATGTCAGCACAGTGGCGGCGACGCTCGAGGCTGTGCAGGTGGTGCGGCTCGCCTGTGCTTCACGCCGTGGCAAGCCCGATGTGGGGAGGCAAAGCAAAGAGGAGAGTGCGACGAAGCTGGTGCGCGCGGTCTCGAGGACGCGGCGGCAAGGGGAGGCCGGCGGCGAAGATGAAGAGCGGCGGCGGGGTTGCGGTGACCTCCAGGTGGAGTGAGAGCGCGCACCAAGTGCGCCGCAGCGAGGCGGTGCTGGTGGCGAGGTCTATGGCGCCGGAGGAGGCTCGATGGCGGCGGTAGGTGCGAAGCTCGACGAAGCTCGGCGGTGGCGAGCTCGGAGGGAGAGAGGTGAGGGGAAAGAGAGAGGAGAGGGAGAGGCGCACGGGGCGCGCTTTTAAAGGCGGCGGGGATGAGCGGAGGGGCGGCTCAACGGGCAGGAGCGCACGAGGGCTCTGCTGGAGTTGTGTGCTCTGCGGATTCTGCGCGGAGGGGATGACACGGGGGGGAGCGTGGTGGCAGTGGGTACGGCGGAGCACGCCGCATTGAATGCGTGCGTCAGAGGGGACTGCGGCAATGGGAGGGAGGCAGGCGAGCCGGCGCAAAACGGTGTGGCGATGGCGTGCCGAGGAAGATGACCAGGGCGAGGGCGACTGATAGGCGGGACCCACCGGTCAGTGAGACGTGGGGTGGAACGGGGAAAAGTGCGGAGGATGCGAGCCGTTCGATTTAGATCGGACGGTCACGAGGATCGGGAGGTGCGACGCTTTGACAGTCGTCCGATTTAGATCGAACGACCTTCGAAGAAGGGAGGCGCTAGCCAAGGAAGCGGTGTGCTATTTGGCCGAAAGCAAGCGAACAGAAACGGGCTGAAGAAATTCGGCCCAAGATGAATAGGAAGGAATTTTTAAGGATTTTGATTAAATAAAATACCAGAAAAGGAAAAGCATTTTTATAAAATAGCTAAAGCCGTACAAAAATTCAAGAAAAATGCACAGAAATCTCTTGAATTATTTAGAACTTAATAAAAATATTTTCAGCTTAACTTTTGCTTTTAGTTTTTGCAAATAGTTTATTTTCAACTTAGGGCAAAAGGAAAAACCAATTAAGATCCAGAAAACTCAATTAAACCAACTTGAATTAATTGAAGTTGTAATTAATTTAAATTAAATTGCTTTTAAAATTCTAAATTACAAATTAAGCTTTGGTGAATTAATAAAACCAAAAGGTTAATTTTAAAGTTTTGAAAATTTTCAAAAAGCCCAGAAAATAGGGATGTTACAAACCTATACCCCTTAAAGGGAATCTCGACCCCGAGATTCAGGCTGACTAGAGAATAGGTGGGGAAACTCGGCCTTCAGGTCCTCTTCATGCTCCCAAGTGGCTTCTTCTTCAGTGTGATTGCTCCACTGGACTTTGCAGAAACGGAGGATCTTGCTTCTTGTCACACGCTCGGATATTTCCAAAATCTTGATGGGTTGCTCCTTGAAGGTTAGATCTTCTTGCAGGTCAACTGCTTCTAACGGCATCTGCTCTTCTAGCACACGCAAACACTTCTTTAATTGAGACACATGAAAGACATCATGCACTCCTGACAGCTGAGGTGGGAGTTCCAACTTGTAAGCAACTTCTCCTCTTCTGGCTGAGACTGGAAAGGGTCCGATGTATCTTGGTGCGAGTTTCCCGCTTACTCGGAAGCAGCGCATTCCTTTGAGAGGTGAGACCTTCAAGTACACATGATCCCCAGGTGCAAAGGTTAAATCTCGGTGACGGTTACCAGCGTAACTTTTCTGTCGGGTCTATGCTATTTTCAGCTTTTCTCTGATTGAGCGAACTTGATCTTCAGCCTCTTTCAGGATATCTGGTCCAAGCACTTGCCCTTCACCTGATTCAGTCCAATACAAAGGTGTTCTGCACTTTCTTCCGTAAAGGGCTTCAAACGGAGACATTTGCAAACTTGATTGATGATTTGTTGTTGTCTGAAAACTCGCATAAGGTAGCATTTGATCCCGGTGATGCAGTTCTCTAGAGCACAGGCTCTCAACATATCTTCTAAGATTTGATTTACCCTTTCTGTTTGACTGTCTGTCTGGGGATGGTAGACTGTACTGAAATTCAGATTAGTGCCCATGACACTGTGCAACTTTTGCTAGAATCTTGAGGTGAACTGTGATCCCCGATCTGACACGATCTTCTTTGGTACAACATGCTGACATACTATCCTTGCCATGTACAATTCTGCAAGTCGGTCTCCTGAGTAGGTAGTCTTGACTGGGATAAAGTGAGCCACTTTTGTTAAGCGATCTATAATTACCTAGATAGAATCATAACCAACCTTGGTTCTTGGCAATCCGGTGATAAAGTCCATGCCAATTTCTTCCCATTTCCATTCAGGTACGTTCAAAGGTTGAAAGAGTCTAGCAGGCCTCTGATGCATGACTTTAACCCGTTGGCAAGTGTCACATTGAGCTACATATTCCGCAATCTCACGTTTTATGCTAGGCCACCAATACATTTCCTTGAGATCTTGATAGATTTTTGTGCTTCCAAGGTGGATGGAGTACAAAGTTTCGTGCACTTCTTTGAGTATTAACTGTTTAAGTTCCTTCTGATCTGGTACACAGATACTCTTATTGAACCTTATGATGCCTAGCTCATCTTCCGAAAATCTTAGGGATTTACCCTGCTTCATGTTTCTCTTGATCTCCTTGATATCTGCATCTTCCTCCTGAGCTTTCTTGATCTGATCTTGAAGAGTTGGTTGAACTTCTAGAGCAGCTAAGTAACCTTCTTCCACTAACTCGAGCTTGAGCTTTTGAAATTCCTTGTGGAGTGCTGGCTGACTTCCTTTGATCATTAGAGTATTGCAGTAAACCTTTCTACTTAAAGCATCTGCTACAACATTTGCTTTGCCTGGGTGATAATGAATTCCCATGTTGTAATCCTTGATCAATTCCAACCATCTTCTTTGCCTCATATTAAGATCAGCTTGAGTGAAAATGTATTTTAAGGTCTTATGGTCTGTGTAAACTTCGCAGTGATTACCAATAAGGTAATGGCGCCATATCTTCAAAGCATGCACTACAGCAGCCAATTCTAAGTCATGAGTGGGGTAATTGGCTTCATGAGGCTTCAACTGGCGTGAAGCATACGCTACTACCTTCCTTTCTTGCATTAAAACACAAACGAGACCTTGTCGAGATGCATCACAGAAAATCTCGAAATCCTTCCGAACATCAGGTAGAATCAGCACTGGGGCGGTGGTCAAACGCTTCTTTAGTTGTTGAAAACTCTGCTCACATTCTAGCGTCCAGGCAAATTTCTTTTCCTTTTTCAGCAATTGAGTAAGGGGTCTTACTATTCTTGAGAAACCTTCTATGAATCGGCGGTAGTAACCTGCCATACCAAGGAAACTTCTGATCTGAGGTGCTGACTTGGGTGACTCCCAGTTGAGCACATCCTTGACTTTGCAGGGGTTGACAGCAACTCCTTCTGCAAACATGACGTGTCCCAAAAAGGTAACTTCCTTCATCCAAAACTCACACTTGTTGAATTTAGCGTAGAGTTGATGATCTCTAAGCTTATTCAAAACCAAGCGAAGGTGCTCTTCATGCTCTTCTTCACTTTTAGAGTATACTAGAATATCGTCGATAAAGACAATGACAAACTTATCCAGATACTCCATGAATACTTTATTCATCAAGTTTATAAAGTAAGCTGGGGCATTAGTCAATCCAAAAGACATGACCGTATACTCATACAGTCCATATCGGGTTGAGAAAGCTGTCTTGGGAATATCTTCTTGGCGAATCTTCAACTGATGGTATCCCGACCTTAAATCTATCTTGGAGAACACTCTGGCTCCTTTTAGCTGGTCAAACAAATTGTCAATCCTAGGTAGGGGATACTTGTTCTTGATGGTGACTTCATTGAGTAAACGATAGTCCACACACATCCGCTGGGTACCATCCTTCTTAGGGACAAAGATCACTGGGGCTCCCTAGGGTGAGGAACTTGGTCGGATAAATCCTTTATCTTGCATTTCTTCGATCTGCTTCTTCAGCTCCACTAAGTCATCAACTGGCAAACGGTAGGGCCTCTTGGAAATGGGTACAGTTTCTGGAACTAGATTGATGACAAACTCTAGGTCCCTATCCGGAGGCATTCCAGGGAACTCATCCGGAAAGACATCTGGAAATTCTCTGACCACTAGCACATCTTCCAGAGATAAAGCACTGACGCTGCAAACTAAGGCTCCATTATGCTTTTTTGGGGAGGCTTCAAATTTTACCTTGGTTCCAGCTGGATCGACCAAAGTGATGCTTCTACCACCACAATCTAGAATTGCTTGATGATTAGTAAGCCAATCCATACCCAAGATCACATCTAGGGACTTGGTGTCGATGATTATGAGGTTGGCTTCAAACTCCACCCTTTCTATGGTTATTTTAACTTTTTGGCAACCTTGGTTCGTACTTAACTCCGAACCAGAAGATTGAACCAATAAAGCAATTTTAAGAGTCAAAACCTCCAACTGATGCTTTGTAGCAAAATTTCAAGAAACAAATGAATGTGTAGCTCCAAAATTAAACAAAACTGTAGCAGATGCTGAATTTACTAGGAACTTACCCAGCATGACGTCCGAGGCTGTCTGAGCTTCCTCTACGGTGACATGATTCACACGGCCTCTCCCAAAAGGCCGAGGGGTCTTGGCTGGTGCAGCTGGAGTCTGAGGTGCTCCACGTCCTGCTCCTGGCTTGGGGGTTCTGGTCGGAGTAGCTCCTGAGTTGGATCTGACATGGGATGGACCTTACTTCAAAGGACAATTGCTGACATAGTGTCCCGATTCTTGACAGATTGTAATAAGCGATCCTGTGGCGTAATTCTTTGTTTCTTTGGTCTTTGGTTATTGGTGGTGTTGTTGTTATTGCCAGGGCTGCGGAAACTTGGAGTGGCTGGGCGGGAGCTGTTGCAGGGGCCCTGAATGTAGCAGGAGGGGCAAAGCGGGCAGGATGTTGCGCATTCGTTCTGGCTCTCTGCAGATGACCTTGTTGTGCACCATGCTGCGTCATTTTCCTCTTATGAGATTCTGCAAGTTCGCGGCGTGACTCTTCTATGAGCATAGCCTTGTTTACTAATTGTTGGAAATTTGCATAGTCGTTGCCAACGACTTGAACCTTTAAGCTAGGGTTGAGTCCTCGCTTAAAACGCTTCTGACGTGCATCATCGGTGGCAACGTCCTCTTGAGCATAGCGTGAGAGTTGAGTGAACTTGTTGAGGTATTCACTCACTCACTGACTCCCTTGTTTCAGCTCACGAAACTCATTCTTCTTCATTTCTACCTTTCCGTCAGGAATATGAGACTCGCGAAAAGCTTCTGAAAATTCGGTCCAAGTAATGTTCTGATGGTTTGCATGGGCAGCGCAGTAGTTCTCCCACCATTCTACGGCAGTGCCTTCTAGTTGGTGTGTTGCAGACAGGACTTTCTCACGATCGTCGCACCGGGTAATGACGAGCTTTTTTCAGAGAGCGTAAAGCGCGACCGTTCGTGCATCCAAAGGCTCGGAGGAGCTGGAGAATGTAGGTGGATGGGTCCTCATAAACTCTGCCAGCTTTGAGTGATGGAAAGCTGGTGGTGGTGGCGGGCGTGGCGGCGCACTTGGTTATTCAGTTCAAGATTGCTAGTAGAGTGGCGTGATGCGGTTCTCATTGAGTCATCACCTGGTTCATATTCTGCATCATTGCGTTCATCAGCTGTGTTTGGGCTGCCATGAACTGATCCAAACCCTGATCTACTGTGGCTACCGGAGGAGGTGGTGGTGGTGGCGCATTGAGATCCACAGGGTCTGCTGAGCTTGCGGCGTCGCGGTGCTGGGCCATCTGCACAAATCTTCTCAGGTTTGATAGACAAGAAGAAGAAAGCACAATTGGAAAGAGGGAAAAGCACAAAGACAAGCAAGAAAAGGGAGAAAGACAGGCACCCTAATAGGGGAAAGTCGGTTTAACCCAACGAACAATAGCCGGAAAGCTACCAGAGGCAACAAAACTCAAGCCAAAGATCCTATCTATCGGACTAAACGATACAGAAACAGAAAAGGGTAACTTAGAAACAGCACTACTAATCTATCTTATATGGATGGGCAACTTCAAACAAAGCTCGATTCTATAGAGATTTATTGAGATAAGAGGGTCACTTAACATTCAAAAACAAAGTTCAGAAAAGATAAGAAGTCAGACTCCGAGAATGAAATGAGGAGAGATTAGTATAAGATGAGGAGGAATAGAGTAAGATGAGAGAAGAATACTATTCAAGTTAATTGTTGGTTTAATTTATAATTTTTTTGAAGTCTTGACTAAATGACCATGCTAACTATGGTTACGTCCTACAGTCGATATGGCTCTGATACCACCGCTGTCGGGACCCCGAGTATGCAACCTCAGGACCCTCTGTGTATTCTGAACTAGTCCCATGATCAGTAGCTAGCTCACACAGTTGCAACATTGGTGTAATCATATCCACACAACCAAACTATATATGAAGCAGACAAATTAATATTATTTTAGCAAAAAGACCTTATGGTCAAGTCTTACAACGTTTGCCACGTAGGGCTTAACAACAAAAGGAAACTTGCAGCGGAAACCAAACAACAGGTGGAGGTCACCCAATATGCCCCCATGCAATCGAGTGGAGGACGTGACCTAATTCGCATAGTCTTCAAAGTAGTCTTCTTCGAAGAACTCGGTGCTTCCTGGTTCTTCTTCAGCGACTGATCAACCAGAGGGCTTAAAGCCGTGAGTACTTTGAATGTACTCAGCAAGTCGCAGAGAAATGTATGCAAGTAATATTCATGCAAGGTTTGACAAGGATAGCTTTATGGCTATTTTGCAGAAAGCAATATTTGACATTAAATACAGTAAGTAGATTGTAAGGCACAATTTAAAAGATTAATACATAAGTAATCAATTTTCTTTGAAACAACTAGTGAACACCTTGTTCACTTCCCAACCATCAACCATCTACGAGATTCGGCCAACCCATTCCAACATTTGATAAAAGATCTATCCTTTGCGTGAAATCACCAGGCATGTCCATAACTGGGGACACGGCTATTCGAATAGTTTTACACTCTGCAGAGGTTGTACAACTTAACCCACAAGACACGAATTCTCTAGTTTGTTCGGCATATATCTATGCCATCGCTTACTACCTTAGGTAAGCGGTCTAGAGCACGTGACAAGGCTTTTACAAAGTTCTGTTTTGACTCGGTTCTGCCCGCTAAGGTTTCGCCGTTCTGGCCCCCTCTTGCGCCGTTCCCAACCAAGACAGAACCGAATGAAAACATTACTAATTAGTCAGCCAGGTCTATCCCAGTCTAGACATGTGGTTGTACGGTATGGCCTAGATCAATGGTTCAAGGTTAAGTCGTCCTTAGTGGTTGCTCAGATGAGACTTTTCGCATCCCAATGTGATTCCACACCCACCTTTACCACCGCCCACTCGTCCGAGCATAAATCATTTTCGTTCAACCCGGCCAAATGACAACCCTTGCCACGGTGCAACATCTTTTATCAATAGTGGCTCCGCCACAGTTCCATAATTCCTTTAGTCAAATTCAAACATTCTTGAGTAAGTGATCATGAACCTATCGTATAACTAAAGCATTGGCTAAGCATAATATGATGCCCATATTGGTAGTACAATAATGTCCAACTAAAATTATCCATCCTAGGGTGTCCAAGGAGTTATATCGTTCAAGGATACAAGTCATTGCAATTTAGCAAGGAGGCATAATGGTAATTACGTAATTAACTAATCCCGAAACCATTTATTATAAAATTAGCAATGCATGTTTATATCAATCAATATACTTTTACAAATTGGGTTCAATATGATCAAAGGTCTATGACTTGCCTTCGTTGAAGAGTAGAGATGCTTCGGTCGTCGGGTCCGCGAAGTCGTCCGAGACACCGAAATCTATACGTGCGAACAAAGCTAAATAAATAAAATAATAACAATAAAATTCAAATAAATACCAAATAAAATACTAATAGGGAGATAATGAATTTAGATGAATTTAAAAATTTGAATCACTTGAATAGGAGTTCGAATGAGGAAGTTATGGCCTTCGGAAGTTTGAAATAGCATAAAATGATGAAATATGGATTTTCCAGATTTTTCGATTTATTTTTCTAAAGGAAAATCGAGAAAAGCCAATTGGGCTTGCTGACAGGGCGACCACATCGGCAAAGGGCTAATGTGGCGTGACAGGCGCCACGCCATGGCGATGCCACGACGGCGGCGGCGACGCCGAGGTCTGCGTGGCGGCGCGGCTCGCCGGTGCATCACGCCGTGGTGAGCTCGATCGGGAGGCAAAGCGAAGAGGAGAGCGCGACGAAGCTGGTGCGCGCGGTCTCGAGGACGCGGCGGCAAGGGGAGGCCGGCAGCAAAGACGAAGAGCGGTGGAGGCGGCGGCTCGAAGGCGGCGGCGGGGTTGCGGTGACCTTCAGGTGGAGTGAGAGCGCGCACCAGGTGCGCCGCGACGAGACAGTGCTGGCTCAAAAGGCAGGAGCGCACGAGGGCTGTGCCGGAGTTGCGTACTCCGTGGATTCCGCACGGAGGGACAACACGGGAGGCGTGGTGGCGGCGGGCGCGGCGAGTATGCCGCGATTGAATCGGCGTCGAGGGGATCGCGGCAACGGAGGGAGGCAAAGCGGCGGCAGAACGCGCAGCAGACGCTGCGGCGGCTCGACGCGAAGCGGCGTGGCGATGGCGTGGCGAGGAAGATGACCAGGGCGAGGGCGGCGGCGACTGACAGGCGGGACCCACTGGTCAGCGAGACACGAGGTGGAATGGGGAAAAGCGCAGAGGATCCGAGCCGTTCGATTTAGATCAGACGGTCACGAGGATCGGGAGGCGCGACGCTTTGATAGTCGTCCGGTTTAGATCGAACGGCCTTCAAAGAAGGGGAGGCATGGTCATGAGCGCGGTCGGTCTTATTGGGCCGAAAGCGAAGCTTAAAAGCAGAAACAGCCGATGAAATTCGGCCCAAGATGAATAGGTAGGAATTTTTTAAGGCTTTTGATTAAATAAAATACCAGAAAAGGAAAAGCATTTTTAGAAAATAGCTAAAGCCGTCCAAAAATTCAAGAAAAATGCACAGAAATCTCTTGAATTATTTAGAACTTAATAAAAATATTTTCTACTTAACTTTTGCTTTTAGTTTTTGCAAATAGTTTATTTTCAACTTAGGGCAAAAGGAAAAACCAATTAAGATCCAGAAAACTCAATTAAACCAACTTGAATTTATTGAAGTTGTAATTAATTCAAATTAAATTGCTTTTAAAATTCTAAATTACAAATTAAGCTTTGGCGAATTAATAAAACCAAAAGGTTAATTTTTAAAGTTTTGAAAAGTTTCAAAAAGCCCAGAAAATAGGGATGTTACACAGCAGCATAGGCGGAGGGGGCCGACGGAGGGCGAAAAGAGAAGGGACAGTGGGCGAGGAAGGTGAGGGAGCAGCGGTGCTGACGGAGAAGGGCGGTGGAGGGGGAAAGGATAGTGGGTGGATGGGAGGGGAGGTGCCGAGGCAGTGGCCTAGGAAGGAGCTCGAGAGGGCGGCCGGGGAGGAAGAGGTAGGGAGCGGCGGTGGCTGTGGAGGGAGACCGAGGGGACGGGCGAAGGGGAAAGGGGGAGCGGCGGGGCGGCACGGCGCGAGGCTCGAGTTAGCGCAAGGAAGAGATGGATGGGGCGGGGATGAGGTAGGAGGGAGAGGAAGGGCGCGGTGGAGCTAGAGGGAGGAGCGGCGCCGAAGCAAGGCAAGGGAGGCGGAGGGGAAGAGGAGAGCGGCGAGAGGCTCAATCCAGAGGGGATCCGCTGACACAGCAGGAGAGGGTCCCTCATGCGATAGCAGCCGTCCGGTCGTGAGGCAGAGTGTTGGGCGTGACGCGTGTTAGCTCGGGTAGGCGGAGCGCGGATCCAATCGAACGGCCTGGAACTGAGCTGGAAGCTATCCGACGGCTTGATTTTTGTGGGTGACGTAGACGGCGCGGCTGACCAACCTTTCTTCCAGGAATGTATAAGGGTTAATTACTAAACATCATTGAACTTCTTATCACACACCGTTTTCTCTATTATACTTGAATTTTGTGTTGGTTGTGTGTAGAACATACATAGTTTATTTATTGGACGCGACTAACGCTCGGACATACGATCTGAGCACTAGCATCGTACGCTGCTTGTGCAACATCTTAGGACAAAGCGCGCAACAAAACAACTGAAAAAATGTTGTGCATGTTGCAGCAACAGCAAAACGAAAAACGATCTGAGCGCTTCCTTATACATGAAAACACATATGCAATATTTTGAGGGCACACATGCAATAAATTATTAGAACCCCTACAACAAGTTTTAGGTATAAGATGTCTCAAGAGACCTAACATTTGAGGCTAACTTATGAAACATTTTGATTTCATTTATGCAACACCCAACATTCAAAAATATATATGAAAAACTCATTTTGTTACTGCAACACTAAAAAATACAGTCTTCAGCATCTTAAATCACCTATTGCAACAAAAAAAACCTATAACTGCAACATTCAAAAACAACAGGAGCAACAACTCGACTTACGGATTGCAACAATTTTACGGAGCCAGCCCACACCACCGTCTCGTCGCTGGAAGGCCCAAATCTAGCAAAGCGTGGCCATCCTGGTGTAACATCCCAATTTTCAAGGCTTTTTGAAAAATTTCAAAATAAAAATTACCCTTTGATTTTTGTTAAATTGCTAAAGCTTTACTTGAAATTTTAGAAAATAAAAATAATTTAATATGAATTAATCAAACTTTAATTAATTCAAATTTTGATTTATTTTGGTTTTCTAGTATTTAAAGTCAAACAGATTATTTTAAGTCATTTCCTTGATTTTTTTTTGGATTTTAAAAAGGTTCTCCTTTTTGTCCCAAAATTTAAAATAATTTATTTACAGTAATTAAAAGCCAAAGTTAAGTTGTAAATAATTTTATTAAGTTCAAATTGATTCAAGGATTGTTTTGTGCATTTTTATAGAATTTTTGGACTTTATTTACTATTTTCTAAAAGCCTTTTGAATTTGTTGTATTTTTTAAAATAAAAAATGTATCTAAATCTCCTTTCTCTCTCTCGGCCAAATCTCTCCGGCCTGTTTTCCCTTTTCTTCCCCTTGTCCCAATTCCCCGACCCACTCCTGCTGTAGCTTCATCAGACGTCTCTCGCCGCTCGCCTCGCCGACAAGCAAGCAGACTCACTTTGTTAGCCCTTCCTCTCCCTTGGTCATCTTCCTCGATGCCCATGCCATCCATGCACTCGCTTGCATCACCACTGCAGAGAAAGTCTCCATCCTCGGTGCATTTTCCTCCCTCTTTTCCCTCACCGACGTGCGCATTAAATGCCACGACTTCCGCCGCGCCTGTTCCCCCGTTTTTCTCCTCCCCACTGCCCCCATCCTCTCCCTCGCCTACTCCAAGCCCATACCGCCTGGAGCTCCGCCTGTGCCGATCTCCCCTCTCGCTTCTCCCCCTTCCCTATAAGGTAAAGAGTAGCACCGAGCGCCCCTCGCCCTCCTGTTGCATTCACCCCAACTCTACCTCTCTCTCTCTCTCTCTCGCCCTCAGCTCACCGCTATTCGAGCTCCAACCCCGCCGATCGAAGCATGCGCTGTCGCCTCCAGCACCACCGTCAAAGCTATTCTAACAACGTAGCCTTCTCCGTCGGACTCGCAAGCTTGCATTCCACATCGTGCCCCTCTCCCCTTCGCCCGAAGCTCTTCGAAGCGCTCGCGCCACCTTTGACCGTTGCCGCCGCTATTTGTTCTCCTCGCCGTTGGCCATCTTTTCGTGTTTTGTCATCGAAATCATAAGGAATTGGTTTGTCTCGCTCCCCTCTCCTCGTAGCTTCCCTCGCCGCTGTTCGCCGGGCGCAGAAGCGCCGGGAAAGCATCGCGTTCGAGCCGCGCCGCCGTTCTCGACGATGGCGACGCTACCTCGGCGCCAAGTCAGCGCCACCTCCTCGCTTCTACTCACGTGGCGGCCAATCACGCCCACGTGGCAGCTAGCGCAAGTCCTTGCACTGTTGCATGAGCCAGGTCCACGGTGGACCCAGTCCATGGACGTGGGGCCCACTTGTCAGAGACTCAAGATTTTTTCCTTTTGAAAAATAATTCGGCTGAACTTCAAAATCAGGTGGCTAACGTCAGCATGATGCAATAAAGTGATTTTCCTTTAGAAAAATAATTCCAAAAATCTCGATTTCTTCATTTTATGTGTTTTGAAAATTCTGAGAGCCTGTTCTCCTTCGTTCGAGCTCCGATTCAAGTGATTCAAAATTTTAAATTCATCTAAATTTAGTACCTTTCTTTTGGTTCTAGTTTAGAAATTTTTGGATTTTATTTGAAATTGTTTTATTTATTTAGCTCTTTTCGCACGTATAGATTCCAGCGTTTTCGAAGAATTCTTGGACCTAACAACAGAAGCATCTCAAATATTAAATGAAGGCAGGTCGTAGGCCTTTCATTATGTCATACCCATTTTTATAAATTTATATTGCTTTATATCAGCATGCATTGCTAGTTGTATAAAAATGGTTTCGGGAATAGTTAATTACCTAATGGGGAAATTAGCTCAGTGACATCGCGTTAGAGCGTAATCGGAGGAATGACACTCTGTTCATGACGCACTGGAAAACAACATCGCGAACACTTAAAAATTAGACGAATGACATCGCCATGAGTTACTTCCATTTCCAGAACTTTTTAATTATAGAAACTAAGCTCAAAAAATTTTGAATTTTTTTGTGGAGTCTCCTGACACAGTTTAATTGCTTGTGTTTTTTTTAAAACTTTATACATTATGATTTTGTCTCTAAAATTCATTTAAGTATACTGTTTGTAGGAATTTTTTAATATAGAAAATTAGGTCCAAACATTATGAATTTTTTTAGGCTCCTTACATAGTGTAATTGATTGTGTAATTTTTCTAAAATTTTTACAAAATAAATTAATACATTTCATAGTGTCCTTACATTATGAAATATTAGACTCCTCACACAGGAGACATTATGAAATTGATTACTTAATTTTGTAAAATTTTGGAAAAATTACACAATCAAGTCCACTGTGTAAGGAGCTTGATTTTTTTTTCATAATGTTTGGACCTCATTTTCTGTATTAAAAAAATTCCTACAAGCAATATATTAAATGAATTTTAGAGACAAAATCATAACGTATAAAGTTTTGAAAAAAATACACAAGCAGTTAAAATATGTTGGAAGACTCCACAAAATAATTGATAATTTTTTGAGCTTAGTTTCTATATTTAAAAAATTATAGAAATGGAAGTAACTGGCGGCGATGTCATTCGTTTAATTTTTATGTGTTCACGATGTTATTTTCCAGTGCGTCACGAACGGAGTGTCATTTCTCCGATTACGCTCTAACGCGATGCCACTGAGCTAATTTTCCCTTACCTAATTGCCATTAAGCCTTCTTGAATAATTGTGAATGACATGTACCCTTGGACACCATAGGTTGGGTTAATTTTAGTTGGACATATTTTATTACCAACTTGGGTGCGTAATATGCTTAGCCATGCTTAGTTACGATGTGATTCATGATCATATGTTCACAAATTATTAATTTTGACCTAATGATATATGGAATTATGGTGTGATACCACTATTGTGCAACTGTGGTGTGAGGTCACAATTGTGTCAATTGTGGTGCGATGACGCTGTTATAAAATTTTGTGCCATGGCGGGGGTTATCATTGGCCTGGGTGAACAAAATGATTTATGCTCGGGCGAGTGATCATGCAATAAAGGCGGTGCGCGAGGCATAATGCGGGGGGCACATTTTTGGGTGCGGGAGGCACATGGGATGTGGTAGTCTTGCCTGAGCAATCACTAAGTACTTAACCTTGTGCGCCATTGATCAGGGCCATACCGTACAACTACAAGTCTATTTATGGGGTGGACCTGGCCAACTAATTAGCAATGTTTTGATTCGATTACGTTTGATTTGACGATTCAGGCGCAAGAGGGTGCTGGGATGGTGAAACCTTAGCGAGCAGGACCGAGTCAAAACAAAACTTTGTAAAAGCCTTGTGATAATCACTTAGTCGCACGCCTTCGAAAGCGTGAAATGTCTGATAGTATAAGATGATTATCTCTTGTGGGTCGAGTTGTATAACCTCTGCAGAGTGTAAAACTATTCAAATAGCAGTGTCCCCGGTTATGGACAATGCCTGGTGATTTCACACGAGGGGTAGATTTTCATAAAAATGTTGAAATAGTTTGGTTGGGAAGCAATCTGGATGTTGGTTGATGATTGGGAAGTGAACGGGATGTTCACTAGTCAATTCAAAGAAACACGACTACTTATGTATTAATCTTTTAAATTGTGCTTTACATTCTACTTACTGTATTTACTGTTAATATTGCTTTCTGCAATATAGCCATAAAGTTGTCCTTGTTAAGCTTTGCATGAATACTATTTACATACATTTCCCTACGACTTGCTGAGTACTTTAAGTACTCATAGCTTTGCGCCATTTGTTGATCAGTCACCGTTGAAAAACTAGGGAACATCGAATTCTACTTCGAAGATTATGCGAACTAGGTCGCGTCCTCCACTCGATTGCCTGTGTCGGATGGCTACCACGAGATGTTTGGTTTCTGCTGCAAGTTTGTCTTTTGCTGTTAAGACCTGTGTGGCAACTCTGTAAGACTTGACCATAAGATCCTTTTGCTACTAAGAAATATTAATTTATCTGCTTCATTAGCTGTTTTGTTATATGGATATGATTACATCGATGTTGCAACTGTGTGAGCTAGCTACTGATTTGGGACTAGTTCAGAATACACAGAGAGTCCTGGAGTTGCATATTCGGGGTCCCGACATAGATGGTATTAGAGCCATATCGACTATAGGACGCAACCATAGTTAGCATGGTCGTTTTAGTAAAAAAAAAATTCAAAGTTTATTTTCTAAATCGAACCAACAAATTGATAAATAGTTATCCTCCTCTCGTCTTATTCTATTCTCTTCTCATATCATTATTAAGTTCTTACATCTTACCTTTTCTGAAATTTTGTTTTTGTATTTAAATTGACTTTCTCACCTCAGTAATCTCTATAGGATCGAGACTCCGTGATCAAAGCGATGGATGCCCTAGAAGTTTTAAGATCTACCATTTGTTTCAAGTCGACCATCCATATAAGTTAGATGTCGTACCCAAGTTGCCCTTCTCAGTTTAGTATCGCTTAGTCCACGTAATAGGATCTTCTTGCTTGAGTGTCGCCTTTACTGCTTCTTAATAGCTTTCCGTCTATTTGTTCTTTGGGTATAACCGACTTTTCCCCAGTTAGGATGTTTCTGTCTTTCTCCCTTGTTCTCTCTCGTCTTTTTTGTTTTTCCCTCTCACCTATCATGCTTTCTTCCTCTCATCTATTAAACCTGGGAAGATTTATTGCAGATGGTTCAGACCCGCAACACTACAAGTTAAGGTGAACCTATGGATCTCAATACACCCTCACCTCCTCTAGCCGCAATAGCAGATCAGGGTTTGGGTTAGTTCATGGTAGCCCAAACTCAGTTGATGAATGTCATGATGCAGAATATGAATAAGATGATGAATCAACAGAATTAGATTGCTGCTTCTTTAGTCGTAATGCTGATCCAGAACAATCAAGCAGCTACCATGCCACCACCACCACCACCAGCTTTTCAGCTATCAAAGTTTGTAGGGTTTATGAGGACACATATGCCTACCTTCTCCAACTCATCTGAACTTTTGGACGCATATGACTGGCTGCGCTCCATAGTGAAGAAGCTGACCATTGCTCAATGTGACGATCGCGATAAGGTTCTATACGCTGCACATCAGCTGGAAGGCATTGCCGCAGAATGGTGTGAGAATTACTATGCAGCCCATGAGAATCCACAAGATATTACTTGGGCTGAGTTTCAACAGCTTTCTATCACTCTCATGTCCCAAATGGTATAATAGAAATGAAGAAAAATGAGTTCCATGATTTACAGCAAGGAACCCTGTCTGCGAGTGAGTACCTTAATAAGTTCACTTAACTCTCTCGTTATGCTCAAGAGGACATCGCCTCAGATGATGCGCATCAGAAGCATTTCAAGCGTGGACTCAACCCCAATTTGAAGGTGTAAGTTGTTGGCAACGACTATGTAGATTTCCAACATATGGTGGATAAGGTTGTGCTCATAGAAGAGTCTCGTCGTGAACTAGAAGAATCCTGCAAAAGGAAGATGATGCAGCATGGGTCTAATCAAAATCATCCGCAGAGATTTAGAATGAATGTGCAGCATCCTGTCCGTTTCGCTTCTCCTGCCGCATTCAGAACTACTGCACCAACACCTCGCCTAGCTGTTTCAGGAGTTGGCAACAACAACTAACCACAGGGAAGCAACAATCCAGCCCCAGGAGTCACATATTACAGGTGCCATGAGATAGGTCGTTATGCTCACAGTTGCCCAAGAAAGCGAGCCCCGACGCCAATTCTATTCAACTTGGGAGCTACGCCAGCCAGAGTCGCCACCCCAGGAGCTGGCCAAGGAACAACGTAGATTCAAGGTCAATCCACCAGGACTCCACTTCCTTCTGCAAGAGGTCAAGTAAATCAAGTCACCTCAGAGCCAGTCCAATAAGTTCAAAGCACCATTCCTGGTAAGTCTCTCGTCAGTTCAGCATCCGTTGCAATTTTGTTTGCTCAAAAGAAAAAGTCGCTTGGAAGAGTGATCAAAGTCCAAATTCCTGAACCTATTCTCTAGTCAGCTCGAATCTCAGGGTCGAGATTCCCTTTAAGTGGGGTAGGTTTGTAACATCCCAATTTTCAGGAATTTTTGGAAATTTTCAAAATAAAAATAACCATTTGATTTTTGTTAAATTGCTAAAGCTTAACTTGAAATTTTAGAAAATAAAAATAATTTAATATGAATTAATCAAACTTCAATTAATTCAAAATTTGATTTATTTTGGTTTTCTGGTATTTAAAGTCAAACATATTATTTTAAGTCATTTCTTGAATTTTCTGGATTTTAAAAAGGGTTCTCCTTTTTGCCCCAAAATTGAAAGCCCAAGTTAAGTTGTAAATAATTTTATTAAGTTCAAATTGATTCAAGGAATTTCTGTGTACTTTTCTAGAATTTTTGGAGTTTATGTACTATTTTCTAAAAGCCTTTTGAATTTGTTGTATTTTCTACAAATAAAATATGTATCTAAATCTCCTTTCTCTCTCTGGGCCGAATCTCTGCGGCATGTTTTCCTTTTTCTTCCCCACGGCCCAATTCCCTGACCCACTCCCGTGCAGCAAGCGGGCCCTGCCTGTCAGCCCCTTCCCTCTCCCTAGGTCATCTTCCCCGACGCCCATGCCTTCCATGCGCTCGCTCGCGTCACCGTCGTGGTGAAAGTCTCCGTCCCCGGAGCGTTTTCCTCCCCCTTTTCCCTCACCGACGTGCACATTAAATGCCATGACTTCCGCCGTGCTCGTTCCCCCGTTTTTCTCCTTCCCACCTACCCCCATCCTCTCCCTTGCCTACTCCAAGCCCATGCCGCCCGGAGCTCCGCCCATGTCGATCTCCCCTCTCGCTTCTCCCCCTTCCCTATAAAGAGGAGCACCAAGCACCCCTCGCCCTCCTCTTGCATCCCCCAACTCTCCCTCTCTCTCTCTCTCTCTGTCTCTCGCCCTCAGCTCGCCGCTATTCGAGCTCCAACCCCGCTAACCGAAGCGTGTGCCACCGCATCCAGCACCGTCGTCAAAGCTCTTCTAGCATCGTGGTCTTCTCTATCGGACTCGCAAGCTCGCGTTCCACCTCGTGCCCCTCTCCCCTTCGCACGAAGCTCTTTGGAGCGCTCGTGCCACCTTCGACCGCCGCCGCCGGCCATCTTTTCATGTTTCTCGCTGAAACCGTAAACAGTTGGATTGTCTCGCTCCCCTCTCCCTGTAGCTGCCCTCGCAGCCGCTCACCGTGGCGCATAGCACCAGCAAGCATCGCCGCCCGAGCCGCTGTCGTTGTTGCTGATGTGGCGATGCCACCTTGGCGCCAAGTCAGCGCCACCTCCCCGCTTTTGCCCATGTGGCGGTCCAGTCACGCTTATGTGGTAGCCAGAGCAAGCCCTTGCATTGTTACGCGAGCCAGGTCCACGGTGGACCTAGGCTTTCCCGTGGACCCAGTCCATGGACATAGGGCCCACTTGTCAGAGACTCAAGCTTTTTCCTTTTGAAAAATAATTCGGCCGAAAATGAAAATCTCGTGGCTGACATCAGCATGATGCAATAAAGAGATTTTCCTTTAGAAAAATAATTCCAAAAATTTTGATTTCTTCATTTTATGTGTTTCCAAACTTCTGAGAGTCCGTTCTCCTTCGTTCGAGCTCCGATTCGAGTGATTCAAATTTATAAATTCATCTAAATTTAGTACCTTTCTTTTGGTTCTAGTTTGGTAATTTTTTGATTTTATTTGGAATTGTTTTATTTATTTAGCTCTTTTCTCACGTATAGATTCCGGCGTTTATGAAGAATTCTTAGACCCAGACGACCGAAGCATCTCAAATATTCAACGAAGGCAAGTCGTAGACCTTTGATCATGTCGTACCCATTTTATAAAATTATATTGCTTTATATCAGCATGCATTGCTAGTTGTATAAAAATGGTTTCAGGAATAGTTAATTACTTAATTGCCATTATGCCTCCTTGAATAATTGTGAATGATATGTACCCTTGGACACTATAGGTTGGGTTAATTTTAGTTGGACATATTTTAGTACCAACTTGGGTGCGTAATATGCTTAGCCATGCTTAGTTATGATGGGATATTCATGATCACATGTTCATAAACGATTAATTTTGACCTAATGATATATAGAATTATGGTGCGGTACCACTATTGTGCAACTGTGGTGCGAGGTCACAATTGTGTCAATTGTGGTGCGATGCTGCTGTTATAAAATTTTGTGCCTTGGTAGGGGTTGTCATTGGTTTGGGTGAATAAAATGATTTATGCTCGGGTGAGTGATCATGCAGTAAAGGGGGTGCGCGAGGCACAATATGGGAGGCACATTTTTGGGTGCGAGAGGCACATGGGATGTGGTAGTCTCACCTGAGCAATCACTAAGGACTTAACTTTGTGCGTCATTGATCTGGGCTATACCGTACAACTGCAAGTCTATTTATGGGGTGGACCTGGCCAACTAACTAGCAATGTTTTGATTCGGTTCTGTTTGGGTTGACGATTCAGGCGCAAGAGGGGGGCGGGATGGCAAAACCTTAGCGAGCAGGACCAAGTCAAAACAAAGCTTTGTAAAAGCCTTGTGATAATCACTTAGTCGCACGCCTTCGAAAGCGTGAAATGTCTGACAGTATAAGATGATTATCTCGTGTGGGTCAAGCTGTACAACCTCTACAGAGTGTAAAACCATTCGAATAGTCGTGTCCCAGTTATGGACAATGCCTAATGATTTCAAAGAAGGGGTAGATTTTCATAAAAATATTGGAATGGTTTGGTTGGGAAGCGATCTAGATGTTGGTTGATGGTTAGGAAGTGAACGGGGTGTTCACTAGTTGATTCAAAGAAACTTGATTACTTATGTATTAATCTTTTAATTGTGCTTTACAATCTACTTACTGTATTTACTATCAATAAAGCTATCCTTGTCAAGCCTTGCATGAATACTATTTGCATACATTTCCCTACGACTTGTTGAATACTTTAAGTACTCATAGCTTTGCGCTATTTGTTGATCAGTCACCGCTGAAGAACCAAGGAACTCTGAATTCTACGAGGAAGACTACTTCGAAGATTATGCGAACTAGGTCGCGTCCTCCATTTGATTGCCCATGAGCATGTCGGATGGCTACCACGAGATGTTTGGTTTCTGCTGCAAGTTTGTCTTTTGCTGTTAAGCCCTGCGTGGCAACTCTGTAAGACTTGACCATAAGGTCTTTTTGCCACTAAGTAATATTAATTTGTCTGCTTCATTAGTTGTTTTGTTGTATGGATATGATTACATCGATATTGCAACTGTGTGAGCTAGCTACTGATCTGGGACTAGTTCAGAATACACAGAGGGTCCCAGAGTTGCATATCCGGGGTCTTGACACCTGACGCGCTCCTCCCCCTGCTCAGCCTCGCCAGTGCCAACGAGTGCAGTGAGGCAGATGGTGAGGTAGTCCACCTTCCTCAGCATCGTCGTGGGGAGGGAGAGAAAAGGGGTCGACGGTGCTGCTAATGTTGTTGGCGTTGTGGTCCTCGCTACTGCTATTGTGGAATGGAGAGCAGGACACAATTGGTTTGGCAAGAGGAAGAAATGGTAGGAGGAAGAGTTGTGTTCTTGTGGGGGATTGGGGGAGCAGCAGAGGGAGGGGAACGTAAAGTTGGAGAAGGCAAAAGAGAAATGGGGATCGATTTGGTTTTATGACTGTGCGAAAGAGGGAGGGGAACATGTAGTTGGAGAAGGCTGTAGAGAAATGAGGATCTTTTGCTTTTCGGACTGTGCGAAGTGTGACTTGTTTTGGTGGACAAAGCATCCGATGCAAGCAAAGGCATCGGATGTAGGACACGTAGTGTTTCCCTTATTTATTCGGAGCAAAAAGTGAGATGAGTAAGTAGAGAAGGGATCAAAATTAGTCCCACGAGAAAATGAATATAATTCCAAAATCAGATGAATAGATACATCAATTATTCGCTATTTATATTTCTATTTCTTGACCAGTAAGTGAATATAGCAATGTTGAATTCCTAGATTAAGAACAAGCGAAGACAAACTTTCGCTAGCTTAAACAAAACTAAGAGCATGTTTACCTTAATACAGTTCGGCTAATAAATTTCAAGATTTTTTTCATCTCTTTAATCTAGATATATTTAAGTTTTTTTATTAAAAAAAGTCCATAAACTAAACATTCACACGCCCTTTCAAATACGCTACTGCACCGGGACTTTATATAGTTTCTGCTCGTGACTCATGTCGTGAGCAACAAATCAAGCAGAGGGGCATGCATGGTTGGCAGGATGTAGACGATCCGGGGCCAGCCTGGGCTGGTGCATGGAAGAACCATATGGAGCCGGGCCATCGACCATTGTGCAGGCCGGGCACCGACACGTGTCGCAGGATGAGCTGGACAGCGCCGATTTTGCCGGTGCCCGGTGCTCCCCGGTGTGATGCGGTGCCTGACGTCACCGTCCTCCCCCACGAAACGGAACGACTTTTCACCATGGGCCCCATCCACTTCTGTTGGTGGGCCACGGGGGCATGTGGCCCCGGGGATCCCAATCCCCGACTTCCGAGGGTCCACAGCGCAGTAGGATATACCTTCTCTTTACTCCATCGATCAGGATCCACTTGGAGGGAATGGATTGTCAGTCTGAAGCACGGATCGCCACGGCCCAAGCGTCTGTGTCTTGCTTGGATCCACAATCTAGACCAATGGAATGGCATGGCACGACATTTACGGTGCCGTACTGTGCTGTGCCAGACACGGAACGGTCATAGCACGGTCTGACGGAACAACGGTGCCGGCACGACGACGGCAGGGCGCGGTCACAAGGCGGGCACGACGCAAGATGGGTGCGGCGGGGCGCAACCGGGTGCGATGGGGATAAGGGGAGGTGTGGTGGCGTGCCCATGCAGGCACAACATTGTGCCGGCACGATTATGGTCGTTGGGCTTGTGTTTCAAGACAATTGGTCGTGGTTTAGCACTCAAGACGCCTACCGAGTAGACCGTTTAGCCCGGCTAACGGTCTAATTTTTGGAAAATTCGGCCGTTTTTGGGTATTGGAGGGTTTAAAAATAGAACACAAAAATAAAAAATCCCAATTTTTTTTTCTATAAATAGCCACCATACCCCCACTCATTCGACACCCATCCATTCCTTGATCTCTCTTACGAATTCTGTTGTGCAAATTTAGATTCCTTGTGAGATAATTTGGCAAAATTCAAAAAAAAATGTGCCAAAATTTGGAAAATTCAAATTCCAGCAGCAAGTCAGGAAAAGATGTCCAGTACTATTTTTGCATATTTTTATTTTTACTATTTATTATGCTAAGATGAAAGAAATAATAGTGTAAGTTTCGATTTTGCAGTTTTCGTTATGGAAAAATACGATAGCTTTGCTCTTAGTGATTAAAGAATTTCACTCGAGGATATTGCATCCTTTGAGAATGTCACTGCCTCAAACCAACCGGAGTTATTACTGGAAGGGCAAGGAGGAGTATCGATTGTACCATCATCAGGCTCTACGACAACATCTTTGTCGGCAACCACCAGAGCAAAGAGATCTAGGACGAGTACATCAGGAGTCTAGGAGGATTTCAACATGACATCTAAGGAAGACGTACAAGGAGTTCAGGTAACAAGAGCTATTTGTAAAATTTGTAAATATGAATTGTCTGCAAAGTCTTCAGGTGGAACGGGGCATTTGCTTAGAATGCTGCAAAATGTAAAGCTAAGTAAGGATTAGCGATGAGGCAGACGCAATGCAAAGTACAACTTCGGCAGATGCAGTATGTAATGAGCTACGGTCTTGAGGTAGCCCGTCAATCTCTTTGTCATTTAATTGCTTCTGAGGATTTACCTTTAGGCTTTGAGGACTCTTCAGCTTTCGAAGCTTATATAAGGACTGCGCATAATCTAGTACTTGCACATTTTCGATGGGCCTCACCTTGAACATATGGAGTGGTTGGGCTAGGGAGGATTATCTTAGTGTAGTTACTCATTATGTTAATAGCAACTGGGAAATGGAGAAAAGAATTATAGGTTTTAAATTAATTGATGTAGCACACAGGTGAGAATATTGCAGACTGTATTACCAAAATCGAGGAAGACTTTGGTCTTACAAACAAAATATTCTCAATTACTTTAGACAATGTCGCTTCAAACTCTAGTGCGATGGATATTCTTACTCTAATGTTGAGTACGTACACCGATTCCTTCTTGCTACATCAGCGATGCACCTGTCATATTATTAACCTTATAGTAAAATATGGTTTGAAGAGGCTGACTTCGTATATTAAAGCTTTCCGCGATGCGATAACTTTCTTGAATAATTCTAATGTTAGAATAGCATCATACAAGAACTTTTCTAGGGCAATGGGTGCATGTCCAAGAAAATTTGGTTTGGATATGCCGGTAAGATGTAACTCTGCTTACTTGATGCATAAGAGTCTTTTACCACATAAGAACCACTTTTTCTGTTTTTATCCAAACACACTATCAAAGCATTAACGGTAGTGTACTATTGATTGAGCAGCATTGGTTGGTTGCTGTAACATCCCAAATTTCCTGAGTTTTTGAAAATTTTGAAAGCTTTAAAAATTAACCATTTGGTTTTATTAATTCGCTAAAGCTTAAATTGTAATTTAGAATTTTAAAAGAAGTTTAATTTGAATTAATTTAAACTTCAACTAATTCAAGTTGGTTTAGTTGAGTTTTGTTGGATTTTAAGTTGGTTTTTCCTTTTGCCCTAAGTTAAAAATAATTATGTGCAAAAAATAAAAGCAATAGTTAAGCTGAAAATATTTTTACTAAGTTCTAAATAATTCAAGGGATTTCTGTGAATTTTCCTAAAATTTTTGGATGGCTTAAGCTATTTTCTAAAAATGCTTTTCCTTTTCTGGTATTTTCTAAAATAAAAAATCCTTAAAATCCTTTCCTATTCATCTTGGGCCGAATTTCTTCGGCCCATTTCCTTTCGCTTTCTTGCTGGCCGCTCCTCTGGCAGCTTCGCAAGTGCAGAGCCTCTTGATCGGCGATCGTCCGATTTGGATCGGACTACCAGATCGCGCGCCTTCCCATTCTCCTCCTCTCTCTCGTGACCGGTGGGGCGCCTTGTCACCAAGACGCCCGGTCGTCTTCAACCTCCGTGGCGCGCTCCATGCTCCTCGCCATGATTTTCTCCAAGCCACGCCACTCCCTCGCCTTGACCTAGCCCTACCTTGTCCCTTTCGGTTCTTGTACTTTGTCCCGCCTCCTTGGCGCCCGTGTGCCCTTTCCCCTCCTCCGCGGTAAAGCTCAGCACCACTTTCGCCATTAAAGGCCGACAAGCCTCTGTGTCGTCCTCCTTCCTCAGCCCTCCCCGCGTCTACTTAAGGAGCGCCCCAGGACCGCCTCGAGCTCCTCCACCTCTTCCCCCCACTCACTCTCCCCCTCTCGCCTTCTCGTGGCAGATTACAAGAAACGCCACGCCGGAAACTTTCATGCCGCCGACTGCCGCCTTTGGACCTCCTCCGGTTGCCGACCTCGTCTCGTGTTCGCATGGTCGAGGCCACCCGTCTTGCGCCTCCTCGCCCCTCGGGCCGCCGCCTCGTTCAACATTCTTTGCCTCCGCCTTCCTCGCTCGCCATCGGCCTCCTCGTGCTGACGCGTCCTCAAGACCGTGCGCACCAGAACCCCCTCGTCTCCCTCGTTCTTTTGGTACCACCCTCGCTTGTCGCCGTGGCGCGTAGCACCGGCGACGTTGGGGACCCGTGCGCCGTTTCCTCGCCGGCGTGACGTGGCTGCCACTTTGGAGCCCAGTCAGCGCCAAATCGGCGGCATATCAGCCCCAGGCACGCGTGGCCAGCCCACGTGGCAGTCCAACCCCAACCCCCTTCGAGAAACCGTGTGAACCCAGTCCACCATACACCCCTTTCATTGACAAGTAGGCCCCACATGTCAATTTCATTTCTTATTTTCTTTTTGACCGAAAATCCTCTGATGACGTCAGCCGACGTCATATTTGTATTTTTCTTTAGAAAAATAATTCCAAAAATCAGGAAATTCCTTTTTCTTGATTTTATGCAATTTCCTATCTTCCTTTGGCCATAACTTCCTCATTCGAACTCCGATTCGAGTGATTCAAATTTCTAAATTCCTCTAAATTCATTATCTTCCTATTAGTATTTATTTGGCATTTATTTGGAGTTATTTTATTTATTTAGCTTTGTTCGCACATATAGATTCCGGTGTTTCGGACGACTTCGCAGACCCGACGACCGAAGCACCTCTACTCTTCAACGAAGGCAAGTCATAGACCTTTGATCATATTGAACCCATCTTTATAAAAGTATATTGTTTTCTATAAACATGCATTGCTAATTTTATAATAAATGGTTTCGGGATTAGTTAATTACCTAATTGCCATTATACCTCCTTGATAAATTGTGAATGGCATGTATCCTTGAATGACATAAATCCTTGGACACCCTAGGATGGATTATTTTAGTTGGACATTATTGAAATACCAACATGGGTACCGTTTTATGTTTAGCCAATGCTTTAGTTATGCGATAGACTCACGATCACATACTCAAAGAATGATTGAATTTGACTAAAGGAAATATGGAACCGTGGCAGAGCCACTATTGATAAAAGATGTTGTGCCATGGCAAGGGTTGTCATTTGGCCGGGTTGAACGAAAATGATTTATGCTCGGACGAGTGGGTGGGGGTAAAGGTGGGTGCGCAAGCACATTTGGAATGCAGAAATGTCTAGTCTGAGCAACCAACTAAGGACTTAACCTTGAACCATTGATCTGGGTCATTATCGTACAACCACATGTCTAGACTGGGATAGACCTGGCCGACTAGTAGCAATGTTTTGGTTCGGTTCTGTGTTGGTTGGGAATGGTGCAAGAGGGGGCCTGTAACGGTAACCCCTTAGCAAACAGAACCGAGTCAAAACAGAACTTTGTAAAAGCCTTGTCCGTGCTCTAGGCGCTTACCTCATGAGTGAGCGATGGTATCGACGGATGCCAAACCAACTAGAGAAGTCGTGTCTTGTGGGTAAAGCCGCACAACCTCTGCAGAGTGTAAAACTATTCGAATAGCCATGTCCCCGGTTATGAACATGCCTGGTGATTTCACGCAAGGGATAGATTTTCTTGAAATGTTGGAATGGGTTGTCCGAATCTTGTTGATGGTTGTGGTTGTTGGTTGGGAAGTGAACAGGGTGTTCACTAATTGTTTCAAAGAAAATTGATTACTTATGTACTAATCTTTTAAATTGTGCTTTGCAATCTACTACTGTATTTAAATGTCAAATATTGCTTTCTGCAAAATAGCCATAAAGCTATCCTTGCCAAACCTTGCATGAATATTACTTGCATACATTTCTCTGCGACTTGCTGAGTACATTCAAAGTACTCATGACTTTGCGCCCTCTGTTTAAATCAGCAGAGGAGGGTGAACCAGTGAACTCAGAGCTCTATGGAGAAGAATATTTTGAAGACTTTGCGAATTAGGTCGCGTTCTTCACTCGATTGCCTGTGGGCATGTTGGGTGACCTCCACCGGATGTTTGGTTTCCGCTACATGCTATCTTTTGTTGCTAAGCCCTGCGTGGCAAACTTTGTAAGACTTGACCATAAGGTCCTTTTTGCTATTAAATATTAATTTGTCTGCTTCATCTATAGTTTGGTGTACGGTTTTGATTACACCAATGTTGCACTGTGTGCACTAGCTACTGATCCAGGGAATAGTGCAGATATACACAGAGGGTCCTGGATCCGGAGATCTGGGGTCCCTACAGTTGTTGAGAAGATACTTTAGTTTTTGGAATTTTTTTTATGAAGCCATTGTTGCTTTGTTCGTTGTGTATTATCCAACATCTCCTATAATTGTGGATAGTATTCTACAGATAGCTACTCAGTTGAAGATATATGAAAATGACATAGTTTTACGAGATACTATTATTGCTATAAAAATACCTAAAATATTGTAGAGAAATCTCTTTCCTATATGCATTGGCGTTTATTTTAGATCCTAGAACTAAAATTCAAGGATTTGCTAACGTTCTTAATCTTCCTAGTGATGCTACATGTCTAGACTATTCTAACTATTTTGCAGATATTCGTTCTAGATTTACTAAGGTTTTTCAAAGGTACGAAAATATGTTTTAGGGACTTTCAATACTACAAAAAAGGCTAATACTAGACGCCTCATCACAAACGGGTGACCAAAACAGTCAGTATTAAATACAATCACAGACGGTTTTCATTTAGCGACCGTCTGTACTGCTGGCTACGCTAAAAACCATCTGTGAAGAGGTAATATCTCATACGGTTCATGTTGAAAAATCGTCTGTGAAGTATCACAGACGGTTCTTAACAAGAACCATCTGTGATATTACTAAATATCACAGACGGTTCTTATAACAACAACCATCTGTAATAATTTTGTATCATAGGCGATTTGTGGTTGGAAGTGTTTGTGATATGTTCAATGCCGCTTCGGCTCCCGCAAGACACGTCTCTTCATCTCGCGCACCGATGTTACGGTGCGTCTCTTCGTCTTGTGCGCCGACGTTACGATGCGTCTTTTCGTCTCGCACGTCGACGTTACTCCTTGTTTTATAAAAAGAATGATTATCCGCTACCATACTCCTCACACATCGCTCTACTCGATCTCAAGCACAAACAAAATGGCTCCCCACTCTTCTTCCCTGACACCGGCATTGATGGCCTACCTAGCCATCTTGTATGAGCACCCCACCGACCGTACGCTGGCGGAAGCTGTGAGGGACACTGTGCTAACAGCGTTCTCCCTCCTCTGGTGGAGGTTATGCCGACACACGTGACAGCAACGTTCTACCAGCTTGACGACCTCCTCCACCACGTCTTTCAGGTGGTCTGCATCTGCCGGCGAGCTAACCTCGCCATCAACGTAGTCCTTCACAACGACGTTGAACGTCTTCAGGAGGATTACCGCCGCTTGGAATGCAACATTGAGGCGGCGGATGACTGGGTCGACCAAGCCAAGACCCCTCAAGCAAGAGAAGAGAGCCTATGGGCGCATTACTACTTGGTTATTGAGTCGGAGCATCTTTGGGCGACTATCGAACGATCGTGTCAACGGTTGGAAGTGTTTTAGGCTACCTACACTGATCCTAAACACTCCGATGCCGGCGATGTCGCCTATGAAGTTTTGATAACGGAGATAGCAGGCTACTTGGGCTGCAAGAAAAACTTGATCTTTTATTATTTATATTTTTTTTAAATCTTTTATAACAAGCGACTGGCCACGCTGTTGGGCCATATGTAAATACCAAAAATGATTACAAAAATCCAATGTGAAGTTAAGTTACTGTCTATGTTGAACATGCATGTTTACTAAATAACGTGTTTATATCTTACTGTCATTAATGTCTATAGTGAAAAACAAGTCATACAATAACGTATTTATCTTACTATCTTTTATGTCTTTTATAACCTTCTGTTGTATGTATCACAGACGGTTATAAAATACATCAGTCTGTGATATATAATGATCACAGACGGTTATTAATAAGAACCGTCTGTGATGGCATCCCTATTTATATTCGGACTCTAGGGTTTGCCTGCATCTCCCACTCAAACGATTTAGTTTCTCCTCCCCCAAGCCTGTCACTGCTGTCCTCGACACCGCCTCCTCCTGGAGCCCGACGCACCTCCCCCCCGAGCCCACCGCCTCCTCCCCGAGCACGAGCCACCGTTTCCCCGATCTTGGCGCGCCTCCTCCCCAAGCCCGCCTCCACCCCTCCCCCGAGCACACGTCGCCTAGCTTCTCCTCAAGCCCGACGCGCCTCCTCCCCTGAGCGCCTCTGAAGCACCACCAAGGCAAGCCGGCCTCCCCCCCGGCCATCCCATTTTTTTTTTCATATCACGTTGCTTATGTGTTGTGCTATTGGATATATTCAATCTGTGTGATTTGTATGTGCCTAGCACTGGAAGATGTTGCAAAGTGATTTTTTGTGGCCTCGGTGCATTGCTCTATGATGAATTGATGTCACAAATGCAATTGGATGAACTGTTAGATAAATTGCATGCTTGAAACAATAGATAACAACAGGTAATCTAACAGTTCAAGGCGCAATCTATACACAATATTGTGTATAGATTGCGCCTTGAACTGTTAGATTACCTGTTGTTATCTATTGTTTCAAGTATGCAATTTATACATTCTGATATACTTGCTGTCCTTTGAACTTTTTCAGTCAATTAATACTTGCTGTCATGTAGAAGTTTTAGTCTTCCAGTATGTTTTTCTATGATTATTTACAATCACTGATCTACATCACAGTTGATAGTATCTTGATATATTTTGTTTCTGTGTACAACAAAGTTAATGTTGGATGATTTGCTTGAACTAGTCTAAATAGATTAGCAAGTTTTATTTTGAGCTCAAGGCCTAATCTATAAAGTGTCATATTCAATTTGTAATTACATTTGGCATGAGTGATGTGATGGCCATGTTTTAATCTTGTGCAACTAGCCTTCTGAGAGCAATAATCAATTTTCTAAATCTTAGCTTTATGCTGATTTTTATTGTGCACATATTGTGTGTGTTGAGCATATTATTCCTTTTAAATGACTTGAAGGATTCACATGCTTATATATCAATTATGTTATTTAATTGGTGCTGCAAATATGCTTTATTCATAATTAATTTTGCAATACAAAAGAATATCATAGAAGGCAAATTTTGCTATTCCATTCCAAAACAAGACCAAATGAGTCAAAAACTACTACAACACCTCTTCACCTGCCTCTCGCCATTCATTTCACCTTTGCCTGTGTAACCGTGTTCATGCAGGTCAAGTTCTCCTCCCTTGCATCCTAGGGTCCTAGTACCATTCATTCATGATGGCTGCTTGGAGATTTTATAGAGAAGAGGTCATCACAGACAGTTCCTTAGGACAAACCGTCTGTGATACATCATCTATCAAGGATGGTTTCATCTATAAACCGTCTGTGATAGTCAACTATCACAGACAGTTGAGTTAATAACCGTCTCTGATATTATGCATCACAAACGGTTCGAAAACCATCTGTGACAACCTCATGTCATTATTGACCTATAAACTCAGATGGTTCACGATACCATCTGTGATGACAATTTTGAACCGTCTCTGAGGACCTTTTCTGCAGTAGTGTTTGCTTGCATCAACCTCCACTACTACCCAACTCAGGTAATAAGACAAATTTGTGGGACAAGATCTGGGGTTGAGGTTCTTCCTGCAGGTCCAAGGCTTTTCCAAGTCTCACGACCTCCTCGGGTTTGGTCTCCCGACCACCCTCGAGTTGGGTCTTGGCTCTTGGGGATGTCCCGGGTCCTAAGACCTCCTCGGGTCCATTCTTTGGACCTCCGGGTGGTCATGCTGGACCTCCTGAGAGGTCTTGGAGAACTATCCGAGAGATTCTGAGGGACCTCTTGGGAGGTCCTGGTGGACTTCTCGAGTGGTCTTGGAAGACCTCTCGGGTGACCCCAGGTCAGGTCTTTACAAAGTGGTATCAGAGCATCTTGACTGTAGGTCGAAGCCTAGTAGAATGGTTGTTAGTAAAAAGTTCAAAATTCCATTTTACAAAACAAGAGAAATAAATTGTTCTCCTCTCACCTGGGTCATCCTTCTATCCTTATCCCCATCTCTCTATTCTTTCTTACCTTATTCTCTCTTACCTTTTGCTCTCCTCACCAGTTTATAAAGTTAATTGGATCCTCTTTCCTTGGATCTCTATAGGTGGTGTTCAAGACCTCATGCCCTGGAGCTATCATGGCACGTAGTCGCGTCAGGACCTCCCAGTTTGTGATCAAGAGTGGTAGTCTTTTTGCAAAGACCACCCTCTGGGTCTCTTTGCAAAGACCACCTCATGTGGCCACGACTTCCCTACTCGTTGCCCCGTGGGCAGCGAGCCTCGAGTAGATCGTGTTTGAGCTTTTGAGTTGGTGGTTCTTTTGGTTGATTGATTTGACCTCTTCTCCCCCCTAGCTCCCTGTCCCTTCCTCTTTCCTAATCTCTGAAGATCTGGCAGATGGTGACAACCCGTGGCGTGGCGGCCTGCTTGATCGAGGTAAGCGGTTGGTAGTGACGCAGAGACTCCTCTTCCGCAGCCACCACCTCCTCCAACTAGAGTGCCAGATTGGAATCAAATGATGGCAAATCAAGCTCATTTGGTCAACTTGTTAGCTCAGTCCATCAACAACACTCAGAATCTTCAAGCAGCCGCCGCAGCTCAACCACCAGTGTATGCTCCGCCTCCTCCAAGGGCCAACATCTCTGAGTTTATGAGGCTGAGACCACCCACTTTCTCCAACAGCACTGAGCCATTGGAAGCTGATGATTGGCTCCGAGCAGTAAGCAGGAAGTTAGATATGATTTAGTGTACAGATCGTGAGAGAGTCTTGTTTGCCTCTCACCAGCTAAATGGGCCAGCCTCTGAGTGGTGGGACAACTTTACACAGTCCCACCCCGATGCTCAAACTATCACTTGGGATAAGTTTGCTCAGGCTTTTCATCGTGCACATCTCCCTCCAGGCATGATGTTGCTGAAGAAGAAGGAATTCCAATCCTTGCGCCAAGGCAACCACACTGTCAGCGAGTATCTTCACAAGTTTAATCAGTTGGCTCAATATGCACATCAAGATGTGGCAACAGATGAGGCCAAGCAAGAGCCCTTTCTAGAAGGGCTCAATGATGACCTCGCTATGTAGCTAATTGCTCAAGATTACTCGGATTTTCAGTAGCTTGTGAGCAAAGCAATTCGCCAGGAGGGCAAGCAGCTTGAGATGGAGAACAACAAGAAGAGGAAAGCAACTCAGTAGTTTAGTTCAGAAGGATTTTCTAGGCCCCGGACCACCCTACCTGTAACGTCCCAAAACTTGGCTTTTCAAAAAAATCTTTTAAGTAGTTTAGGTCCCTGGAAAATTTCACCAATTTTATTTGAGTTAATAAAGCTTAATTGGGAATTTCCTAAATTAAAAATATTTAATTTGACTAATCTAAACATCAATTAAATAAAAACATGTGTTATTTGGTTTCCTTGTGTTCCAAGGAATTTTCTGAGATTTTTCTGGATTTGTTTGCTATTTATCTTATCTCCTTGATTTTTTTGGATTTTCTTTAATTCCGAAATCCTCCTTTCCTCTCTCTCAAGATGCTACTGATTGCCGTCAGTCTTGTTCATCAAAATCATCGTGCTACAAGATGTCGCGGATTCTTTGTTCATATCATATCCCAACCGAATAGCCATCTCCGTATATCCTGTTCGTATTCAAACTCAAATTTCAAAATTCCATATCTTTATCCTCGGTGCGTATAAAAGTGAACCGTTTTCACTCACGCGTCTGTCTTCATCTCCTCTTCCAACCCCCTGAATCGGTTTCCTCCAAACCAATCTATTTTCGTCGCCATCTATTTATTAGTTACCTTTGTATATGGAAATGATATTTCACTGATGTTGCCACTATGTGCACTAGCGTGATCCTGGGCTAGTGCAATATACACAGAGGGTCCAGAATTGTATATTTTGGGTCCTGACACTACCTCAGCAAAAGAGACCTACGACCCCCTCCCCTTACAGACCTCCAGTGCAGACTAGGCGTCCCAGCACCTCTAGTCCACGAGGGACCTCTCCAGGGGGTCATTTCCAAAGGAAGCCGCATATGCCCTCGGCAGCCGGAGTCACTTGCTTTTATTGCAATAAGGTTGGGCACTATGCCAATAAGTGCCCAAAGAAGCTGCAAGCAGCGGCCACTACCTCAACTCGGCCAAGTCAAGGAGTTTCAGTGCCTAGAAACAATTCAAATGTGCAGCCTTCAGTTCAATATATCAAGGGACATGTGAATCATGTCACAGCCAAAGAAGCTCAGACCGCAACGGACGTGGTCCTTGGTATGTTTCTTGTTAATTCCGTACCAGCATTAGTTCTTTTTGATTCCGGAGCTTCTCATTCGTTTGTTTTGACTAAGTTTGTGGGTAGTAATGGGTTATCTATATCCCCTTTAGCTAGCCCTATGCTGATCCACTCTCCGGGATCAAATATGAGGACTAGTTCCTTATACCCAAATCTTTCCTTGGAAATCGCGGGAGTACCCTTTTCTGCAGACTTAATAGTCTTGCACTCCCAAGGTTTAGATGTGATTCTTGGAATGGACTAGCTAGCCAAGAACCAAGGTCGGGTAGACTGTGCCAATAGGTCTATCATCCTCATCAATGTGCAAGGGATCCGAGTTGAGTTCAGTCCCGAGACCTCTATTAGAGGAGGTCCTAGCCTGGCTTGTTTGAAAGGAGTGAAGCTGGAAGACCTCCCAGTGGTCAGAGAATACCCAGAAGTGTTCCCTGAGGAGTTGCCTGGTATGCCACCGGATAGAGACATTGTATTCCTAATTGATCTAGTCCCAGGGACTGCCCCTATATCAAAGAGACCATACAGGATGCCAGCCAATGAGTTGGTAGAGTTGAAGAATAGATTAAGGAGTTGAAAGACAAAGATTCATTCAACCAAGCTCTTCACCATGGGGAGCACCAGTGCTGTTTGTCAAGAAGAAAGATAACAGTTTAAGAAGGTGTGTAGACTACAGATCACTTAATGAGGTCACCATTAAGAACAAGCATCCATTGCCGAGGATAGATGACCTTTTTGACCAGCTGAAAGGAGTAAGTATTTTCTCCAAACTTGACCTAATATTAGACTATCATCAGTTGAAAATTCGCCAAGAGGACATTCCAAAGATAGCTTTCTCCACTCGGTGTGGACTCTATGAGTTCACAGTCATGTCCTATGGATTGACCAATGCTCTTGCTTACTTTATGAACTTGATGAATAAAGTATTTATGGAGTACTTGGATAAGTTTGTCATTGTCTTCATAGATGACATTATAGTATACTTTAAGAACGAAGAAGAGCACGAAGAGCACCTTCGTTTGGTTCTGGATAAGCCGAGAGATCACCAACTCTATGCTAAATTCAATAAGTGTGATTTCTGGATGAAGGAGGTTACATTTTTGGGTCATGTGATGTCAGCCACAGGTGTAGCCGTCAACCCCAGCAAAGTCCAAGATGTGCTTAAGTGGGAGTCACCCAAATCCGTGCCTCAAATCAGAAGTTTTGGGAGTCACCCAAATCCGTGCCTCAAATCAGAAGTTTTCTTGGTATGGCAGGGTACTACCATAGGTTCATTGAAGTCTTCTCAAGAATAGCAAGACCTCTTACTCAGTTGCTGAAGAAGAAAAAGAAGTTTGTTTGGACCCCAACCTGTGAGCACAGCTTTCAAGAGTTGAATAAGCGATTGTCCTCCGCCCTGGTGCTGATTTTGCCAGACATCCGAAAGGATTTTGAAGTATTTTGTGATGCCTCTAGACAGGGTCTTGGTTGTGTTTTGATACAAGAAGGGAGAGTGGTAGCCTATGCCTCCAGACAACTGAAGCCCCATGAAGCCAACTACCCCACTCATGACTTGGAATTGGCTGCCGTAGTGCATGCCTTAAAAATTTGGCGCCATTATCTCATTGATAATCGCTACGAGGTCTTCACAGACCACAAGAGCTTGAAATACATTTTAACTCAGTCGGACCTTAACCTCAGACAAAGAAGATGGTTGGAGCTCATAAAGGACTATGATTTAGGGATCCACTACCACCTAGGTAAAGCAAATGTAGTAGCTGATGCACTAAGCCAAAAGAGCTATTGCAGCACCTTGATGGTCCAAGAAAGTTAGCCCAAATTGTGTGAAGAATTGAAGCGACTAAATTTAGAAATTGTCAATCAAGGTTGTATGTATGCACTGGAAGTTGAACCCACTGTCCAGCACCAGATCCGAGAAAAGCAAGCTAAAGATGAAGACATCCAAGAGATTAAGAAGAACTTACGAAGAGGCAAAGCCCCAGGTTTTTCAGAGGATGAGTAAGGAGTTCTTTGGTTCGGCCACCGTCTTTGTGTGCTGGACAGCCAAGAGATAAAGCAATTGCTTCTTAAGGAAGCTCATGAGTCCCCTTACTCTATCCATCCAGAGAGTACCAAGATGTACTAAGACCTCAAGGAGAGATATTGGTGGGTCAACATGAAGCGAGAAATAGCTGAGTGTGTGTCACATTGTGACGTATGCCAAAGGGTCAAGACTGAACACCAAAGACCTGCTGGACTGTTGCAGCATTTGCCCATTCCTGAGTGGAAGTGGGAGTAAGTGGGAATGGATTTTATCACTGGTTTGCCCATGACCCAATCGGGCTATGACTCCATTTGGGTGGTAATTGATCGCTTAACCAAAGTGGCACACTTCATTCCTGTTAAGACCACTTTTCAGAGCAGCAAATTGGCAGAGCTTTATATGGCCCGAATTGTCTATTTGCATGGGGTACCCAAAAGAATAGTGTCCGACAGAGGTTCTCAATTTACCTTAAGATTTTGGAAAAGCTTGCATGAAGCCTTGGGAACAAGCCTCAATTTCAGCACAGTGTATCATCCTCAAACCGATGGGCAGACAGAGCGTGTGAATCAAGTTCTTGAGGACATGCTTAGAGCTTGTGCCTTGGACTATGGGAAGAGTTGGGACAAGAACCTCCCTTATGCTGAGTTGTCCTACAACAATAGCTACCAAGCCAGCTTGAAGATGCCCCCCTTTTTAAGCTTTGTATGGAAGACAGTGCAGAACTCCTCTCCTCTGGGATCAAGTCGGTGAGCGTTAGCTCTTTGGGCCCGAGTTGATCAAGGAAGCTGAAAGCAAAGTGAAGCTCATAAGGCAACGTTTGAAAGTGGCTCAGTCCCGGCAAAAAAGTTATGCTGACAACCGTTGCAGAGACTTGTCTTTTGAAGTGGGATATTTTGTGTATCTTAGGGTAACTCCCCTCAGAGGAGTTAGAAGATTTCACACCAAAGGGAAGCTAGCACCAAGATTTGTCAGACCATACAAGATCTTGGTGAGGCAAGGTGAAGTCGCTTATCAGTTAGAGCTGCCAACCTCCTTGTCTGCGGTACACAATGTCTTCCATGTTTCACAATTAAGGAAGTGCCTTCGGGTGCTAGAAGATCAGACCCTTCTGGAGAGCATTGATCTTCAAGAGGACCTAACCTATGTGGAGCGGCCAATCAAGATTCTGGATGTTGCGGAGCGTGTTACCAGGAGCAAGATCGTCCGTTCATACAAAGTCCAGTGGAGTCACCACCCAGAAAATGAAGCCACCTAGGAGCGAGAGGAAGAACTTAAGGCGGAGTATCCCCACCTCTTTGCTGGCCAAGTCTGAATCTCGGGGTCAAGATTCCCTTAATGGGGGTATTTGTAACACCCTGGTTTTTCGAAGTCTTTGTGATTTTTCAAAATAAAAAGAACCCTTTTGTTTTGATGAGAATTCAAAGCTTGAACATGAGATTTTAAAAGAACTTTAAATGACTAAACCAAACTTCAACTAAATCGGTTTGGTTTCTTTTGGAGTTTGCTAGAGTTTTTCCTTTTCTCTGTTTGCTCCGTGCTTTCTCTCGGCCTAGTTCTATCTTTCTTCTTGGGAAGACCTCCCTTGTGCTTGGACCACCGTCTAGTTCATACCTCCTCTTAACCTCTCTGGACCACCCTTTGTGCCCTTTCTTGAACTTTCCTTTAGTCTAGACCTTCTTCAGACCTCTTTGTTGGTCTGAATTTCTTTCCGGGGTTTCGACCTCCTTTTGATCTAAACCACCTTCTCTGTTTAGACCTCCTAATGGCCTAGACCTCCTTCTCCGTTTAGACCTCCTAATGGCCTAGACCTCCTTCTCAGTTTGAATCTTCCCTTGGTTTTGACATCCCCTTTGGGTCATGACCACCCCCCGAGGTGTTCCAAGCTCGGGTTTGTGTTTCAAACATCCTTGAACTTTGAAATCCTAATTTGGGTTGGTTCCCCCTTCATTTGGACCTCCTCGTGTCTATCTGAACCTCCTTGGACTTCCCTCGTGCTGCTCGGACCTCTCGCTCAATCCTAACCTTCTTTCCTTGAGGACCGTTCGATCGGTGGTGGACGGCCCAATCTTGTTGGCATTTGGCTGGTCCGAACGTCCCCTACCGCTTTGCTCCTTTGCTTTCATCTTGACCGTTGAGACCTCCCTTGTGTTGGTCTTGACCGTCGAGATCTCCTTTGCTTCCATCTTGACCGTTGAGACCTCCCCTGTGTTGGTCTTGACCGTCGAGATCTCCTTTGCTTCCATTTTGACCGTTAAGACCTCCCCTGTGTTGGTCTTGCCCGTCGAGATCTCCTTTGCTTTCATCTTGATGGTTAGGACCACCTTCGGGTCTATCCTGGTCGTCAAGACCTCCTTCGAGTTCATCTTGGCCGTTGAGATCTCCTTTGATCTCATCTTAACCGTCAAGACCTCCCTTGAGATCATCTGAACCGTCTGGACCTCCTCTTTGGTCCAGACCCCCTTGTCCTCCCTTGGACCTCACCACCTGTCAACCCCTTCTCTCTCTTCGCATAGGCACGCTTAGTTTGAACCATCTGATCGCTATCGGACGGCCCCACCTCGCCGTGCGAACCCTCCTTACCCCAGGCCCTCCTAGCCCTTGTGGTCTTTTTGCAAAGACCACCTCTTCTGGTCTTTTTGCAAAGACCACCCTCTTCGGCCTCTTTGCAAAGACCACCCCTTTTTGGGTCACGACCTCCCTTGAGGTCTAGACCTCTCCTTTGGGTCACGACCTCCTTTCGGGTCATGACCTCTCCTGTGGTCTTCTCGCAAAGACCACCTCTTTCGTCTTTCTGCAAAGACCACCTCCCCGTGGTCTTTTGCAAAGACGACCCTCTTGGTCTTTTGCTAGGACCACCCTCTTGGCCGCGACCTCCTCTCTTTGTCGCTTTGCCGCGACCTCCCCTTGAGGCCGCGACCTTCTCTCTCTTTGTTGTTTTGCCACGACCTCCCCTTGAGGCCACAACCTCCTCTCTTTGTCGTTTTGCCGCGACCTCCCCTTGAGGCTGCGACCTCCTCTCTTTTGTCGTTTTCCATGACCTCCTTTGGTCGAGACCTCCCTGTGGTCTTTTACAAAGACCACTCTCCGGTCAAGACTACCCCGATGGTCACTGCCTCTGGTCTTTTTACAATGACCACCTCTCTGGGGCCACACAAGTCTTAGTGCATTTAATATCGGTTGTGTCGCATTAAATGCTACCACTTTTTGCAGCATCCGTTCTTTCTTTTGTCCCCTCCTTCACCTGCTCCCATCTCCTCCTTCACCTACACTTGAGCGTGGGAGCCCTTTGGAACTCCCATCAGCTCTGGCCATATAAGCTTGAGTAGCCCTTCATCTTTTACCTTTTTCCTCATTTCCAGTTCTCTTGCTCCTCCGACCAGCTCTTGGACCTCCTCCCAAGCTGTTGGTTCTTCTCGAGCGGCACCTTGGACCTCCTCCAAACCGTTGAAGCTTCTCTGTTGGTTTTGTTTTGGTGTTTCATTGGAGTTCATTTGGATCTTACTTGAGCTTTATTTGAGTTGCTCTGTTTTTCTCCTGTGTAGATTGTGAAGGTGCTGAAGAGCCCGAGTTCTTTGAGGAAGAAGAAGACACTCAAGCCTTTGAGCAATGTAAGTTACACCCTTGATCATGTTGCACCCATTATTTCAAATTATCTATGTTCTGTTTCAAGTATTATTGCATGCTTATTTCAATTCAAGTATTTCAATCCCTGTTTTTAACTTTGTAGTTACTCCTAATTCCGTTGTACAACCAATCGTGAGTATTGAATTGATCACCCCTTGTCACCGTAGTAAGAGCTAGTTGGTACATTAGTATGAACTAGCATGTATTGCAAAATCTGATGCTTAGTCATGCTTAGACCAAAATCTTGGTTTGGGAGTTTTACTGCCAAATGACCAATGTTGTCTAAAATGTTTTAATCCATGACATTGGGTTGTCATGGTAATTTACAAATGTTTTTGAAAAGCAAAGAAAAAGGAAAATTGTTTTGGACTTGGGCGAATTGGTTGTTCGGTTGGGTGCATGTTCATGCACGGGATCATCCATTTCTATGGACGAGGCCTAGGGTTCATGGAAGTCGTCCAGGTCAGTTAAGGACCAGTTTTCGAGTGTATTTTGCTATGCCTCACCGTGCAACCACATGTCCTGAATGGGCAGGACTTGGCTAATTAATTTGCAAAGTTCCATCGCGGTTGATCCTGTTGGTGCGGTGGGTAATCATGTTATGACCTTTGTAGTCCCACCTAGCGCAAGAGGGGGCCGGAACCCTGCGGATGGGTAATCCAAAGGGAGGCAAAACCTTAGTGAGGGTGGACTGCGGTGGAATGATGCATCGTAAAGGCCTTATCATGAGCTCTACACCACTTACCTGCGGCAGTAAGTGGTGGTATCGACGGATGCCAAGCAAACTAGAGAAGTCATGGCGTGTGGGTAAAGCTGTACACCTCTGCAGAGCGTAAAACTATTCGAATAGCCGTGTCCGCGGTTAAGGACATGCTGGCAAAGCTGCTCCAAGTTAGATGTTGGTTTTGGCTTTAAAATGATTTTTGTTAAACTGGTTTTGGATCTCTATCCAAATGGGTTTTGGCAGGGAGCCTTGTGACAGGAGGGTATCCTTCACCACTTGTGATGAATGTTATCCAACTGAAAACTGAAATTTAGAAACATGAATTTTAATTATTATTATTATCTGCCTTGGAACTTAGTACTTGTATTTGAAATAAACTTGGCTCTATGCAAAGACAACCTTATAAGCCTTCCTTTGAGATATCCATGTATGCATATCATTTTGCTAATTGACGGGTGTAACTTGCGAGTACAGTTGTTGTGCTCATTCTTGCTTGATTTGATAATTGAGCAGGAGAGGACTTCTTTGATGAAGATGAGGATCAGATCAGCTAGGCAGTGCCCTCCAACCGTTTGCCTGTGGTGAAACGGGTGGACTTGTTATTTTGCCTCCGCTGTATATTTTGATCTCGCCGGCTTGTAAGCCACCTTTGTAATTAACTCTTTTGTTGTAAATAAAGTTTGTGTTGATGAATGTTACCACTATTGTTTGCTGTGTGAGCTAGCCGTTGATCCTTGGGACTAGTTCGGAACACAGAGGACTTGGGGCTTTTCCAAGTCTCACGACCTTCTCGGATTTGGTCTCCCGATCACCCTCGAGTTGGGTCTTGGCTCTTGGGGATGTCCCGGGTCCTAAGACCTCCTCGGGTCCATTCTCCGGACCTTCGGGTGGTCCTGCTGGACCTCTTGGGAGGTCCTGGAGAACTATCCGAGAGATCCTGAGGGACCTCTTGGGAGGTCCTGGTGGACTTCCCGAGTGGTCTTGGAGGACCTCTCGGGTGACCCCAGTTCAGGTCTTTACACATCAACATCGTCATTACAACTTGACACCATAGTCAGAGATGGCTTAAGCATCATCGAAAGAACCCTAACACATAAATTAATCTAAACGACAATAAACAATAATCACCAGTAAATTATAGACTGATTAAGAACAAATGCCAACACAGTTTAATACAAGATTATATTATCAAAAGTTTACATTGTGGCTTCTAAAGCAAAAAAAAAAACATTAATACAACTCAGAATTAATTACAAGAATTCTTTACATCGAATCAAAATAAAAATTACAACATTGAGTATATCACAAAAGGAACTCTTGCATGCTTGGTAGCCTCAAATCGTAGCATCTTCTTTTTCGTGTATTGCTAGCAAGTAGAGCCTTCCACCGCCAACCAGAGATCCTGCCACCATTCCATTCCATTGTCAACAAAAGCCAAAAGACCGAAAGCAAACCAAAACCAAATTAAATGGAGTAGAGGAAAGAAAGGAGTGCCGTCAGATAGAGAGAAGCTTATCAAGGTTCCCAGACTGTCCAGGGCTAGTCGGCACACTCTCACTTCCGTGGGTTTCATCATCCAGCAATAGAAAAATCCAACACCCACTTTTCCCGATTTACCTCAGCAGCAGGAAATCCAAAGAACAGTGCCTTATGGACCATCAGCGGGCAAAAAATGCTACCTTGTTACGTTACTATACTCTCCACGTCGGGTAAGTAATATAATGTGAGAGTGGTGGAGGAACTCAGGACCGGTAGTGCAAGTCCGGAATTGGAGGATCCAAGGCGCATATATTAGCGCAGGTGGAGTGTTGGGTGAAGGGATAACCGGCCCAACCAACACTATTGGAACTTGGTGGAGGACTGGGTTGAGCATCCCAGGACACCGACAGAAAATAGATGGGTGGAGACTTAATCACGTAACATAGAAAACGTTCCGTACTCTGAACTTGACACCGCATCAAAGGAAATGTGAGAGACCTTGCTGAAAGAGGGCTCAGAGTAGCTATGGGTAAAGTGATACAAGCCTACGCAGTGCTAAATAAAACCATGAATTCGTACCTATCTCCGGGATTGGAGGCTACGGTGACCGCTGGGGGTCTATCTTCTCATCGAGTGAGTCTTTTTAGAATTTAAAACTTGCCACTTAATTTGGTAAATTAGTTTCCAGAGAAAGAGATGAGCTAGGAAATGTGATAATCAAACAACGAAGAGTCATACAATGCATCCTTGCTAATATATGCTTGCTGAGTACACTAGTGCTCATTCTTGCTATTACTTCATTTGTTAGATCCTAGTCCAACTGGGCATTATCCCGAGTGGAATGAAAGATACACAAGTGCCGAGGAGGCCGCAGGAGGCGAGGGCGCTTACTACGAGGGCCAGGGTGAGGTGGACACCCTATTCGGTGAGAGGGATGAGTAGGCGTCCGGGGAAGCAGGGCAGGCAAGCGAGGGGTTTAGTCCCGTTTTGCGGTTGTAATTAAATAATTGGATTGAAGACCATAGCCTTGCGTGGCTACCTGCTGTAATAAAGTACAATTTCTATCTTATTATTCTGTTGTGTTAACTTTGGCAAGGCTTATTATTTGTTGGAGCGGTGTCCTACCGAGCAGACGAATAATAATCCGCTTGCTTAAGTGTTATTACCCTTTGGGGTAATGACATAGGCACCACAACCATCATTGTGGTTGGATGCCTGTGATCTATATTTGCTGGTGCTATTGTTTGATATAGTGATACATCGTCACAGTCACTATAAAACAATGTTAGTGAGCTGCCACTAGAGATTACAAAGCTATTCATTGTAAAACTGCTCATTTAAGTGAAAAAACATGACGCGTCATGACTTTGATAAGCAACAAGGGATTTAAAAAAAACAATACATTTTAATAGAATTACATAAATACATGTCTGTTTAATAAAATTACAAAAATGGGCTTCTATCACCGTTTAAAATGGCGGCATGCCCCTGTCGCCAGTTGGAATGGTGACATGAGTCCTATCGCTAACCAAGTAGTATTAAATGTCTTCATAGCCATTTGAAATGGCGACAGAGAAGCAAATTGTCATTTGAAATGGTGACACGTTCCTGTCGCTAAACCAAATGGCAACAAGACCTGATTTTTTTTAAGAAAAAATTGAAATAAATTTATATTTATATTTTGATTGAATGCAGCTTCAAATTTTACAAGATTTTACAAAGTTATTTGGTTATATCTTATAGTGCTTAAATAAGCTGGAGTTTGTTGACTACGTGGATAAATCCCTTATAGGTTAATTGCACCACGTTGTTGTTACGAGTGTAGGGTTTGCGCAACCGATTTATTTCGAAAAAGAGAACGAAATATTGAATAGAGAATAATTTGGGAATTAAATTTAAAATATGAGATTTCAACTACAATAGTAAGACTTTACAATGTCGGTGTGAATTACAAGGCGCACAGTGTTGGTTACGTGCATTTGTTTGTCCCACTACTTGTACGGTACAAATGACACACGAATCATCAAACCGATCTACACGTAGGATACATGTGCGTTTTTTGGAATCGAAAAAACTGGTGGATCGGAAAGAAGTTAGTCTTGAGGGCCCATGGGTGCCTTTCCCTTGTCTCCTGTAGACTTGTGGGCACGGCCAGTCCTGAAGGCAGCCATGTACTGGGCTTCTAGGATCTCCTTAGAAGTAACCACCACTTGGCAGGAGCATCAGGGACCATGGTTCCCTTCTGCTTGTCCGCCACGCACTCAACCCGATCGTCTTCAGCGAGCTTTTCAGGGGTCTTCCACCACCACCCTGGTTTCTTAGGCACCATCGCTGTCTTTCCCTTGTCTTCCCCATTCTTGGCCGAGTAAGGTTTCCAACGGGTGAAGATCTCGGGTGGCACCGTGTAGTTCAGTATGTACTTCTGCTGGATGAATGCCTAGTCGTACTTGTTTAGACCATCGATCCATTGGAAGAAATAGCAACGCTCCTCCGGCTGCCATTATATTTGGATAAAGTTGGCGATATGTGTAATGCAACCTCCAATGTGAAAAATCGATGTGTGTGTGAGACTCTCTTACGTGGACGGTACTTAGGCGGCTACAGTGGCTCGCATTAATGGCCGGGTCTAGTAACTCGAAGGACCACTGCACAGAAGCTCCTACGGACGCCATACCTAAAATTATATGAAACATAAAAGTTAGTGCTTACATTATTAGTAATAATAAACAAAAACCAAAATTAATAAGAAACAATAGTAAGTATACTGTAAAAAAAAGTTTGTAATGAGCGATACTACATAGATTGCACATAATTATTCGACACCCGACACAACATCAGTACATCAGGCAACATAACTAAATACGACATACATCATCACATAGTTGTAATCTTTCACACGCACAGCATACAACACACTTGCATGTCCTCTACTAACACATAGTCCGTACAAGTGTTCGACAAATCAAAATGATAGTAAGCAAAATATTCATCACACCATATTTCAAATAGGTAACCATCCCCGTGGCTGCCACCTCCACATCTGCGATGTCGACCTCCATGGTGCCCACCTCGAGTGGGGCGGTAGGGTGAGGTCCCCGCGGCGCCGTCCGGACTGGCGACCTCTCCTTCATGCTGTGCATTTCTCGTAGGGCAATACTTAAAGGTATGATTGAACTCCCTACAAATGGAGCACTTCTTTGTACGACATACGACTTCTGATTCATCAATGTCATTCCTGATACACCGTCTCTGCTGGCGGCCAACTGTTCCCTTGAGCGTATCAATGTCGGTGGCCCATATCTGTTGCTCCCAAGTATGATGGTCAGTGAAATGTCCAACCACGCCATAAACAAATAGGTCTGCACTCTAGTTTAGCATCCCCCCTTTCCTTGGTGAAATGTTCAGAAAGGTATTGGTCAAGATACTACACCAACATCAAACAGGTAGCCATCACATGTGAGCATGGCCTATGCAGAAGAAGTGGCTTGTTGCATGTGCAACTACAACGAGCATGGCCAAGCGTGCACTCATGGATGATCCTCTCACGGTTTGTCCCGCGGTGGCCTTTCTCCTTGAAAAGTACCTTGAAACGAAGCTCCCTTGTCAGACCCCCAGGCGTGGAATGCCCGGAGACCTTATGTGTATACCGTACTAGTCTCATGATCAGTGGCTAGTACACACATTCACAACATTTGTTATTCACATCCATACATAAACATGTAAAAGTAAAGTAAAATGGTACTTAACTTAAGCGGTGCAGTTATTACATCAGCGGCCGACCAGTCAAATATTAACAAGTATTAACAGAGTAAAGTAGCAGCAGAAGAATTAACAAAAGTAGCAAAAGTCCAGCGGCAAGCCCATCCAACCCTTATGTAACACCCTGATTTTTGGAGCCTTTTTTTAAAACTTTCAAAATAAAAAGAATCATTTTATTTTGATGAGAATTCAAAGCTTAACTTGAGAATTTCAGAATGGATTTTAATGGATTAATTCGAACTTCAACTAAAAATCGCATGAGGTTATTTGGGCTTGTGGAGTTTTGGTGGTCTCCTCTTCTCCTCTGGTTAGGACCTCCCCATGTCCTCTAGGACCTCCTCCTTGTTTATTTGGATCTCCCCGTGTCCTTTAGTACCACCCCATGTCCTCTAGGACCTCCTCCTTGTTTATTTGGACCTCCCCGTGTCCTTCAGGACCTCCCCATGTCCTCTAGGACCTCCTCCCTGTTTATTTGGACCTCCCGGTGTCCTTCAGGACCTCCCCATGTCCTCTAGGACCTCCTCCTTATTTATTTTGACCTCCCCGTGTCCTTCAGGACCTCACCATGTCCTCTAGGACCTCCTCCATATTTATTTGGACCTTCCCATGTCCTTCAGGACCTCCCCATGTCCCCTAGGACCTCCTCCTTGTTTATTTAGACCTCCATCGTGTCCGTTCGAGCTTTCCGCTTGATCAAGACCTCTATCGCTTGTGTACCATTCGATTTGCGTTGGACGGTTTGATCTTGGTGAGACATTCGGATGGTCCGAATGTCCCACTCCTTTAGAACCATCCGATCCGTATTGGACGGCCCCGATCTGTTGGAGCGTTCGCTCGGTCCGAACGGCCCAATTGCTGTGACCCGTTCGATGGAAATCCTATGGCTCACGCTTCTCCCGCTTCTTATCTCGCTATCGCTCACCTCAGGACTCACCCTTGTTTAGATCTTGACCGTTAAGACCTCCCCTTTGGAGATCTTAGCCGTCAGGATCTCCCTTATTTAGATCTTGACCGTTAAGACCTCCCCTCTGGTGATCTTAGCCGTCAGGACCTCCCTTGTTTAGATCTTGACCGTTAAGACCTCCCCTCTGGAGATCTTAGCCGTTCAGGACCTCCCTTGTTTAGATCTTGACCGTTAAGACATCCCCTCTGGAGATCTTAGCTGTCAGGACCTCCCTTGTTTAGATCTTGACCGTTAAGACCTCCCCTCTGAAGATCTTAGCCGTTCAGGACCTCCCTTGTTTAGATCTTGACCGTTCAGACCTCCCCTCTGGAGATCTTAGCCATCAGGACCTCCCTTGTTTAGATCTTGACCGTTAAGACTTCCCCTCTGGAGATCTTAGCCATTCAGAACCTCCCTTGTTTAGATCTTGACCGTTAAGACCACACCTCTAGAGATCTTAGCCGTCAGGACCTCCCTTATTTAGATCTTGACCGTTAAGACCTCCCCTTTGGAGATCTTAGCCGTTCAGGACCTCTCTTGTTTAGATCTTGATCGTTAAGACCTCTCCGTGTCCTTTAGTACCACCCCATGTCCTCTAGAACCTCCTCCTTGTTTATTTGGACATCCACGTGTCCTTCAGGACCTCCCCATGTCCCCTAAGACCTCCTCCTTGTTTATTTAGACCTCCCTCTCATCCGTTCGAGCTTTCCGCTTGATCCAGACCTCTATCGCTTGTTTATCATTCGATTTGCATTGGACGGTTTGATATTGGTGAGACATTCGGATGGTCCGAACGTCCCACTCCTTTAGAACCATCCGATTCGTATTGGATGGCCTCGATCTGTTGGAGTGTTCGCTTGGTCCGAACGGCCCAATTGCTGTGACCCGTTCGATGGAAATCCTATGGCTCCCGCTTCTCCGGCTTCTTATCTCACTATCGCTCTCCTCAGGACTCTCCCTTGTTTAGATCTTGACCGTTAAGACCTCTATTTTGGATATCTTAGCCGTCAGGACCTCCCTTGTTTAGATCTTGACCGTTAAGACCTCCCCTCTGGAGATCTTGGCCGTTAGGACCTCCCCTTTGAAGACCCTAATCGTGCAGACCTCCCTCTTGCTAGATCTGACCGTTAGGACCTCCCCTTGGGAGATCCTAACCGTCCAGACCTCCCCTTGATTTAATCTAACCGTTAGGACCTCCCCATTGTGGTGTCTGTTGGACCTCCTATCCGCGGGACCCTCCCTTGAGCTTTGACTGGTCCCACTTGGCAGTCACACCCATTTTCCTTTATCCTTTGACTATGTCCTTTGAACAAGGGAGTCTCCCTACATTTAATGTCTGTTGTATCGCATTAAATGCTACCACTTTTTGCAGCACCCGTGCCATACTTTTGTCACATCTTTTGCCTGCTTTCATTGTCCTTTTCACCAACTCTTGAACACCTATAGCCTGGGAGATCTCAATGGCTCCAGCTATATAAGCTTGGGCAGCCATTCATCCTCATCTTTTTTCCCATATCCATTCTCCAAAGTAACCGAGCAGCTCGTGGACCTCCTCCCTTGAGCTTTGGACCTCCTCCAGCAAACTCCTTGGACCTCCTCCAGCCGACCTAGCCTCTCTGTTGGTTTTATTTTGGAGTTTCATTGAAGTTTCTTTGGGTTTTATTTGAGCTTCGTATTGAGTTGCTGTGGTTTTCTTGTGTAGATTGTAAAGATACTAAAGAGCAAGAGCTCCCCGAAGAAGAAGAAGACATCCAGGCCTTTGAGTAAGGCAAGTTACATTCTTGATCATATTGCACCCATTATTTCAACCTATGTATATTCCATTTCAAATGTTAATGCATGCTTACTTTACTAAGTTATTTCAATGTCCGTCTTTAAATTCATAGTTATGCCTAATTTCCTTGGTATGACCACTGCTGATCTTGAGCCGAACGTGTTGTCACCCTAGGCAAAACCTAGTTTACGCAATATAGTGGACCAGGACCTCTGAAAAGCTAGAGCTTAGCCATGCTTAGAGAAAAGAATCTGGGTTTGGGAGGTTTTGGCCAAAAATATCACTTGTTTAAATGATCTGGACCATGGCATTGGTGTGTCATAGGGTTTCTGCAAATGGCCATGGCATTGGTGTGCCATGGAGGGTTGAAAAACAAAGAAATGAGAAATGGATTTGGACTTGGGAGGCATTGGTTGTTTGGTTGGTGCAAGTCCACACACGGGGATCATGTGATCCAATGCCCCAGGGTTGTGGTGGCCGCCCGGGTCAGTTAAGGACCGGTCTACGAGTGTATTTTGCTATGCCTCTCCGTGCAACCACATGTCCTGTATGGGCGGGACTTGGCCAACTAATTTGCAAAGTTATCACCGCGGTTGGTCCAGCCGAATAGTGGGTGGCCTTTCATGGCCTGTCTTTTATAACTTTGTTGTACCCACCTGGCTCAAGAGGGGGCCCTAGGAAGGGGCGAAACCTTAGAGTGGATGGACTGCGGTGGAATGATGCATTGTAAAGGCCTTGTCACGTGCTCTAGACCTCTTACCATCGGCTATGAGAGGTGGTAATGACGGTTGTCAAACAAACTAGAGAAGTCGTGTCACGTGGGTAAAGTGTACAACCTCTGTAGAGTGTAAAACTATTCGAATAGCCGTGTCCGCGGTTATGGACATGCTGGCAAAGCTGCTCAAAGTTAGACCTCTGGTTTGTTTTCAAAATGGGTTGGGCAGGGAGCCTTGTGACAGGAGGGTATCCTTCACCATCATATTGATGAAAGTTATCCAACTGTAAAAATGAGAATTTGCAAATGAATTTTGATTATTGTTATAAGCTTTGGAACTTAATACTTGTATTTGAAACAAACTTGGCTTTATGCAAACTAACCATATTATGCCTACCTTTGAGATATCCATTATGCATGTCATTCTGCTAATTGACGGGTGTAACTTGCGAGCATGGCGGTTGTGCTCATTCTTGCTTGATTGATGAATTGAGCAGGAGAAGATTTCTTTGATGATGATGAGGACCAGATCAACTGGGCCGCGCCCTCCAGCCAATTACCTGTGGTGTATTGGGTGGACATGGTTTTTGCTGGTTTTACTTCCGCTGTGTATTTTGCCTTGTTGTCGTGGCTTGTAAGCAACTTTGTAAATAACTCCCTTGTTGTTAATAAAGTCTCGTGTGGATGTACGTTATCACTTGTAATTGCTGTGAGAACCAGCCATTGATCCTTGGGACTGGTTCGGATCACAGAAGGGTTAGGACTTCTCCAAGTCCCAAGATCTCCTCGGGTTGGTCCCTGGACCTCTCTAGGTCTGGTCGTGGCTCTTGGGGGAGGTCCTGAGCCTCAAGACCTACTCGGTCGATTCCTGGACCTCTGGGAGGCCTGGAGGAGGGCCGAGAGGTCCTGGGACCTCTGGGAGGTCTGGTGGACTCGAGGAGGTCTGGAAGGACCTCTCGGGTGAGGCCCCTGGCCGGGTCGTCACACCTTAGGCAACCAATAAGAAAGAAGGTCCTTGATAGACATGTCACCGAACCCTCTGGTTCTGGGTGCAAAGAAAGCATCGTCTGCTATTGGCTACTCTTCGTACTTTAAACAACAACATAAGCAAGATTGAGTACAATGCGTAGTCAGCAAGACTTGTAGTGTATTGCAAATTGTATATAAATGCAAGGCTAATCAAGAGTAGACTCTAAGCTACAAGATCATTTGCAATAAGCAGATTTTACTTGTAATACTCATAATTAGTACTTTGGTGTGAAATCTTTGAAAGAGCATTTAAATAGATGATAGGATAGTAAGTAAGTAATTGAATGAATCAACAATATTAATAACTACAACTCACAACCCTCCTCGGCTGCGAGCAACATTTCATGTTCAGCCATAACTCAGCAGCTAACTCAAATAAAACCATCAATCTTTTCCCATGTTTTTCTGATAAGAGAGTTTTTGGTGAAAAATCAAGACTATACCCGGCAATACTACACTTAGCATGCTCATCACCGCGAGCAGGGCTATTATAATAGATTTACACTATGCAGAGGGGTACAACTTTACTCACATAACACGAGTTCTCTAGTTTGTTCGGCACCTGTCGGTACCCCTGCTCACTACCTTAGGTAAGCAGTCTAGAGCATGTGTCGAAGCCTTTCAATTATCTAGCCCTAACCTTGCACTTAGCCTATCGAATGTTTATCCTCACTGAACCCGAGAGTACCCTACTCGATACACCCGTCTCAGTGAGGCATTTGCCGTTATGTCGGCAACAAACATATGCTCACACGTCTCCTGCCTACCCCTCGTGCTCACACGTCTCCTGCCTACCCCTCGTGCAAGGCTAGTTCTTGATGACTTAATTAGCTAAGGCCACCCTCATAATAGCATATTTGGTTCTACGCTTACGCTTAGGTCGGATATACCGGCGTTCAGTCCTTAATTGACTGGAGCGAGAATCCCCCCATCTACGAGTGAGACTCCTTGCCCACTCTTTTCAGAATATAATATAACTCGCCCGCGTCTAAAAAATAGGTTTCTCATTTCATTTTTATAAAAAAATAACAGCGGCACATCCCTCTGGACATTTTCATAAATCTCCCAAATCAGATTAATCATAATTGTCCTTTTATATCTCTTTCTGGAAAGACTATCGTTCTAATAAGCATCTGTGCGATATTCGCACTCAAATTCCCAAGTTGACATTACATATATTTTCTAACCCATATCCTAATGTCTACAATAGCAAGGACATCAACATATCAAGGGAATTCATGCATTGAATAGGATTAACAACTATCACCATCCCAAACATAGCAGTTTAATATTGAACAGACATGCATGCAATAATAAGATTTGCAAAACAGAATACAATAAGTAGAGTACTAGATCAATATGATCAAAGGGGGTGCTTGCCTTGCTCAGGTTGTTTTGAATATGAGATTGGTTGGTCGTCGGAGATTTCGTTCGCGCAATCAACGTCTATTGCAAAAAGAGCCGAAAATCAATTAAATAATGCAAATAAATTCTAAAAGTAACCAAATTCAAATATTTTTGCATATTTATGTAGATTATGATTTTAGACAAATTTAGAGACACAAATAAACTCATTTGGAGTTTCCTAGCAAAAGTTATTAAAGTTTGAATTTGGTTTGGTTTGAAAATCCCTGGGAAAAAAAGGAGAGAGAGAATCTCTCTGACAGGTGGGACCCACAACTATTTCGTTTTCTTTTTTATTTATTTTTCTTACCGAAAAGGCTCAGTCGTTGACAGGTGGGCCCTCTGGATTTTGTTTTTCTTTTCTATTTAAATTCCTAAAGTAAATCTAATCCTTACAGGTGGGACCCACTATCAGCCTCTCGGTTCACCAAACAGTGCGTGGACCTTCGGTCCACAAGCACAGGGTTTCGGTTTGTGCGGTGCATGACTGTGCAATTATTGGCGCTTGGGCTCGCGTGTCAGCGGCCCGGTGTGGAAATCAGCACGCTAATGAGTGTGGTTTTCTGTTCAAGGTCCCACACGGTAGAGAAACCTGGCGCATTAAACCCGACAGTAATCATCGATTTAGACAACGATTTCATAATTAATCTCCTAGCTACAATACATGTCCGTTTTCGGACAAAGCAAGGAGCTCTCGAGCGCTGGCTTCTACGGCAAATCACCGGCGATTGAGAGCTTCGGGCAACTTTGCCAGATCAAAACCTGACGGCGCTCTTGACTAAATGGCGCGCACATCGCCTACTAGGGATGACTAGGAACATACCAGAGCAAACAAGATGGTCGGAGATGGCCGGGAATGATCTAGCGGCATTTACCCTAGACGGCGGTGATAAGGCCAACGTGGGGAAGATGGCCTGCGCAACAAGGAAGAAGAAGAGAGGTTGGGGGAGCATCAGTGATGCTAGGAGATGGTGGAGGTGAGGGCAATTGAAGTATGGCTCACCGAGGAAGAAGTGGTGGCGGAAGCGATGTTTTCTGCCGGAGCCGAGGAGGATGATACTTCAGTGAACTCGTGTGAAGCAAATGCAAAATTAGATTAGGGTAAATATTGCTTGTGTTATGTAACACATGGTGATGGGGTTGGCGGAACACGGGGATCTCCGGAGTGCCGGTGGCGATGAGGTGGTGCCATGGTCGAAAGCGGAGCTCGGGTCTTACCGTGTGCTTGGGTTTTGATTGAAGAAGGGAGAAGGTGGAAGGAGTACTGGGGTGGCAAAGAGAGACCACATGGTGGCATTGGGACCTATTTATAGCTAACGGGGTGGAGGGTTCGTGAGGAGGCCGGCGGAGTCCACTGAAGTGATGATCGGGCATGGGCGAGCGTTGAGGAGATGTGTGAGCGACAGGGCTGTTAATGCGCGCGGGCGATGTGGTAGTGGCGATGGGAAACCAGGGGCGCTTGGCTAAACCAGCGTGGAGCTCGGTGGCACGCTGGTGTGGCGAGCGCTGGCGCTCGGGCATGCGCCGCGTGGGAGAAGAAGGTTGACCGGTGGGGTCGGCTTGCTAGCGAGAGGGAGAGGGGAGGCTGTGCGCTGCACGGCTTGACCGAAGGGAGATGGTGTGGTGGTGACGTGGTTCGGTCAGTGAAATAGGAGACTTGACGGGTGGGGTCCACCTGTTAGTGGGAGGAAGAAATTAGAGTTTATTCTATTACATATTTATCTCTAATTTTTTTGAAGTTTCAGTTTGCTTTATCTTTAATATTTGTTTGAGGAAAAGTTCCAAAATATGCTTCAGTTGTTTCCCTCATTTTTATAATTAGCATAATTATCTTGATATTATATTTTAGTTACTATCTTTTATTTCAATTTGTTTTTAATTATCCAATAGTTTTATGCTTCCCATAAATTGATGTTGAGGTTTTGAAAATCCAATAAAACCTTGGATGTAAATCCAAATAACTAAATGACAACAAGATGCAGCAAAAGTTATAAAAAGATCATATTTTATACATTTTAAATACAAACCCACAATTTGGGATGTTACATCCCTTGTGTCCATCTTGAATGCCCTATGCATATCACCCTTCTTGCTCTTCTCCTCCATGTACTTAGTGATCATGGCGGAGTACAGTTTCTATCATTTGCCATAGAGAGTGACACGACGTTGCTTCAAACAACAAAGTATTTTGTGGTACCACACAGAACTGCCTCCACAATACCACCCAAATGAAGGCACCTCCTGCCGCGCATGACCCAATTGTACACCTCAACTAAATTTGTTGTGATGACACTACACCAAACACCATCCTTGTCTTGTAGAAATGACCACTTCATCTTAGGCTCATGCTCAATCCAGCCCGAGAAGAATTTCAGTTGCCTGTCGGTCTCCCTCGTCATACTGGGACCATCTGTGGGTAACTAAGGCAATGACTCGGGGAGATTGTTAGTGCTTGTGGTGGGCTTCTTCGTGACCTCCCTTCTGTGTGTTCTTGCCCGCTCATCCAGAGTTTTCGAGAGTGCATTGAACTTTATGCTGCTGATTTCACCGTAGCTGACTATTTGTTGTTAAGAAATTAGCTTCAAACATTCATTCTCAATGTTAGAAGAAGTGTTGAATTTCGTGAATGCCTTGATCTTGCAAAGGTTGCTCAAAACATGGTTGAAACTAGAAAAATATAACTTTCTCATTGGTCTATCGCCTCATCGAGCTCACATTGATCCTTCTAGTGGCAACGATATCTATTGAAAGAATCTTCTCAGCAATGAAGATTATCAAAATAGATTTGCACAACAAGGTATCATATGAATGGCTCAATGGCTTGATGGTGTGCTACACTGAGTGATAGATTTACAAACCTTGATTATAAAAAGAATCATTCAACGCTTCCAAGACATGAAAACCCGTAGAGTGAAATTGTGTCGTAATTAGATTTAGTGCCTTTGTAGTATGTTTTCATTTCATTTTTAATGTTTATGAGTATTCGCAATTTAATATTGTATAACTAAATTTGATATTTTTTATCTACAGCTCAGTACTCACATATTTATGGGTATTTGGGGGCACATTATCCATTAGCGAGGTACTAAATTTATTGTATTATACATTTTTCAATTTGTTTTATTTCTATTTATGTATGAATTTGGCATTTTGATGGCAAATGACCGGTGGATGTACCTTTGGTGTGCTTATCTTGTGCTATAGCCTCAACAATAGAGCTCCCCCTCTATTTTTCACCTTGGATTCGCCCCTGCTTCCAATGCCTCCTACTTTGCCCTCCACACCTTAGCATAACGGATTGTGTATTGGAACTTTGACTCTACTGCCCGAAAGATGGATCGTGGCTCGAAATCCAAATTATCCACAATCTCGCCGTACATGACATTCGCAATGAAGCCTGATGACAAGTTCTTGTGGGATTACATTGATTCAGAGACGACAAATGTGTGAGGGAAAACTATAGATAATTTCCAATAGATGTCCCACTTAGGCTGGAATGTGTGCACTCACCAAGGGCATCCCACTATCTCGCACTTCACGTTGTAGCACTTGGGGTTCGACTTCACTACCGTGAATGTCCGCCACAACGACAAGGCCCAAAATTTCACAGCTTTCTACACTGCCTCCTTACATTTGTACATGGTTACTTGCCTGACCTCGTTCTGGTGGTGCTCTCATGGTACACGGGATCCTTCGTCCACGACAAGGTTGTCGAATTGGTATGTGTTTCACTCAGATAGAACCCCATGTTGTTCCCCACCATCCTTGTCATTCGAACCTTCATCTTCCAACAATGCCTCGTAGTTCCGGTCTTCGAGCGTCATAGTTTCGACTAAGGCTTCGATCTCCTCACCTTCGTCTGCAATCCCACTAGCTTGCTGGGTCAAATGAGCTTCTTCGAACTGTCTTCATCGGCGAAATCAGGAACTCCCCGATCTCCGGTCGTTGTGTGCGTCATGCTGTGGCTGGACTCCTCAACTTCTTCGGCATCACCACCAACTACCCCTTGTTCAGCCGCATATGCAGGTGAGGCTTTGACATATGTGTGGGCCAGAAGGACCAAATCCCACCTGCCATCCCTCGCCATGCTTAGGTATGACTGCCATGACCTTGATCCCTTTAGTTGCACTAACTCCCAATGCGTGTCCTCTCGTGCCCGGGTGGCAACACAGCTCAATTTCAAATCGTGCACAACATGGTCCAACTCGAAGGTGTAATACGACCACTGCATCACAACACCCCATGTACCTTGCTCTGTCTTGTTAGGCTAACTGCCACCGATTGAAAATAACGTAAATCAACCCCCTTGAGACCCTCCAGAACAGTCTCTTGTCCGTAGTAAATTTTGAAATTGATTGTGTCCGACATATCTACGTATTGTACCATAAAATAGATCTATACAATTAACCACATATCTAAAACTAAACTATACACACATAAAAATAAGCACTACAACAAACTATATTACATAACCATACATCTTAAACTATCTAATCCATTCAATTACTGACCTGCTAGTTTTATTTTGCTAACCTACTAGGGTTTCGATATTAAATATAAAGTTACAAAAAATTACCTGCAAGGTGGGCGACCGAATCTGCTCCTCCTTCTCTCCCCTTCTTTGCTCTGCATTTAACATCACTTCGCTAGCTTCCTCCTCTCCCTTCCCTCCACTCTTTCTCTTTTTACGGATTAAAAGTGAGTTTGGGCCGAATTTTTGGGCCTTTTATAAGTGGGCTTCTGTCGCCATTCCAAATGGCTATAGGAAGCTGCAGGGTTTCTGTCGCCATTTGGAACAACGATTTGCTTCGAAATCGCTATTCCAAATGGTTGCATAGACATCCTTCTATATAAAAGGAGGCTAACTTGAGGCCTAGCAAGGATGGCCACGTCGCTTTTTTTATGGTCGTCTGATTTCCGTTCGGCTAATTCCTTGCCATCCAATCGGGCTGAGGATTTCTCGTGTCGCTCCGCGCGCCACGCACTTTGCCACGCGCTCCTCTCTGGATTCTTTTGTTGCCTCTCCGTCTTCCGCGTGTCGTTGCGCGTACACAGGAAAGGGGACCTTGAACCTTCCGGATAGCTCCAGGCCTTCGTTCCCTCCACTGCTTTCCCCTCTTCCTCCCTAACTCCCGCTGCTTCGTTTGCGTCCCCGGTGGCTCGGCTTCTCTCTTCCGCCGCTCAGTCTCCGGCTCTTTCGTCTCGAGTCTGCCTTCACTTTCGTGTCATGCTCCTAGTCGTCTCGTGGTCTTCCTCACGCCAGCATTCCATCTTCGTTTCCTTCCTTCGTTCCAACTTTTTTCCGTGTCTTTTGTGTTCTTTCTGAGCTCCCATTTCTTCCGCAGGTTGTTCTTCCCTACTCAGTTTTTTCCTCTCATTTCGGTGGTTTCCTTCTTTTTCTGTTCCTGTGGAGTTCTTGTTTCTGGATCTGGATCCTGGGTGCCTTTCCCTTTTACCTCCCTGCAACCTACCGTCAACTCCGTCGCTCCACCTCTCCAGCTTTTCCCTCTTCCTTTCTTCCTTCTTTCTTCCGTGCCTTTCTTCTTCTTCGTTGCCTCCCTGCAACCTACCGTCTGCACCGTCTTCTTCTTGTTTTGGTGTTTCTTCCCCCTATTACTGTAGAGTTCTTGTTTCTGGATTTGGATCTAGATCTTGGTTGCAGATCCAGACGAGAAAGATTGTTTCAGAGAGGAGCAAAGAATGCCATGGTGCTCTCGACGCGAGCTCCAAAGGATGACCCCGAAGACCAGATCACAGATCGCGCTCGTCTCGCGAGGACTGCCAGGTAACTCCGCCAATCGACCTGCGATTCGTCGATTCGCCGTCGGCCGAGTGTTCTTGCCGATTCGGTGGGCGTTTTTTGGCTGCAGGTTCCGAATGTCGGAGCGATCGATCCTGAGGGAAGCGGTGTACCAGATCATCAATGACGAGCTGATGCTAGACGGCAACCTGCGGCTGAACCTGGCCTCGTTCGTCACCACGTCGATGGAGCTCGAGTGCGACAAGCTCATCATGGGATCCATCAACAAGAACTACGTCGACATGGACGAGTACCCCGTCACCACCGACCACCAGGTCCGAACCATGGGAGGATCCTCATCTCTTTTCAAGTTTTGGACATGTCACTTAGTTCTTATTAATTGGGACTCGGGAGAGCTGGGACAAGTCCCAACATTTTCGTTCATTCAAGGGGATCTGATTTCCCAAGAATGGAAGGATGCCAGGTCCCAATATTTGGCGATTCTGACGCAAAAGTAGTTTCTGATCTGTCGTCATTGATTTTCAACAAATATCCATGTTTAATTGAAACTTTGAAGGTTAAAGTTTAATTTCAACTGCATAAGATGAATAAGTTTCGACCATGTATGGTAGACATGATTTTCAGTCAAACTTTACAATAAACTGGGATTACGTTATATGTGTATGCATACATATGTACGAGTTTTCAAGTTATTTATCACCTTGATTCAAGCCCAAATTAAATTAAAATAAACCCCGTTATTTCCTTTGAGTTCTTTTTATTTCTTTTCGTTTTCATGTTTTTGAGACTCTTCGAAAGCTTTTAAAAATAAAATAAACAATTTGTATTTCTTTGGATTAATTCTGACTTCATTAGAAATTTCATAAAATTAAAATATTTTAAATAAATAAAGTAAGATTTAATTAAATTTTCTATTATTTTATTACATCTATTCATGTTCCAAGGATTTTTATAGAATTTTCTTAAAATTTCTGATTTTTTATTTTTTATTTTTTTGGGTTTTATCCCATTTCTTTTTCTTTTCTTTCTGCTCTCCTCTTTTCTCTCTTCTCTATCAAGTTGCTGCGGCTTGGGGTGGTAGCATGTTGCTGCTGCCGTGGGGTAGCGTAGCATCTTTGCTGGTGCTGTCCCTGACGGCAGCAGGTGGTCTACGGGGGCTAAATTCGGAATTTCGTGGGTGAGAAAGCTAATTTGGGAATTAAGGTGGTATAGAGGGCCAACAGTGCCCAAAATCCGGAGGGGTGTGGGAAGGTCAACTCAGGTGTCGGCCCCACGCCTGCATGTGGTGTGGGTGAGAACGGATTCTCAGCTCCACGCGATCAGCTTATATATTCTCGGGTAATTAAGCTAAACTGAGCATTAGCTTGACATACAACATAATAGTGCATATGATTAGTGGTATTTTGCAGTTTCCAATGATTCTCCAGCTCCAGCCATCGAGTTTTACTAGCTAGTACTGAGAAGAGCTAAATTAAATCATTGTTTAGAAATAAGTAGACACAGCTCAGAATAGTTACTCTAAAAGGCAAGGGCACTTGGATCCAACATTTAGGAAAATCTGAACGGAATCTAAGCAGACGGTGCAGATCAAGGTTACGTAGATGTACAGCATGAGTTCCAAACGCGGTAATATCAGAGGAATTAACCCTGCCGGACTTATATTATTTTATACAAAACTTCTGAAAAAATTTATGGAAAATTACTGTGTTCAGAACATGCATTTGAGCGAGACGAGATGGCCGTACGCGCATGGAAAGTATATCAATGCTGATGCACGGTTGATCAAGGACATACTGACGCCTAGCCGGTACAAGAAAAGTCCTGACGGAAATACTGATGTCCCCTGAAAAGCGATACACCAGCGTGATAGCAGCTAGCCATGATGTACGGTAAAGTGATGACAAGAAAAAAAGAAATGCTGGGTCAATCCATACGAGCAGTACTCCGTAGATGCTTGTGAATGAAAACATATAAAATAGACGGGCAGCCCATGGGGATTGGTGCGTACATGTAAGCGTGGTACGTCGGTGTTGGGTATAATGGAAGGAAGAGCGGAGAGGACGAGAGGAGGCCGCGTGCATGTGGGTGGGTGCAGGGTGTCGCCGGCGTGTTAAACGCAGGGCTATGTGCCCCCGGGCCGTGCACCCTGAACGCGGATTCGGACCCTCTTGTTGGGTATAGTGAAGCTGCTGTAGCACGATCCAGAACTTTGATCTCTGATTGGACGGTGGAACATAAGCATCCCTGTCCCGCTGAATACTCCTACCCTTGCGCAGCATTGGCTGGCTCCGTAGCCCATGGCATCTGACATGCCTATGCATGCATATCTCTCTCTCTCTCTAGCCTGTGTGGTGCAACTAGCCCTAGATAGTCTAGTGCCCGTAAAACGATTCCAATGCATTATTTTCTCTCTCATTGTCTTTAGGATCTTGTATTATTTCATCATCATTATCATCGCATCCTTGAGCTTTACTTATTCTTACTTATTTGACTTATTTTCTGTTGTTTGTTTTAGCAAGGGTTTAGCGTACGTCCCGCATTATTTCTGTAAAATCTCCTCGTGATAATTAATTGTCCCACAAAAAATAAGCTCCCTATATCATCAGAAGAACGTTGGTAATTTCTCAGTTCATCGGCGCAGCCTCATTTTATTTTGCTCTTCTTACGGTAAGTTGCTGACTTTAGGGTTTTGTAGAACCCTCTAACTTCAATTCCCTCCTGAAGTGCCGGAGTTAATTGGGTTGACTTTCATGTTGAGAGTCATGCATTGAAAGACTTGCAATAGATTATGGACCAAGTTATAATATAAAGTTCCTTAATTGCAAAGGGTTTTATTTTCCTGTCATGTATAATGTTTACTTGTATTACAAAAAAAAATGAGTCTCAAGAGATAAGATGACCAAACTTAATGAAAACTGGGTTACTAATCTACAAATTGCCGAGTGGTTGTATTACTTGTATATATGGCATTAGAGTGACAGGCCACATTCAACACCCATAGACATTTTCAATGTAAAAGTCAAGCTTGTAATATTTACTTGAAATTTACATATGTGAGGAAGTTTACAATACAATTTTCTTGTTTCCCTGCTGCTATATATATAATAGAATTAGTTATTTTTCTCCATTAAAAAAACATGTTAACCTGAGGGAACCCGTAGATCGTGTGTTGGAGATCAGGGGGGTGAGATTGGGAAACCCACCCTCTAGAACCCACAGTACCACTTGTAATCAATCATCAATACCAGGGATGGAGCAGAGTCTCAGCCCCTGGGACAATGACCCGATGTCTAGGATCAAATTAAAGTCCATGAAATTTTTTTAAAAAAATCATCAAAATATGAGTTCGACCTAAAAACAACTGTCCAGCTCGAGGCATATGGGACATGGCTGATTCCATCCTTGGTCAACATGATTGAATTGGCGTTCTCTTCGTTACAAGAATACACACATACTTTAATAACGGTATGACTCTGGAGCTAACCCTAAATATATAATGCATCACTGGTCTAGAAATATGCTCCATTGCATGTGCTCCATTCCTACCCTACAGAGTACAATCTTGCTCACCGATCAACATGATCCAAGAAATGGCGAGGGAGACGCAGGAAGCAGGATGAGAAAACCTGCTGCCGGGCCAACAAGTTTGCATGCTGCATGCTTCCCATATTGGCAGATGCCAACTCAACATTTTTACTTTCTTGTACTGTATCCGCAGCCGGCAGACCTGGGGAGACGTGTCTCCCTAGTTTGCAGATTGAAAAATGCTGCTGCTGCTAGTACTGGTTTTACACTCTGATCACTGTCCGACTGAACTGCAACTGCAGATGTCCTGTCTGAGTAGCGTGATGCAGCAACGTCATGGGTACGTCTCAGTGTCGCAGGCAGGCAGGAACTGAACCGATGATGCTCCATACGAACAGTACTGCCCTGGATCTCTTCTTCCGGAAATCCAGAGCAACTTTTATTTTTATATTTTGCTTAGGAATCTGACATTTTGGAAACTGTTGGAGAATTAGTGCTATGGTTTAATAAAAGTTCGAGTCGTGCACGAATCAGATTATAATCTTGAGCACTATAAATAAAAGATGTAGAGGTCTTAAGGGACACATAAATTTCACGAAATCCTATATGGTATCAGATCCCTAATCCAAGATCATATGTAACCCTAACCCACAAATCCCGACTCACCTACCGCCGCCGCTCTTGATCCGCCCTTCACCGCCTCCACCGTTGCAACAGGGTGCCGCCACCGTCGTCTTGTGGGCGTGCACGCCGTCGCCGCCTCGCAAGGCTACTGCCACAATCTTGCTAGCCGTCGTTGTGCGGGCAAGCTGGTGGCATGAGGGAGTACACCCCGAGCGGACGGCCTAGGGCGACGGGCCGAGGTGCGACGGAGGAGCCGAGGAGCCTCACCGTCACGGGGTTGAGGCGGAGGAGCTAGAGGAGGAGAGAAGGCAGGAAAATCGGAGGAGCGGCGAGGAAAGGAGGGGAGGAGAAGAAGACGACGCGACATGCGGGAAGGCAGCAAGGGTGCCTTTTGGGAGAGCCAAAGGGAGAAGGGGGGATTTTGTTGGGGGGAAGAAGAAGAGAGAGAGACAGGAGGCATGCAGGAGCAGGGAAAGAAGAAAAGGAGGGAAAATGGGAAAAGAAAAGAGAAAAGAAGGAAAGAAGGGGGAGAAAGGAAAGGAAAGGAAAGGAAAGGAAAGAAAGAGAAGAAGGAAAAAACAGCTGGGATCTAGAAGAGAAGGAGGAGAGAAGAGAAGGTGCATGCAGGTGTGTTGTGCAACTGCCGGTGTGCATGTTGCTGATTGGTGTTGCCATGATCGTGGGAAAGACACGTGGCATATTTTGGTGATTGAGATGTGTAAATCGAGAGGTTGTGAGGCTGCGTGTGCTATGTTGGTGAAAGGAGAGAGAGAATGGAGCAGAGGATATTGATATTTGAGGATCTGGTGTGGTCTGGTGTGGCATAGATTTTTGTGAGACGTGGTGTATGTTATTGTTGTGGTGGTGATGCTAACGGAGGTTGGAGAGTCATGGAAGACAGTAGGAGAAGGTTGTTCAGGTGGTGGTTTTGGTGGTTGTGCTAAAAGTAGAATTGGTGGCGGTCTCGAAGGTGCACTACTACAAAACAGGCTATAGAAGACGCCTCATCACACATGGTTCATTAAGAACCGTCTGTGATACGTACCTATCACAGACGGTTCTCATTAAGAACCGTCTGTGATAATTCACAGACGGTTCCTAATAAGAACCATCTGTGATAATCTAGCAAATCACAGACGGTTCTTATTAGGAACCGTCTGTGAAAATCTAGCTAATCACAGATGCTTCTTATTAGCAACCGTCTGTGATAATTCACAGACGATTGCTAATAAGAACCGTCTATGATGAGAGCTGATCACAGACGGTTCTTATTAAGAACCGTCTGTGATATTTCTGGTATTATAAATGCACCCGCTGTAACCCCGCCGCCGCTCCTCCTCGCCGCTTGTCCCCATGTGTTGGCTCCACTTTGCTGCTCCTCCCCCATGCGCCACCTCCTTGCCCTAGCTCCTCCACCCTGCTGGTCCTCCCCCATTGCACCAGCTTAGAGAGGAGAAGGTCAGGACCACTGCCCCTAGTGCCTCCTCCACCCTGCTGCCTCCTCCCCCATTGCGCCACCTGCAACTTGCTTCCAAAAACCGTCTTTGATAGGTGAGTATCACATGCGGGGACTTCTCACAAATAAGCTTGACTCGAGAGATATTTGGTATTTTTATTGTGAGCTCCGAGGGTAACAATCTATAACCCTTAATGTTTGCTATAAATTAATCGCTAATCAATTTAAGTATGTTTGGTAAATAGGAAGACCATTGCGCCGCCGACAGAGAGGGAAGGGAGGATAGGAGAGGAGGAAGGGAGGAGAAGGAGAGGATTCTCGAGAGATATTTGGTATTTTCGTCGTGAGCTCCAAGGGTAACGATCTATAACCCTTTATGTTTGCTATAAATTAATCACTAATCAATTTAAGTATGTTTGGTAAATAGGAAGAGTACGTACTTGCGGTTTATTAATCTAATTTGACACTAATTTGTTACATACGTAGCGTACATCGACCGAAACTGGATGTACGGTGTGAACCGTGTGAGTCAAGAGTACATTAATGGCGTGGTTGCTTTTAGAAGAGCCACCGAAAGGTGATATGTTGAAGAAGGATAAAATTTATGTCTTGTCCATGCATTGATTGTGGTAATCAAGATGTTTAACAACCCGGTGCAGATCGAAGTGCACTTGATTCGAAGGGGTTTTAAAAAAGGGTATACATGTTGGACCAGTCACGGTGAAGAGCAGATTACACAAGAAGTTAATAATGACAGCATCGCCAAGGAAGTCAACGATATGCCGGATGTGGACTGTGCTTTTGATGAGGATAGGTCGCACAATGACAATCTGGATCAGATGCTACGTGATGCAGAAGAGAACTACAGTGAGAGAGAGTTTTATAAATTTGAGGGCTTAATGGAGGACTCGGTGAGACCTTTGTTCCCTAGCTGCAAGCCAGAATACACAAGGTTGTCAACCATGCTTAAACTGCTTAAATTGAAGGCAATCAATGGTTGCTCCGATAAGAGTTTCACGACGTTGTTAGGTCTCCTAGCGGACATCCTTCCAGAGGGAAACGTGTTGTCCAGCAACACCTACCAAGCAAAGAAGGTTCTTTGTCCATTGGGAATGGAAGTAGAAATAATACATACATGTCTGAACGATTGTATCCTCTACCGTAAAGAGTATGCAGATATGCATGTATGTCCTGTGTGCAAAGCATCTCGATACAAGCATCAAAATACTACTAAGGTGAAGCAAGGACCTCCTGCTAAGATGTTGTGGTATCTGCCTGTGATCCCACGTTTGAAGCGTTAATTTGCTAACCCAAAGGAGGCAAGATTGCTACGTTGGCACTCGGAGGAGCGTAAGAGAGATGGAAAACTAAGACACCCTGTTGATTCTGCCCAGTGGAGAAACTTCGATCGGAGCTTTGAAGAGTTCGGTGCGGAACCGAGGAACATAAGGTTAGGGTTGAGTACGGATGGAATGAATCCTTTCGGTAACATGAGCAACCGACATAGCATCTGGTCCGTGAATCTATGTATGTACAACCTTTCTCCTTGGTTGTGTATGAAGCGGAAGTACATTTTGATGTCACTACTTATCCAAGGGCCAAAGCAACCTGATAATGATATTGATGTGTACCTAGCACCATTGCTGGAAGATCTTGTGACACTGTGGAACGAAGGGATACAGGTATGGGATGCGTACAAACGAGAGAACTTCACTTTACGCGCCATGTTGTTCTGCACCATCAATGATTTTCCTGCCCTTGGTAACCTGTCGGGCTTTAGTACAAAAGGAGCCAAAGCTTGTCCGCACTACTTAGATGCTACGGAGAGTGTATAGCTGAACAACTCGCGCAAAACTATGTATATGCGTCACCGTAGGTTCCTTCCCAGGAGTCACCCATACCGCAAGATGAAGAAACAATTCGACTGAAATAAGGAGGACGGTTCAGCTCCAAGGGCTTTTAGAGGGAAAGAGGTCTATGATATGGTTAAGGATATCGATGTTGTGCTTGGGAAGGGACGTAAATTAAGAACCCGTCAGAAGAACATCTGGAAGAAGCGGTCAATTTTTTGGGACTTGCCTTATTGGGAGCACTTAGAAGTTACATCTTTGATCGACGCCATGCACGAGAGAAGAATGTATGTGATAGCTTGATTGGTCTCTTCATGAACATTAGTGGCAAAACAAAGGATGGTGTAAACGCATGCGGCGTGACTTGGTTGATATGAACATAAGGATCGAGTTAGCACGAAATAGACCGTCTGAGATTTAACGCACCTTCCCCAACTTGCTACACTCTGCCCAAGGCCGAGAGAAATGAAGCGTGTTAGAGCTTGCATGGTGTGAAAGTCCCATCCGTTACTCCGCTAACATTAAGAAACTTGTTTCTATGCAAGATTTGAAATTAATTGGTATAAAGTCTCATGATTGTCATGTGTCGATGACACAAATGCTTCTGTTGTAATTAGGAGTATCTTGCCGAACAAGGTCCGAGTGGCAATCTTGAGGCTGTGTTATTTCTTCAACTCAATTGCTCAGAAGGTCATCGATCCACAAGGACTAGATCATGCTCTGCAGGCTGAGGTGGTGATGACTCTATGTCATCTTGAGATGTATTTCCCTCCGTCATTTTTCGATATCATGGTCCATCTCATTGTTCACCTTGTGAAAGAGATAAAGATATGCGGCCCTGTGTTCCTATGTCATATGTACCCGTTCGAGAGGTACATGGGAATTCTCAAGTCCTACGTACGGAATTGATCTCGACCGGAGGGCAGCATCGTTGAAAGTTATGCAACCGAAGAGGTCATTGAGTTCTGCGTCGACTACATGGCTCAGGTAGAACCGATAGGTATGCCTCTATCTCGCCATGAGGGGAGACTGGATGGTATCGGGACCATCGGAAGGAAATCAATCACTCCCGATTTGGATACATACGCTCAAGCCCATTTCACGGTTTTGCAACACATAGCTGACCTGGTCGTAGAAGAGCTTACGACTATGACCTAGTCGTAGAATACCTTACGACTAGGTAGTGGTCGTAGAAGAACTTACGACCATAAGGTAGTCGTGGCAAGACTTACGACTATGGGGGTGGTCGTAGAAGAGCTTACGACCACCTGGTAGGCTTCTCCCTTGCAAATCTAAGGGGTATACCTAGAGATTTACATGATATTTCCCTATAATAATGATTATAGATAAAAGATAAAATGACGATTATTAGATCCTTGTCATCTAGCCCCCCAGCTTCAAGTGAAAGAAACTTACTTGGTAAAGGAGTTATAGATGGTCTTACGGCCACGAGGGGGTCGTAGAAAGATAGTCGAAGAAAAAAACTCTTTGACATTTGTGTACTACTTTGACCAGAAATGTGCTTGGTCAAGAAGATTGCTTACGACTATTAAATAGTCGTAGAACACTCCTATGATCATGAGGTGGTCGTAGTATAGTGATCGGAAGAAAAACCTTCGATTAACATTTCCTTTGGTCAAAAGATCGACTAAGGAAGTAATTTCGCTGAGGTGTAAAAGCGAACCGATTTTCTTGAACGGACAAGTTAGGGAATGTCAAACGACTCCGTTAGTCCGTCTGTTGAGCGCTTCAAGCGGTGGCAACCTTTGGA